>JAUPFT010000001.1:33333533-33933533 GCA_036936625.1 Parnassius smintheus behrii | reverse complement strand
GAATGTATAAAGGCCAGTGCTCCCAAGCCTAAGTGGAGCGACATCTCAGCAATGAGTTCGACCACTAAAAGCTATTGGGCCCAGTGGGACAGCTTGCTGCTTCAGGATGGAGTTCTGTGCCGTAAATGGAAAAATGTTAGGGGAGACAGCTGTCATTTGCAAATGGTAGTCCCTAAAGCTAAAGTACCGGATGTGCTACAGCTGTACCATAATGATTATTCAGGAGGCCATCTGGGAGTTAAACGAACTCTACTGAAGATCCGAGAACGGTTTTACTGGGTCCACTGTCGAAACGATGTCGAGGACTGGTGTCGCAAATGTACAAGTTGTGCGGCTGTAAAGGGACCTCAGACTCGTAGTAGAGGTGCATTGAAGTTGTACAATGTTGGTGCACCATGGGAGAGAATAGCCATTGACGTGGCGGGGCCGTTTCCGGAGAGTGAAAGCGGTAACAAGTATTTCATGGTTGTGATGGATTACTTCACTAAGTGGCCAGAAGTCTTCGCCATTCCAAATCAAGAAGCTTCAACAGTTGCAGATAAACTAGTTCATGAAGTCTTCTGTCGTTTTGGAGTACCTTTAGAGATTCACAGCGATCAAGGAAGGAATTTTGAGTCTCAAATATTCCAGGAAACTTGCCGAGTTATGGGTACTCATAAAACAAGAACGACTTCTTATCACCTGCAATCTGATGGAATGGTGGAACGATTTAATCAGACATTGGAGAGGTACCTAGCAAAAGTTGTAGACAATCGGCAACGAGATTGGGACAAGCACATACAACCGTTTTTGTTGTCATATCGAAGTTCTGTTCACGAAAGTACAGCAGTGACACCAGCTTTCGCAAACTTTGGAAGAGAATTACGGCTGCCTGCGGACCTGATCACCGGGATACCACCTGATGCCCCACGCAGTATAACCGATTATGCAAATGACTTGCGGAACAAAATGAATGACTTTTATGAGCACGTCAGACAATCGGGCCAGCAAATGTCTGAGAAAATGAAAACCCGGTACGACCTCAAAATGAACAATAAAGGGTTCAACGAAGGTTCATTAGTGTGGTTGCACAATCCAGTCCGCAGCAAAGGGAAATCTCCTAAGCTTCAAGCTAAATGGGACGGCCCGTACCGGATTGTAACCAGGATCAACGATGTGACCTACCGGATACAGAAAGGCGCAAGAGGGACTCCTTAGATCGTCCATGTGGATCGCTTGGCGCGTTATTATGGGACCGATAATGCTCGGGACGAGCATGTCTTAGGAGGGGGCAGTGTTGTGTGAATAAGTCAACTAGCGCCATCTAGTGTCAGGAACGAGAGCGAGGGGAGCTCTGCAGAGAATGACATCACACTCACAACCGACAGCGCCACCCGAAGAACTAAGTCTCTAGAAAATCTATACTCTCGGTACCTTGCGCGTGTTTACTTGAACATTCCGGATATTTTGTTAATTTAAATAAATAGGTGGCGCAAGATGCGATCGAGACAGAGTTAAACTCGACGACACAAGCGAAGCTTCGGAGCGGAATTAAGTGAATTAGTGTGTTTAATTATTAGTGTTTTAACTTTAATTTGTGTAAAGTAAATTAAAGTGTTAATTTAGGTAATTTTATCGGCAATTTTTATTGTCACGAACCTCAAGCTCGTAACAATATAATAAATCTGTAGAAAGCTCGTGTCTGTAATTCTAATATATTGTTGAAAAAACTGAAGAGTACAATCTGCCACTTTGCCTGGCGTATGTGGACTATGAGAAAGCCTTTGATTCCGTCGAAATTTGGGCGGTGCTACAGTCCCTTCAGCGGTGCCAAGTTGACTGTCGGTATATCGAAGTGCTGAAGTGTTTGTACAGCAGGGCTACGATGGCTATCCGAGTTCAGAACCAGAGCTCGAAACCTATCCAACTGCAGAGGGGTGTAAGACAGGGTGACGTTACATCCCCGAAACTCTTCACCGCTGCATTGGAAGACGTTTTCAAGCTACTGGTCTGGAAAGGATACGGTATTAACATCAATGGCGAGTACATCACTCACCTTGGATTTGCCGACGATATAGTCCTTATGGCAGAATCACTGGAGGACTTAAGTACTATGCTCAATGACCTCAATAGTGCCTCCCAACGGATAGGTCTTAAAATGAACATGGACAAAACAAAGATCATGTTTAATGTCCATGTCACACCTATGCCGGTAGTTGTTGGGAGCACTATGCTCGAAGTTGTTGACGAGTACGTTTACCTGGGACAAATAGTCTGACTAGGTAAGTCCAACTTCGACCGAGAGGTCAATCGACGGATTCAACTCGGCTGGGCAGCGTACGGGAAATTACGACATATCTTATCGTCAAGTATACCTCAATCTCTAAAAACTAGTTTGTACAACCAGTGCGTGTTGCCAGTGATGACTTACGGATCTGAGACGTGGTCCTTCACAGCTGGCCGTATGAGGACGCTCAAGGTTGCTCAGCGAGCTATGGAGAGGGCTATGCTCGGAGTTTCTCTGCGTGATAGACTCAGAAATGAGGATATCCGCAGTAAAACCAGAGTGACCGGCATAGCCCAACGGATTAGTAAGCTGAAGTGGCAATGGGCCGGCCATATAGCTCGAAGAACCGATAACCGATGGGGAAGAAAGGTTCTCGAGTGGCAGCCTCGTACCGGTAGGCGTAGTGTAGGACGACCCCCCACTAGATGGAGTGACGACCTGGTAAGATATGCAGGAAGTCGATGGATGCAGGTGGCTCAAGACCGTGCTTTGTGGCATTACTTAGGGGAGGCCTATGTTCAGCAGTGGAAATGTGAAGGGCTGTGATGATGATGATGATGATGATGTTGAAAAAACAAGTCTAGTAAGTAAAGGGTATTGAAGCCAAATTAATGGTTTTTATAATTTTTGTCTGTCTGTCTGTCTTGCTGTCTGTCTGTCTGTCTGTGTATTCAAGATTCACGCAAAAACTACTTGACCGATATCCACGAAATTTTCTATGTAGATATTTAGTAACCCGGGGCAAGTTATAGGCTATTTTTTATCCGATTACCTTACTACAAAAAAGGTTAAGTATTTTCCTTCCTTTAAGTGTTAATTTTTTATCATATATGATTCTATTAGTAACAAGTATGCAGGATAATTGGTGTTTTTCAAATAAATACCATATTTATTAATAAAATTTCAAATTAGTTTTGACCTTTGTTTAATAATTCTCAATCAACTTAATTTGCATTTCTCATCTTCGTCTTGCATTAACGATAAAGGAAAACATAATACTTTGGATTCTCTTTCAAAAGCTCCCATTCCGGACACCTCTGCTTTTAATTTTAGCCAATTTAACAGTTGTGATGTTAAGAGAGCCATAATTCCATCCATTCAAATTTGATTGGTGATGACTGCATTAGTCGGAAAATAGTCATCCCTCTCATTGATCTCCTTTTACCTATAATCACTTCTATACTGAATAATTCACTGAATTCTGCGTTTTCTTTCTTTTTTCTTCTTTTTTTCTTAATTCTTTTTTTCCTTCAGCTTGGAAAGACGCATTTGTAGTTCCTCTTCCGAAAAAATCAAATCCCTCTAGTTTTTCTGATTAAAGACCTATCACTATTTTGCCTTTCTTTTCCAAAGTTCTAGAATGTCTTGTGCACAATCAATTAAGCACCTATCTCTTAAAGCACAAAATTTTAAATCCCTTGCAATCCGGTTTCCGTCCTAGCCATAGTACGACTACTGCAATTTTACAAATCACTGATAATATTCGGTATGGTATGGAGCAACAAAGCTTACCATTCTCACGTTGCTTGATTTTAGTAACGCATTTAATACAGTAGATTTTGATATCTTGTTAAGCATCCTGCGCTCTGTCAACATATCTCCAACTATAGTTGACTGATTTCGAAGTTACTTGTTCGGTCGCCGACAGCAAATTCAGGTGCAAGAGGCTTTTCCACCTGGACTACTACAGCTGCTGGTGTACCACAAGGAAGCGTGTTGTCTCCTCTCCTTTTTGCAATTTTCATTAACTCTATAAATCATAATTTGTCCTCTTCCTACCACTTGTATGCTGATGATCTCCAAATCTATATTCAGTCCTCTCTTGAAGATCTATCTAAAGCAGTTGACACTATTAACGCTGATCTGACTTGTATTTCGAATTGGAGTAAATGTTATGGTTTAACGATTAATCCTAAGAAAACTCAGGTCATTTTAATCGGTAGTTCTAGATCAATTGTTAAAATTGACTGGTCTTCCCTACCCCCTATTATACTAGACTGCACTCTTATCCCTTACAGTAACAAGGTTAAAAACCTGGGGTTGTATCTTGACTCCTGTATGTCTTGACCTCACAGGTTAATGAGGTCAGTAGAAAAATGTTTGCTGCGTTAAGTTCTTTGCGTAGATTACGTAATTTTCTTCCCACAGCAACTAAAGTTACGCTCGCCCAGTCTCTAGTTCTGCCTATCCTAGACTATGCTGATATTTGCTATCTTGACATTACCGAGGAGCAGCTTAGTAAGCTTGAGCGCATTCAAAATTTATGCATTAGATTTATATTTGGGCTTCGCAAATATGATCATATCTCCGAATTTCGCAAACAGCTCAAATGGCTTCCGATCCGCCTTTGCAGGAATACTCACATTCTCTACGCGTTGTATAGCGTGCTTTTTAATCCTTCCACTTCTCTTTATTTAAAAAACCGTTTCCAGTATCTTTCTCTTACCCATAATTGGTTCCTTCGATCCTCCGTCAATCTTTCTCTCTCTACACCTTTGCACTCTTCTTCCTTTTTCAAGAAATCCTTCACCGTAACTGCTGTGCGATTATGGAACTCCTTACCTCTCCATATTCGTCGTGCTAAATCTCTTCACTCTTTCAAGTCTTGTTAAATCGCATTATTTAGAATGTTATTAGATAAATTACTTTACCTTTCTAGTACTCTTTTCATTTAATCTATTGCATGATATTTTATATATAATTTTCACTTATCTTTATTTGTATGTATTATTATATTTTTATTATTATTATTTTGTATGCCCCCTCCATTTTAACTTTTGTTTGCATCATTTCTCTACGCATAGGTTGTCTGGAAGAAATCACTTCAGAATGATAAGACCGCCTATTGTACATACTTTAACTTAGCTTTAACTGTACTTGATGTTTCTGTATTGTGGTGTACAAAAAAGAATAAATAACTAAATAAATAAATAATTTGAAACTACGCCGACGATCTACATTTGAGTTTTAAAAACACCGCCATCTAATATCAAACATAAAAAGTAGATTTTGCCTTAACTTACTGATAAATTTAATGATATAAAATATAATTACCTAAATAACTTACATTAATATGTTAAAATAATGAAATTTATAAAATTATTTGAAAAGGACGAAGAGAGAACGAAATGTGAAATATGGGTAAATCAGGAATGTCTAGAACAGGTAAATGAAATTATACACTTGGGGAGTGCTTTCAGCCGGGATGGAAGATGTGATTTAGATGTGGATAGGCGTGTCGCTGCCGGAAACAAAGTCAATGGTGCCCTGAATGCATTAGTCAAAAGGCAAGGCGTGGTGAAGAGTGCACGCCTTGCAATACATAACGCAGTTTTGGTACCGACTTTGCTATATGGCAGCGAAACCTGGGTATGCCAGAAGAAGCATAAAAGCAAGTTGAATGCAGTGGAGATGCGATCTCTTCGTAAAATGTGTGGCGTTAGCATAGCCGACCGAAAGCGAAACGAAGAGATTCGCAATATGGCAGGATTGAAAGATGACCTTATCACAAAAATTGATAGGGGCGTACTCCAATGGTTTGGGCACGTTGAACGAATGAGTGAAGACCGAATGGTAAATATTAAAAGGTGTCGAGGTAGACCGAGACTAACTTTCGAAGACCATGTGAGCAAATTGCTCGAAGAGGGGAGGGTCAAGAGTACTCGGATACCTAGACGTGCATGTATGAAGAAGTTAATGAACCTGAAAGAAGCGAAAGAGGTCTACAGTGGTAGAGCCATGCGGCAGCTTTGCTGTTGCACGTATGGGCCGGCTCAAACCGGGGTGGTACCACGACCTCACAGAATACCGGCGTGAAGTGGAAGTTCTGCTTCCGCGTTTCGTCTGGTGAGTGCAGGTGGCCGGAGGCCCAAATCCCCCCCCCCCATCAACATGGTAGCGGAATTAAATAAAGATAGACTACCCCAGGAGGGTACCAGCATCCCTGGAGAATCCCTCGCTGAGCATCCACGACCATGTTTCTCCACTTCTGAGCGTGGGTGCTCAGGCTGCCCCGCGTATTCTGGGGGGGGCGAAATTCCGCTCAAGACTAAAACTGCTCGGGGCAAACGGAGCACCAAGACCAAGGCGACCCCTGCCACGCTGTCCGTGAATTTCTGCAATATCAGGGGACTTCACTCCAACCTAAACGCCGTCCACTACCATCTCGAGACGGCGAGGCCGGCTCTGCTCTTTCTGACCGAGACGCAGGTGTCCTCTTCGGCTGATGTTTCGTATCTCTCCTACCCGGGGTACAAACTGGAACACTCCTTTGTGCCTCGGGCTGGAGTTTGCGTTTACGTCAGAGAGGACATCTGTTCTCGACGCCTCGGCAGACTTGAAGGTTCGGACCTGTCCATCCTTTGGCTACGCGTAGACAGCGACGACCATCCGCGCGTCTACGGGTGCCTCTATAGGTCCCACAGCGGTAATGCCGAAACAGACCGACTCTTCGACCACGTCCAAATGGCTGCAGATTCGTTGCTACAGCAGATCCCCTCCGCAGAGATCGTGATCCTCGGCGACTTTAACGCCCATCACGCCGAATGGCTCGGTTCACGTTTAACCGATCATGCGGGGAGATCTGTTCATGATTTTGCCTTGGCATATGGTCTGACACAACTGGTTACTTCGCCTACGCGGATTCCAGATGTGGAGGATCATGCACCTTCCCTGTTGGACCTTCTGCTGACCTCTCACCCGGACGGATATCAGATTTCCGTCGACGCCCCTTTAGGCTCCTCGGACCATTGTCTGATCCGGAGTGTTGTGCCACTCACGCTGAAATCGCGGTTGCATTCTGCAGGCTGCCGCCGTGTTTGGCACTATAGGTCAGCCGATTGGGATGGGATGCGGTCTTTCTTTGCATCCTACCCTTGGGGGCGGGTTTGCTTCTCGCCGGATGATCCCAACGTTGTTGCGGATTCTGTTACTGATGTGGTACTTCAGGGTATGGAACTTTTTATTCCTTCCTCTGTGGTGCCCATTGGAGGCAAATCTCAGCCATGGTTTGGTCGCTCCTGTAAAATAGCATCATGCTATAAGCAGGAGTGCTACCAAGCCTGGGTTGATGCATCAGCGTCCCGGGATGTAAACACCAGCGCTCTAAAAAAGAAGTATAATTCCGCCTCTAGGTCCTTCAAAAGAGTCATTGCCAAGGCAAAGTCAGAGCACATAGGCAGAATTGGCGAGAAACTAGTTTGCCTTCCTTCTGGAACCCGTGCATTCTGGTCTCTCGCCAAGGCTGTCCAGGGGAATTTCTGTCAGCCATCTCTTCCATCTCTGCACAGGGAGGACGACTCACTGGCCCATACTGCAAAGGAGAAAGCCGATCTTCTAGGCTCCTTCTTTGCGTCTAACTCGACTCTCGATGACGAGGGGAGTACGCCGCCGACCACCCCGCGGTGTGAGTGCTCCATGCCGGAAGTGCAGTTCACACAGCGCTCGGTTCGCAAAGCACTCCTCTCCCTGGACATCCACAAGTCGAGTGGGCCTGACGGAATCCCCCCAATTGTGCTGAGGACGTGTGCTCCAGAGTTGGCACCGGTTTTAACGCGTCTTTTCCGGTACTCCTACTCCCTAGGCGTAGTCCCAAAATCGTGGAAGACGGCTTTTGTCCACCCGATCCCTAAAAAAGGCGACCGCTCAGACCCGTCCAACTACCGGCCAATCGCCATCACCTCCTTGTTCTCCAAAACAATGGAGTCCATTGTAAACTGCCAGCTCATGAGGTACCTTGAGGATCACCAGCTGATTAGTGACCGCCAATACGGTTTTCGCCGTGGTCGGTCAGCTGGTGATCTTCTGGTCTACCTCACTCACAGATGGGCGGAGGCAGTAGAGTTCAAGGGGGAGGCATTGGCCGTTAGTTTGGACATTGCGTAGGCCTTCGATCGGGTTTGGCACAAAGCGCTTCTTTCGAAGCTCCCTTCCTATGGGCTTCCCGAGAAATTGTGCAATTGGATCACCAGCTTTCTTGCAGATCGGAGCATCAAGGTCGTTGTAGACGGTGCAAGCTCCGATTGCAAGCCTATTAATGCTGGTGTTCCACAGGGCTGCGTGCTATCGCCAACGCTGTTTCTTCTGCATATCAATGATATGTTGCATACCCGTAACATTCATTGCTATGCAGATGACAGCACTGGTGATGCTCTTTACACCGGCCGAGCCAATATTTCTCGGGAAAACGTCTCCGAGTGCCGGGACAAACTTGTGTCTGAAGTCGAGTCTTTGCTGAACAGAGTCTCGGATTGGGGACGACTAAATCTAGTCCAGTTTAACCCCCAGAAGACACAAGTTTGCGCGTTAACCGCTAAAAAGAACCCCTTTGTCGTATCCCCTCAGTTTCAAGGCACTCCCCTTGTTGCCTCAGCCAGTATCGGAATCCTCGGCGTCGACATATCGAGTGACGTGCAGTTTCGTGGTCACTTGGAAGGGAAGGCCAAATTGGCCTCTAAAAAGCTTGGCGTGCTCAGCAGAGCGGGACAGTATTTCATGCCGGCACACCGCCTGCAACTTTACAAGGCGCAGGTTCGGCCGCACATGGAATACTGTTCCCATCTCTGGGCTGGGGCTCCCCAGTACCAGCTCCTTCCACTTGACCGCATCCAGCGCAGAGCGGCTCGAATCGTCGACGACGGAGTGCTTTCCGATCGGCTCGATTCACTGGCGTTGCGAAGAGATGTTGCATCTCTTTGCGTATTTTATCGCATCTATCACGGGGAGTGCTCTGAGGAATTGTTCGGATTAATCCCAGCCGCCAAATTTCGTGAACACACGACACGGCAAACGTCCCGATACCATCCACACCATCTGGATGCTTGGCGGTCCACCACTGTACGTTTCACAAGGAGTTTTCTTCCACGTACAACCTCTCTGTGGAATAGTTTATCATCGGCGATTTTTCCGGACCGATACGACCTGGGGACCTTCAAGAAAAGAGCTTACTCCTTTCTAAAGGGCCGGCAACGCACCCGCAATTCTCCTGGTGTTGCGGTTGATCATGGGCGGCGGTAGTCACTTAACATCAGGTGAGCCGCATGCTCGTTTGCCTCCTCTACTATAAAAAAAAAAAAAAAAAAAAGGTATGTAAGGATCGTGACACTTGGCGATCTGTTCTCTCTGGCTACCCCGTTAGGGATTGTGCGTGACGATAAGTAAGTATAAAATTATTTAAAAATCCGAACGTTTATTTCTTTGCATTTTCGTTATTTCATTTTAAAATTGTAACAATTTAAATAGATAATATAGTGAGGTTTATGAAAAATATGAAAATGAATATGGTTTTTAGTTCAGTTACTATAGTGATGTTAAACTGATTTAAACTGGTCTGCCTGCAGTTATAGCAAAATTAGCATTTCAGTAAAATTCAGAAGTCAAAATTCGGTAAATAAATAAATCTATGTAAATTCAATTCTTTTATTTTGTGTTCAACGATTTAGTATTTAAGTTATATTAATGATAGAACTTTGACTTTGATCTTTTTTGTAGAAATCACTTTACGCTGTAGTAAACAATGCATAACGGATTACTGTGTTATGTTAACTTCAAAGTGCTTGCATAGACAACACACTTAGATCCCCCTTTTGCTTTGTGCCACGGAAAATTAGTTTCCAACTAAACATCTCTATAGACAGAGCGAGCTCAAACTTTCAAGCACCTTTGATCTCACGTCTGTTTTGCCAACTTTAACTTCAAATAGAACATTTTATTTCATAGTTATTTCTCTAGTGCATACGACATTTCCCGAAATTAATTAATTCTTAACTAATTTTAGATGTAGATATAGTTTATTTATGTTTTCTTATATTATTTTTATTTTAATTAGTATATGGACGTATATGGGTAACACTTAAATGTTAGGTGGTAGCGGATCATGCTCTTAGACATATCTGACGCCAAAAAGCAGTGGCTACATTAGTGTGTTCCAGTCAGAAGGATGAAGAGATTCAATATAATTATAGGCTGTGAGGAATTATAATTTAGTGAAAGTGCATCTGAAGCTTTCCTTGTTCTAATTTAGTTGCAGGTGTCCATTGATTTGTTTTGACTTACTATTAGTATCATTTTAACTAGGATTTGTGAAAATCCACCCATTTACAATATACAGTTTAAATACTTAAATGCAAGTGAAAATGTATATTTATAACATAATACAGAAAAAAATCGTTGTAATGATAGTCGGAAGTATTATGAAAGTTACATTTTGTAACAAAAAAATTTTGACTTTTGTAATGAGGGTAGATGGTGAGAGAGTATGTTATCATGGAATTTTTTTAAAATTATATCTATAAATCTTAAAAAATTATCTGATTTGATTTGTTTCCGATTAAAATATTTAAAACTGAACGTAATATCACAACAGTCGCTTATTGTAAAAATATCTAAGTTGTGCATAATATACCTATATTATGTATGTTCTAGTTTCTATGTTTGTAACTACACTATTGTACATCTGTGATGATAGTTGTAAGTGGTAAACAAATAAATAAAAAAATGGCGAATTCAAACCCAAAATTCAAAATTACTTGACGAATTCCTTTGATGTTACTTAATAATATGTAGTTTATAAACATGGGTAACAATATAAGATGAAAATCATTTACCGATATACACCAGTGAAAAACGAAAGTTACGTGTTTTCTTTTCTCTTCATGTTCTTTTTTAATGTGACTATTTATTTTCAAGTGACAGATAACATACAAGTATATCGTTGCAGCCCATTTAAAGTCCACTGGTGAATAACGGTCTCTTCGTAGATTAACTCATAGGGGGGATTTTGCCATAGTTGGCACTCTTGGCAGGCAGGTTGGCAACCTCAGTTTTTATATTAGTTATTATAAGGAAGATGCAGCTGCCTTTACCTTGTTCCGGTTTCCTTTATTGTCGGCTCTTACAACATAGAGATAGTGGATACTCCTACACCGCTACTATTCGGTTAACATAATATACAACTATATTTCTTAATAATGTTCATTTGATAAAAAGTCGTTAACTATGTTAAGCGTAAAACCGTAAGGCAGCTGAAAATCACGCAACGGATTTGAATACTATCATACAATATCATGCCACTGTGACGGCCCAATATTATTATTAATAATTAAATTCAATATAAAGGGGCGTCAAAAATAGTCTTAAAAGATATATATTAAGCAATTAAGTTAAATTAATAAACATAAAGTTAATATATTTCAGACATTATCCCAGTAACATAGTAAATTAAAGGCAAAATTATTGTTTTTTCGTAATAAATAAATTTATTTAAAAACTTGAAAAAAAATATTTAAAATAAGATAAATAATAGAAATACAAGTCAAAAAATATTATAAAATTAAGTTAAATAACGTTTATAAGATAATTAGAAAATTTGTAAAAAATTGTTTAAGTCATGGGAGGTGTTCATGTATAAAAGAAATTTCCTAAGTTGTTGAAGGAGTTCACGTATAAAAGAAAATTTTCCTAAGTTATTGAAGGTGTTCATGTATAGATGTCTTGTATGGATGAGCTGCCGGAGATACATTCCTGTAGTTCTACATATATATGGGGTGGTCGGGAGCCCGACTGCCTGAAGTACTGTACCACAATGACTAGTCCTATATTAGGGACTTATGATATTAAACTCAATGATACAAAAGCAATACTATAGAAGATCTCCATGATGAATTTGCATTACAATAGTAGGGTCGTGGGTTCGAACCCTATATATGAATGACTTATGAAAGTAAGGTCTATGATTCAAAAGCAATACTATAGAAGGTCTCCGTGATTAATATGCATTACAATAGTAGGGTCGTGGGTTCGAACCCTATATATGAATGACTTATGAAAGTAAGGTCTATGATTCAAAAGCAATACTATAGAAGGTCTCTGTGATTAATATGCATTACAATAGTAGGGTCGTGGGTTCGAATCCTATATATGAATGATTTATGAAAGTAAGGTCTGTGATTCAAAAGCAATACTATAGAAGGTCTCTATGATTAATATGCATTACAATAGTAGGGTCATGGGTTCGAATCCTATATATACATGACTTATGAAAGTAAGGTCTATGATACAAAAGCAATTTTATAGGAGGTCTCCTTGATGCATAAGCATTGTATGGGGTGGTCGGGTGACTGACTGCTCCTAGTACTGTAGCAAAATGACTAGTCCTTATTAGGGACTTGAAAAGGAATATTATGGTGGCGTGTGTGCTGCTTCACGAGCAATTGGTCCGAGGTAAACTTGGACTCGCTAACCGATGTGTCCTAGACATATCATCTTAGTGCCGGTGGTAAGCGGGTTTGTTGTAGCAATTAGGCTTTCCCGTGGACATCGCACACCCATACCGTTTGTGGGCGGCGTAGCAGCGCATAGCGAAGCGTCGTCTATATTTCGGATTGGTATGATGAGTGTGTTTGGTAGCACTTTTAAGTGTAACGGGCATACTCAACTTCATGTCTTAGTGCATTAGCGCTATGATACGTGAAGTTTTGTCCACTGGCGTCTTAGTAGCGTGCTACTATGATACGTTGGTGCAGTTTCATATAACAACAATACTAACTTTGTTGCCAAAGTCGATAGGAGTCATGTGGGTGTGTTGTGAGGGTGCGCCGCCCGTATGATAGTTGCATTGATGCTTACTGCTACTTGCGGTATTGCGTCTTGTGATGGATCTGCGGGTGTGCTGCGCCTGATTCGACGCATTCCTGTTGTTCTGGTCGATGGAGGTATACAATTAACATCTTAGTGTCGGTGGTAAGCGGGTTTGTTGTAGCAATACGGCTTTCCCGTGGACATCGCACACCCATACCGTTTGTGGGCGACGTCGTTGTGCATAGCGATGTGTCGTCTATCTTTCGGATTGGGTTGATGAGTGTGTTTGGTAGCACTTTTAAGTGTAACAGGCACACTCAACTTCATGTCTTAGTGCATTAGCGCTATGATACGTGAAGTTTTGTTCATTGACGTCTTAGTAGCGTGCTACTATGATACGTTGGTGATATTTTTTATATAACAACAATACTAACTTTGTTACCAAAATCGATAGGAGTCATGTGGGTGTGTTGTGAAGGTGCGCCGCCCGTATGATAGTTGCATTGATGTTTACTGCTACTTGCGGTATTGCGTCTTGTGATGGATCTGCGGGTGTGCTGCGCCTGATTCGACGCATTCCTGTTGTTCTGGTCGATGGAGGTATACAATTAACATCTTAGTGTCGGTGGTAAGCGGGTTTGTTGTAGCAATACGGCTTTCCCGTGGACATCGCACACCCATACCGTTTGTGGGCGACGTCGTTGCGCATAGCGATGTGTCGTCTATATTTCGGATTGGGATGATGAGTGTGTTTGGTAGCACTTTTAAGTGTAACGGGCATACTCAACTTCATGTCTTAGTGCATTAGGGCTATGATACGTGAAGTTTTGTCCACTGGCGTCTTAGTAGCGTGCTACTATGATACGTTGGTGCAGTATTATATAACAACAATCTTAGTGCCGGTGGTAAGCGGGTTTGTTGTAGCAATACGGCTTTCCCGTGGACATCGCACACCCATACCGTTTGTGGGCGACGTCGTTGTGCATAGCGATGTGTCGTCTATCTTTCGGATTGGGTTGATGAGTGTGTTTGGTAGCACTTTTAAGTGTAACAGGCACACTCAACTTCATGTCTTAGTGCATTAGCGCTATGATACGTGAAGTTTTGTTCATTGACGTCTTAGTAGCGTGCTACTATGATACGTTGGTGATATTTTTTATATAACAACAATACTAACTTTGTTACCAAAATCGATAGGAGTCATGTGGGTGTGTTGTGAAGGTGCGCCGCCCGTATGATAGTTGCATTGATGTTTACTGCTACTTGCGGTATTGCGTCTTGTGATGGATCTGCGGGTGTGCTGCGCCCGATTCGACGCATTCTTGTGGTTCTGGTCGATGGAGGTATACAATTAACATCATAGTGCCGGTGGTAAGCGGGTTTGTTGTAGCAATACGGCTTTCCCGTGGACATCGCACACCCATACTGTTTGTGGGCGACGTCGTTGCGCATAGCGATGTGTCGTCTATATTTCGGATTGGGATAATGAGTGTGTTTGGTAGCACTTTTAAGTGTAACAGGCATACTCAACTTCATGTCTTAGTGCATTAGCGCTATGATACGTGAAGTTTTGTTCATTGACGTCTTAGTAGCGTGCTATTATGATACGTTGGTGATATTTTTTATATAACAACAATACTAACTTTGTTGCCAAAATCGATAGGAGTCATGTGGGTGTGTTGTGAGGATGCGCCGCCCGTATGATAGTTGCATTGATGTTTACTGCTACTTGCGGTATTGCGTCTTGTGATGGATCTGCGGGTGTGCTGCGCCCGATTCGACGCATTCTTGTGGTTCTGGTCGATGGAGGTATACGGGTGGTGATGTCTGCTAGGATGTATGGGGGACCTTGGAATGGTGTAAGCCCGACGATAGTCGCATTGATGCTTGTTGCGTTCTGCAGCATTGCGTCTCTGCGATGGTTGTTTGGTGGGACGCTATTCTCAATGGCGCTCTCTGCGTCTTGGTTTGACTCACACCTAAGTAGCTTTGCCCAAGTCGGGTCCCTTCATTGCGGGGCTGCAGACTGTCTGCCCTCCACGATGTTTTATATAACAACATAATATTATATCTCTGTAACTTTCCCACCTTTGAATGATTGAAGGCAACTTGTTGGTGGGTGAGACAAACATGATCGAAAATGCATTTACTCAACGTCAGTGACACAAACCCATTCTGATGGCGAATTATTACTCTTATCTTATAACTGCCTTTTGGCTATATCTGCCGTTGTATTGGTTGGTGGAGCATATGTGTCGACCTCATGCGGGTGGTAGCTGGCGGGAGGATCTGAGGAGACTCTCAAGGCTGCGGCTGAAAGCCGCACAAGTGGGACCCCATTCCCTTGAGGTGAGCGGTAGACTCATGACACGCTCTGCGGCTAGTAGCCGTGCTGATCATGCAATTGGTGGTGATGCCATAAACTTACATCACGTCTGCAGGAGCGGCGGTCTGGCAGGTGGTGGCGCTCACGGAGGGTTTACGGCCAGTGTGCCTATTTGCCTAAACCGTGTGACGTACATTCACTGTGGCTGGATTCGTTCGTATTCTGTATGGCGTTTACACGCATTGACATGCGCGACTTCGGTCGATGTTTGTGCTTACGCACTAACAAGGGGCCAAGCCTCTTTCACTGGTTCACCAGTTATTTTGCTGTGGACTACGATCCAGTTCCCGAATTAGCGTTCCCTTCGGGGGGAGTGCATCAAAATGGTTGGCGCTCACCGTGCACGGCGTGTGTGGGGCCGTGTACCTCCCCTACATTTTTTTTTTAATAAATGTAGGAGTGCGAAGCCCTTGTATCGGGTATTTTGTATAAATATATTGTGAGCCTTTTCCAAGCGGGAAGGGATAAATAATAATAAATTAATAATGTAAACCTGATACAAGTGGAATAGGGACGTTTTATGTTCTTAACCTTTTACGAGCCCTGTCTTCGTGAACGGGGTTCACTTAGCTTATAAGGCACTACCAACAGCTTTCAATTGCTCTAGTGAATATTCATTCTTCCAAACGACACCTAAAAGAACTAAGTTACTAAACAAACACAACGTAAATAAGGGTCCTAACTAAGTCGATCACGCCAAAATATTAAAAACGGCCTATTAATAAACCTTTTGAAAGATCATTTAGGAAGATCAAAACATATTTTATTAATCCTGGTCTCATATATATAATGTTATTTAAAAGGGGATATTTTTAATATTATAAAATTTTTATATAGAGAGAGGGGGGGATCCTTACACCACCATGCCATCGAAAACAAGTCAAATGTGATAAAGTTTTCTTTAAAATCCCTTCGTTTTCTGATATGATATTTTCAATCAATCTTCTTAAAATATGCTATTATTAAATAATATGATAGAAATATAATGAAGGCCATAAGTGCTTTACGTAAGATAATAAAGAAAAATATTGAAATAAATTAATTAGTGTAAATTGCTTTACAATTAAAAGATGCTTTATTTTATTTATGTTACAAATTGTTTAGAAAAAATTGGTTTCTTTTTCTTAAACTGGTGACAATAACAACATCAATAAAAATTCTTATTTTTATTGATGTTGTTATTTCTAACGCATATTGTGTTGTGGGCACATGTCATCATCATCATTCTCTAAACCATTTCCCATTATCTGGGGTCGGCGCAGTAAATCTTCTTGTTCCATTCCTCTCTATCAGCCGTCATTTCCATACTTACTCCTTTCATTCTCATATCACTCTTCACACAATCGATCCATCTTTTATTCGGCCTTCCTCTGCCCGTGTGCCCCTCCACATTCATATTCAACACTCGTTTTGTGACATGACTTTCATTCCTCCGCATCACATGCCCAAACCATGCCAATCTGCTTCCTCTCACCTTTTCTACCACTGGCGCTACTTTCAGGCTTCCTCTTATATACTCATTCCTTATCTTATCCATCCTTGTCACACCACACATCCATCGTAACATTCTCATTTCATTCGCATGCGGTCTATTTTCATCCTTCTTCTTGACGGCCCAGCATTCACTTCCATACATGACGACAGGTCGGATGATCGATTTGTAAATTTTCCCCTTCAGCCTTATTGGCATTCGGGGATCGCACGTTGTGGCTGTGACCTGTCGCCATTTCATCCACACTGCGTTAATCCTATGCTGCACAGCTCTATCTATTCCGCCGTCGCCTTGAATGAGGGCACATGTATGTTCTTCAATTCGGTGAATTATATTCGACGCAAAGTATAAAGGCGCATTAATTTGAAAGTAAAATAAAATCATTAGAATAATTTTGATTATGTATCTAACTTTTACGGAATATTATCTATTATTCATCACATATAATAACATTGAGTTCATTTGGTGGGATGCAGAAAAGAAGCCTCCCCGTGTAGCGCAATTCCGCAGTTACAGAATCGAAACCAGCGCTTGGCGCATTCTAGACAGTCATACCCAAAAACCCTTTATGTGACCGACCAAATCTTCTTCAGTAGTGTGTTAGGGTCTTTAGCCCGCCTGGCTTGTGACCTCCCTCTCATTAAAGTTCGGCGACAAACAGCTTGCTATGTTTCGTCTGTACATGAGACTGCCAGTGCCTATAAGCATTTTCTGGGTACGATCATTTTATTGTATTTAAATTAATTCCCTCTAATTATGTCATAATTGGAATTATTTTAGTTTATCTTTAAAAATAAATAATTTAGGTTTATTAAAAATATCCTTGTTGTGTGTGAATTATGAAAATCCTTGTTTCATTTCTTTAATTGAAAGTTTGGGAGTAATATTTAAAGAAAAAAAGTCTTTTCAGATTTTCAAAGGAAAAAATAAGTGAAGTGATTTTACTCGGCTTAATAGGTCTTCATTTAGAGATTCTATTTTATGTTTAAAGTAAGTTACCTTTGGATAAATTTTGTATTCTTATCTTCGGTCATGATGATGAACATCGTCCGTAGTCACAAATTTCCGCGATTTAATCAACGTCATACGGATTTGTAACTCTGCCTAAGGGAATAAATTCTTCACTGTCGTATTTAAGACGATCTTTAACAATAATTTGTTAAACTAAATGCTGACCTTTAAACTCAAGTGAGAGTTTAAGAATTTCTAACAAAATCTTTTCAAGCATTTATAATGTTCTACAAATGATAAATCGTTTTTTTCTTTGAGTGCTTTACAGGATTATAGTTTCGAGAGTATGGGCAGGAATTTTGTGACTTAATTCATCACTCTTCGTTCCATCATCTGTTGAACGAAATTGCGGCTGGTCTCCACTTTTTGTAATCGAACTAAGTGAATTTGCTTGATCGTTCGTGACGAATACAGCAAAAGAAGTGACATAATTTGCTATCTGTCTTTCCATCCGATTACATTGTGATTTCAAGGCTTACCTCGAGGTCACAATGGCAATGCTTTCGCTTTTTCAGCACTTTAATTTGTTTCTCATCCTTCGCAATGACCCACAACCCTTTATTAATTTAATTTTCAAGAAACACGTCTACAGCACATTACTGATTTTTAGATTTTTTGACGTTGTTACTGGTGTAACGTCCATAAAATAGAAAGGTTTCAATTTAATCTAGGAAAAGACTCCTAACGCTAAATTTACTTTCAATAAATCGAATACATTTTACAGATGATGCGTGGTGTATGGTGTAACGTAAGTGCTACTACCGTGCATCAAACATCTTGCAATTAGCATCGCCACTGCTATAGCGAATCGCTTGCAAGGGTGATTCATCAATCAACGTTACTACTCCCAAAAAGATGTGGATTTAGTATTACAGCAAAATATTCGTACTCAAAGCAAAAATGCTGAATTCCCAAAAAGCCATGCAAGGAATATAATGAATTTTATTAAATGCGTCGATTTAATATTCAATTACTTATATTACTACCCCGAAGTACGGTGATTAGCCATTATTATAGATTCATGAACTACGCTACATTTTAATATAATTTTATATAACAAAAAACCCGCAGTTTCAATCGTGTGGGGATTAAACAAATAATAAAATTATGTTCGGGGTAGGGAATTGTAGCTGAAGGCAAATACAGATATTTGAAAAATATTAAAATAGTTTTTAAAAGTTAAAGTTGTTTATTTTTTTATGTTTCCGTCCAAAGGCTTCGTTTAGAGATCCTTATATTTTCTTATTTGATTCCTTATCGTCATGATGAACAGCGTCCGTAGTCACTGGTTTCCGTCATTAAATCAACGTCATACGGATTTGTAGCTCTGCTTACGGGAATAAATTTTTCACTGTCGTATTTAAGACGATCTTTAAAAATAATTTATAAAGCTTAATGTTGGCATGTTTACTAAGATTAATTAATAATTTTAGAATTTCAAACAAAAGCTTTTCAGCATTTATAATGTTCTACAAATGATAAGTAGCCAATTTTTCGGTGCTTTACAGAACTAGCGCAGGCAATTTGTAACTCAATTCATCTCTTTCCGTTCTATCGTAGGTTCAAACGTTCGGCTGGTCTCAACTTTTTTGTTACCGACATACTAATAACTACTGTTTCACGTCCGCACGTTCAGGTGTCGGCCTAAATTATATAGATGCGTAATGTTAAGGCTGGAGATGACTCTTACATTCCTATTCTACCCTCTTTAGCTGTGGTGTAGCGTTATATTGTTGTGTGTATACACACAGTGCGGACTTCATTTTATATGTTTGATGTCAACTAAAT
This sequence comes from Parnassius smintheus behrii, assembly GCA_036936625.1. Classification (NCBI taxonomy): domain Eukaryota; kingdom Metazoa; phylum Arthropoda; class Insecta; order Lepidoptera; family Papilionidae; genus Parnassius; species Parnassius smintheus. The sequence continues at coordinate 33,914,015 of JAUPFT010000001.1, read as the reverse complement.
TACTTAATCAAAGTGATTCGTTTATAATGACCAATCGAAATTCCACTGCTGAACTCAGAAAATTTCTTAATAATTAGATATAATTGTGTACACTAAACCACGGTCATTTGTTTTGTTCATTTTTTCAACGATGTTGAAGAAGATCATTATATTTGTAATAGAGGGGTCAAACGAGCATGCGGCTCACTTGATGGTAAGTGTCGACCGCCGACCATGAACAACTGCAATACCAGGGACCGGGGCGTTTTCGGTCTTCTAAATAGGAGTAATACCGTTTCTTCATGGTCCCTCAGTCGTGTCTGTTTTCACTAAGTTTGAATTTTTCATTTTAAATACTACCCAATAGAACAAAAACTATCTTGAGGTGATTTAGTTTCAGCCAAATAAAATGAAATATGTTTTGTTGACTGAATCAACGTAAACCCGTTCCATAGTATGCGTTTATGTATATATAATATATTTGCTTTCGTCTGCCTGTCTGCGTACAGATCAAGTGGTGTTAGTGTAGAAATTATAGTGAACTGCTCCAGGAATCCTTCGGTCCGCATCAATTGCTAATTCACTAAATGAAAAATCTCTGTTACGAGTACAAGCTTTATTTCAGCTTGACCTAAATATAATGGAATTTTGTAATTTAGTTTTCATTCTTCTGGAAGAATAATTCTTCTAAAATTTGAATAATCTTAAATATTTCAGGCGCATCGGCTCCTAGACGATGGTAATACAATAATTTAAAGACTATAACCTAATATTCTCCCGTGTGGTTGAGAACCTTGCAGTGGCGTTGTGAGAATATCATCCATTACCCCATATCATTCCGTGGGTATCGTAAGTGGCGACAGGTAGAAATTGAACCAGATGAGCAGCGGCATCTTTACAGAAAATAAAACTGCGATTGTCAACCTGCTTGCCAGACCTGGCGTATATGGCAAATACGCCTCTATGAGAATGAATGAATAAATAATTTTTATTCAATATAGATTATTGCATAATACTTAGTGAAAGTATTTTTTTATTTACCACTGCTTCGGTAGAAAGGCCTCTGTCCTGGAAACAACCAACAAGAAACCCAGCGGGACTTTTTTTTTAAACATACCTATTTCATCTTACAATAAATTATTTTGTACAATTTTTTAATGAGTTCTTATAGAACCAGCATGGTGGAGATCACATCATTCGAAGGGGTTATTTTCATTTATGTATTCTTTGATATTATAACGACCAAAGTACAATTTTTCTTTAATAAAACATTTAAACTTTTTTAATGACAAATTTTGTATATTCTCTCATTTTCTTTTTACACATTTTGTTCTAAAAGTGTATAAATTTCCCCATAAATGAATTACTAATTGAAAAAACTTTACTTACGGATTTTATCGCGTTTAATCTTTATTATTATGAAAGCTTTTTATGTTTTTGTACACATACATTTTCATAAGTATATTGCGATGATAAAGTCAATATGTTTATTTCATAAATTTATTAATTTATAATTATTAAAATTATTAGTAAACTTATTATTATTATTATATTTTTTTTCTCTGAGGGACTTTACAATTTAATTTATAAATCTACGGTTTCGATACGGCTCTCTTTTGCAAATCGAATATGACTTCAATGTCAGTCGCATTACCCCGTAGTATAATTTCATAATACATTATAGTATGAATGTACCGAAAAAAAATCTAGCTGCCTCAATATTGGTGAGACTTCGAATCTTTCTTACTACATATGCTGCAGAACTAAGTCTGCCTGCTAATTTAGACATATGGGGGCCCCATTGAAGCTTCGCGTCAATAGTAAAAAAAAGCCAAGAAAAACAGTGGTATCCACAAGACAGCCATCATTCCATGTTAGCATAGCATTTTGATTCTTCGTGGTTGAAAATATAGATGTCTATGGACCACATCACCCACCCACCATCAGGCGGAGTGTGTGATAAAGGCTGTCACCCTAATTCTATTAAATTTTTTTTTATTAGTGTTTGTAGGAAGTTGTGAAAAGTAAATAAAATAAGCATACCTAATATAGTTTAAAACAATTAAGCATACTTCTTAATCCATTTCAAAATGAGCTTCTTCTGACCGTAAAAGACGCGATAAAAGAAACTCAGAAAGCGTACCTACTCCTTTTTATTGTTATTCTTAAAGTACAATAATACAATTTTCTTTATTGAAGATAAGAGGACGTTGTTCCGATCTCAAGGTAAGAATAAACCTGAAGATCCTAAAGATCTAAAAAGTATGCGGTCACTACTTCACAAGCAAAAATTATTAGATAGTAAAATATTATCCAGGACATGTTCACGTCTAGGTTTTGCATAGCTCTATGTACATATTTCATATGGATTCTTGTGGTATCGAAGAATCACATAGAGGCAAAGTTAACGGTTGTTTATAGCCAGCATCTAGACGTAAATTACTCGCAGACAGAGGTGCAAATAAATTTGCTTTCTAAGTTGCGGAGTGAGCCAGTGTTCCATCAGGTTTCTGCATAGGTGGCAATGAGGGACCCCCGATTGGGCTACTGCCTTGTCTTGGCCGGGGGGGGGGGGGCTAGTAGCCGTAGCTTAGTTATCCGCGGTGAACTAAGAGGAACCCACACGGCTGGCCCGAGGTGTAGGGCTGGCCCGAGGAGGCCAATCCGAGTGGGCTTGGTGAGGCAATTTCGGATATGTGTCGATGGGCTGCGGCGAGAAGGTTTTCCTCTCTCCCTACCGCTGCTGTCACGGTGACGTCGCGGAGTTAGAGGAGTGCTGGTATGGTGATTCGCCACTCGTCCTATCCTCCGCGACTCTGACGGGGCCGCACCGATAATTGATGCGGTGGTGGTGGGGCTGCGGGGGCAGAGGAGTGTCGGCATTATGAGGCTACCCTCCGTAGCGGAATCTTGGTTAGCATCGTTAGCGTAGCCGTAGCACAGATTCGCCGCTGGGGTCAAGGAGGCTAGTTAAGTGTAGTAGTAGAGAAGGAGAAGGGGAGGAGTAGTCATCTCCCGAGCTGGGGCCGCCATTGGGCGGCCAGCGCTGGAAGGGTCACAGATGTGTGCGAAAAAGTTCCCTTGGCTCTGCCATTATGCGATGAAGGTGGAACACCATGGGGTTTTAGTCAGTGTGAGTCCGACATATCTCATCCTTGCCCCCGCGAGGCAGGTATGCGTAGACTTTTCCCTGTGTAAAAAAGGTGTTAATGAGGGACGGAAAAGTCGGATTTGACGGCCTTCGAAAAGGACCAAAATTACTTTCTATCTGGAGGTTAAGAAGCAATTCTGGCTCCTATACGACTAATGGAAAAACTGTTTGCAGGACTTGGCAGCAGAATTAAAAGCTCTATTTTTCGCACAACCCCTTCGAGCCCTAGCTATGCGATCGCAAGCTAGAACTCAGACTTGGTAGGCGGACTCATTTCGGGCCTCAGCACGAGCACAGTCCGCATAAAATGTGAATCCACATATAATACCAGGGCCGAGCATTTTGACCGAGCGTTATGTCGGATAACGGAATAAAATATTCCATTCCTTGCCGTATAATGTCCGCAACCGCATCGATAGAGCAGTAGGGTTCGTCTGAAGATAAGCACACTTACCTCTCCAAGGATATGATGCAAAAAAGTGCCGCATCTCATCCCAGTCTGATGACTCGTGTTGCCATACTTTCCTCGTGCCCGCACGACAGTCATCCGGAGGAGATATGATCGATACGGATTTTACCAGACAGTGTTCGGATGATCCCAGTTGAGCTGAGATAATTACCGAGCGCTTGTCTCGGTCTGTTGTCAGCAGAAGGTACAAGCAATTGGATGTCACCTGGTTTGCATGCCTATCTTCCAGCATGGTCGGTTTTCTCGTATGGGAACAACCACTCCTAGTGCTGGGCGTTAAGGTCCCCGATAAAAACTAGCTCCGCAAACGAATACCGTTAATAGGCTTTATCTGCCATCTCTATCAGGTATTCAATGAGCCCGATCGTCTACTATTCTCTGTTGTGCGATAGATAGATACAGGTAAAGAGGGTTATCTCTACACCGGTGTCCACCAAAAGCTGGAGATACAGACTGGTCAACCCGCCGTATCATGGGCTATAAGAAGAGGCAGAGAGAACAACAACTATGACGTTTAGGTCCCGAAGAAACTTACTCATGTTTCGACAGACCCACGATGACGTTTTGGAGGTACGGCACATCCTGCTCTCTCGGAATGTCCAACTGCCCAATCGTGGCAGAGGTGCTGTATGACCTGAATACATAGCAACCTCTCGATACTGATTACCCTTAGTCTCAAGGCGGTGACTACGCTACCCAGATCCTTCAGGACCAAAAATAACTGGAGGCTTTACCATCAACACCCACAGGAGGGCTCTCCAGTCCACACACCACTCAATACGGCAGACGACGTAGAGGCCGTTGCAACTAGAATAACAAAGATCATCCAGGAGGCCCTCCACGCGGCCTCTACGATCGTCCCGATCACCATAAAGAAAGATGAACTGCCGCGTAAAACATGCGTCGAGCAGAAAACCCTGAAAACTCGTAGCAAAATGACAACAAATATCATCACGGACACGTACACACAGACCGCAGCACGCTGTTAAACTTATGTTCAAGCGTGTAACCTGGGTAGTTAAGGTACGCCACGTCAGGCGGAGTTGCTATCTGCGTCTCCGTTAAGAAGAATAGGTGACACTTCTCGGACTCGAGTTGGTGGTGGACCGGAACGAGGTTAGTGTGCAACCCTCTAAATATTCGTGAGGTGCACTTTACATCAATACATCAACAACAAACTCAATATACCATCTGATGGCTACGATGGCTATCCGAGTACAGAACAAGGGTACCGAAACATATCCAACTGCATAAATGTGTAAGACAGGGTGTCGTAATATCCCCAAAACTCTTCATCGCTGCATTAGAATATGATTTTAAGCTACAGGACTGGAAAAGATACGGTGTTAACGCCAATGGCGAGTACATGACACACCTTCGATTTACGGACGATATGATCCATACTACCAGAATCGCTGGAGGACTTTAGCACTATGCTCATTGACCTCAATTGCGTCTCTCAATAATAGGTTTTAAGATAAATATGGACAAAACGAAAGTCATATGTGTAATGTCCATGTCACACCTATGCCGGTAGTTGTTGGGAGCAGTAAGCTCGAAGTTGTTGAAGAGTATGTTTATCTAGGACAAATAGTCCGACTAGGTAAGTCCAACTACGACCTATCAAGTCGGCTGGGCAGCGTTAAGGGGGTTACGACACATCTTTTCGTCAGCATACCTCAAAACCTGAAATCTAGATTGCACACGCACTGGTTGTAGTACGTGTTGCCAGTTATGACCTATGGATCTGAGATGTGATCCTTTACTGCCGGTCGTATAAGAAAGTCCTCTTCATAACTCGTTATGAAGAGAGCTATCCTCTTAGTTTATCTGTATAATAGATTTAAAAACGAGGATATACGCAGTCGAATCAGTGTAGCCGACATAGCCTGACGTGGCAACGAGCCAGCCATGTAGCTCGAAGGACTGACAACCGATGGGAAAGGAATATTACCGAAGTGCAGCCTCGTACGGGCAGGCGAAGTGTAGGGCATCTCTACTGGACGGAGTGACGACTTGGTATGCAGAAAGTCGATGGAAGCAGGTAGCTCAGGACCGCGCTTTTTGGCATTCCTTGTGGGAGGCCTATGTTCAGCAGTGAACTTGTAAGGTTTTAATGATTATGAAATGATGAAAAATATGTCTTTATGTAATAAAAGTGGTCTTATGATTTGAATGAATTTTTATATTTGCATGATGTGTTACTTATCAAGTTTAATCTTGCTGAAAGTAGGCCTTTTATTTATCACGCTTGGCCTATCTTCCGTATCACGGTTTCCTTCCGTCACCTCTAACAATACCCACGTAATTACTTGGTTAATTTTAAAACAACAAATTGAGTTTGTAAATGTAGACAAATGTAATTTGAAAACATAAATATTGTATATTATTTCTATAACAAATAATCGTATAACGTTGAAAGCGATAATAATATACGATATTGGGGTAGTGGATATTCTTACACCGCCATTACAGTCGAAAGCGCTGAAAAATAATAGAATAATGTTTTGATTATTTGTATGATAATAATGGGGAAGAAAGGTTCTCGAGTGGCAGCCTCGTACCGGTAGGCGTAGTGTAGGGCGACCCCCCACTAGATGGAGTGACGACCTGGTAAGACATGCAGGAAGTCGATGGATGCAGGTGGCTCAGGACCGTGCTTTGTGGCATTACTTGGGGGAGGCCTATGTTCAGCAGTGGACTTGTGAAAGGCTGTAATGATGATGATGATGATGAATGATGATAATAATCAAAGAAACGATTGCAACAAACTTTATTCATTTTTGGTGGTGTCCAACGGTTTAGCTAAGTATAATATCCCTTCAATCGCCATAAAAATCCCATGCAGTCGCATACGCCCGGCAAATCTCGAGCGGTCGCATGCGATCGCACTCACCCACGGCACTTAAAACCATTAAAACTTATATTTAGAGATTATTTGTCTATGAACAAATTTAGCAATATAAAATCGATACAAAATTTTCTATTCCGTGGTCTAAACAAAAGTCGGGTTTTTCTTCATTACAAAAAGATTTTTTTAATAACAAAAAAGGAAAACATACCAAGTGAATGTCGGCAGCGTGAAAAATCACAATTATTTCAATATACGAGTATATTACTTGAAATTATTTACGCAAAAGATAAATTATATTCACACAAAACCTTTCATTACAATTTTATAATAAAACATTATACTAAAACACTAAAAAATTCAAAAATCAACACAATAACATTCACATCAAAATGGCGTACGTAATGAACGTAGGTTATAAATTGTTATATTATAATTCATAGGATATCAGTTTTTTTTATTCCACTAGAGGCTAAATATTTATTACTTACTTACTTACTTACTTATCGTCACGCACAATCCCTAACGGGGTAGCCAGAGAGAACAGATCGCCAAGTGTCACGATCCTTACATACCTCTTTCGCTTCTTTCAGGTTCATTAACTTCTTCATACATGCACGTCTAGGTATCCGAGTACTCTTGACCCTCCCCTCTTCGAGCAATTTGCTCACATGGTCTTCGAAAGTTAGTCTCGGTCTACCTCGACACCTTTTAATATTTACTTTCGCTCTATATATTTTCTTCACCATTCGGTCTTCACTTATTCGTTCAACGTGTCCAAACCATTGGAGTACGCCCCTATCAATTTTTGTGATAAGGTCATCTTTCAATCCTGCCATATTGCGAATCTCTTCGTTTCGCTTTCGGTCGGCTATGGTAACGCCACACATTTTACGAAGAGATCGCATCTCCACTGCATTCAACTTGCTTTTATGCTTCTTCTGGCATACCCAGGTTTCGCTGCCATATAACAAAGTCGGTACCAACACTGCGTTATGTATTGCAAGGCGTGCACTCTTCACCACGCCTTGCATTTTTATTAATGCATTCAGGGCACCATTGACTTTGTTTCCGGCAGCGACACGCCTATCCACATCTAAATCACATCTTCCATCCCGGCTGAAAGCACTCCCCAAGTATACAATTTCATTTACCTGTTCTAGACATTCCTGATTTACCCATATTTCACATTTCGTTCTCTCTTCGTCCTTTTCAAATACCAGAACCTTAGTTTTATTAGCATTCAAACGGAGACCTTTAATTTCACATTCCTCTTTCATACACGTGACTAATGCCTGCAGTTCTGCTTCTGATGGTGCAATAAGCACTGCATCATCAGCATACAGCAGACAATTAACTTTTATGTCACCCAATTTCACACCCAAACAGCTATCTTTCAGCTTCTGTAAACAGCTGTCGAGATACAGTATGAACAGCCAGGAAGACATGACACAACCCTGTTTTACGCCCGCTTGGACGCTAAACATGGGTGACAGGTCATGCCCTACCCGCACACAGGCTTTACAGTCATAGTAAAGTGACTGCACAGCCCTTAACAATCGACCATCCACACCATATCCCGGCAACAGTTCCCACATTTTCTTCCTTATAACCTTATCAAATGCTTTCTCCAGATCCACAAAAGCACAGAAAATCCTCTGGTTAACACTCAGAAGCTTCTCCGTGATCATGCGGAGAGAAAACATTTGATCCGTGCATCCTCTTCCAGGTCTAAATCCGCATTGTGCCTCCCATAAGAATCTTTCCGATTTCTCTTGCATCCTGCGTGTCAAAACCTTCGAATAAACTTTACTTGCTAAACTGGTCAAGCTGATCGCCCGATAGCTCCCGCAGTCAAAATGTGAACCTTTACCTTTATATAAAGGCACAATGACCGCGGATCGCCAATCATCCGGGACATCTCCCGTCCGCCAGCACAAATTGCACAGCAGATGAAAGCTGTCCCAGACGCGAGGCCCACCGTAATTGACCATTTCAGCAGTAACTCTGTCTAGTCCCGCAGCCTTACCACATTTCAAACTTCGAATCGCACGTTCAATCTCTTTCATGCTGATGACCTCAGTGTCATCGAGGTCCGTGTCTGGCGTGCCAGTCACGGCGTCACCCCCGGATCCTTCACTAAGATCATGACACGCATACAATTCTCTATAAAATTCACTCCATCGCTGCATGACGTCCGATTTTTCTGAGAGGACGTCATTGGTTCTCGAAAGCACTTTGTTCATTCTTAAAGCTGTCGCACCACTCGAGACGAGACGAGACGAGAGGTTGTCGCACAACTTTAGGGAGTTTTCCCTAAAGTTGTGCGACAACCTCTCGTCCGCTTCTATTCTACACCTTTCACGTACTTCCTCAATCAATGTTTTCGCATGAACTTTCTGCAGCTTACATCTTTCTTTCATCTTCTCTCTCATATGCTCATCGTTACTAGAGGCTAAGTAGTCTAACCATGCTTTTTTCTTCTTTTTTACAGCTTCTTTCACTTCGTCATTCCACCATGCATCTCTTCTTTTACTACTACCTCTTTTTGTCGTACCACATACTTCTTCCGCTGCACTTACCATTCCATCCCTAAGGTTCTGCCATGTTCTCTCCACACATTCTTTCCTGCCATCGATGGTGTCAAGCTTTTCGGCTACCCTCGTGTGATATTTGTCCCTAGTATCCGCTTCCTGAAGCTTCCAGCTTCGGATGCGACAGACCGACTGTGGTTCTGTTACTGCCGTCCGGTGGCGCCAACCCGCGAACAAACCCCTAAATCTAGTAATTACTAGATAATGATCCGTTCCCAGGTCAGCACCCCTGAACACTCGTGTATCCATCACCTGTTTTCGCAGTCGGTCATCCACCAGGAACAAATCAATCATACTTCTCTCATTCTTTCTTTCTCTAGTGTACATATGGATCTTCCTGTGATTAAACATAGTGTTTGTCACAAGAAGACCCTTTTCCTTGCATACAGCCAGTATAAGCTTGCCAGCATCATTAACCCTTTTATCTCCAAACTTTCCAAGCACTGACTCGTATCCTGGTCGAGCGATGCCTACCCATCCATTCAAATCACCACATACAACAGTTCTTTCGTTTCCCTTAACCAAATCTAGAACTTCTCTTACATTCTCCCAAAACTCCTCCAGCTCAGCCCTGGACGACGAAGCTACCGGCGCATAAACAGCCAAAAGGAATAACTTCGTCAGTCCCATTTTGAAGCGAACCCAGAGAAGTCTTGAGTTCACAACCTTGTATTCAGTCATAAGATCGACCAACCGGGACGACAACAGCACTCCCACTCCTTGGCAGGCGTTCTCGCTTTCCGGGACTCCGGACCATATAGCTAACGTCCCGCCAGGGAGCTCTTCAATACCACTGCCTTTCCGTTTGGTCTCCGACATACACACGACATCTAATTCTCTTTCTTTCATTATTTCGATCAACTCATTCGTCTTATCTCTCATGCCTCCTCTAACATTCCACGTGCCAACTCTGCACTCCGTCCTCCACCTTCCGCCGTGTCGGGCTGTGCGTGACGGGTGGCGGTCCCCATCGCCGCTTTGCGCGCTGCATTCCACACCAACGGGGACGAGCTGGTGTGCGTCGCTTTGGGGGTAAATATTTATTCGTAATAGGTATTTCTCTTCTCTCTCTCTTGGCTAGAATATTGATTATGTAATGCCAAACTACTTGAGTTTTTATGGGTTAAAGTGCTGTGGGTGGGCACGACCTCATGAGACCGCTAGGGATTTGACGGAATATACGGCCGCGGCGGCGACGGCCCGACGGCCGCGGGCTCATGAGACCGCTAGGGGGTTGAAAGGATATACTGCATTAGCAATTATTGGATATTTATGCAAAACAATTAAATCGTATTACTTACTTAATACTTTACGCGAGCAATGTTTTATTATAATATTAAGTCTATACGAAATAAAAGGGCTCATATTATTTAGATGAAATTTTATATTTACGTACTTTTTGCTTACCAAGTTTTGTAGAGATGAGAAAAATTGTTTTCACAGAAATAAAGTATTTTGTTTCTAACGCCGAGTAAAGGTAGGTTTTAATAAGTACTTTTAAAACTCGACAAGTCAAATTTAATTTCTCATTCATTAATTAATTAAAGCCTATCAAAAGTCGGCAGTGTTTTATTACTGCTGAGTGTAGGTCTACCCCAACACCCCGAACGGGCCTTCTCGTGGCGGAGGGCTTAGTACTATGCCTTGGTCACCCGCGGTGAACTAAGAGGAACCCAAATGACTGGCTCGAGGTTTAGGGCCGGCTCGAGGAGGCCACTCCAAGTGGGCATGGTGAGCCCACTTCAGATGTGTGTTGGTAGGCTGCAACAAGAGGACCAGGAAGAGGAGTGTTATTATGGCGATGCGCCACTCGCTCAATCCTCCGCAACTCTGACGGGGCCAGAACGTTAATTGATGCGGTGGTGGTGAGGCTGCGGGGAGAGAGTAGTGTCGGTATTGCGAGGCACCGCTCGCCCTACCCTCAGCAGCCGAATCTTGATTGACGGCGGAGCCATAGTCCAGATCCGCCGCTGGGGTCGGGAATGCTTGTACTTCTGAGTGCTCGTCTTTCCTGGCCCTATGATTACAGAGCGTCTGTTGGACATGTGATTACGTCTACGGTACGGTACGTCTTATCTGAGGAGATGGGGAGGAATGATCCTCTACCAAGGAGTGGCCATCGTGGGACGGCCAGCACTGGCGGAGCCGTGGATGTGTGCGAAAGCGTTTTCGTGACCCTGCCAATATGCGACGAAGGTGGAACACCATGGGATTTAAGTCGGTGTGAGTCCGACATAATCTGTCATTGCCCCCGCGAAGCGGGTATGCGTAGGCATTTCCCCATGTAAAAAAGAAAAAAAGGTCTTCTCCACATATTGTCACATAGGATACTGTAATTATGCGATTTATAACGCTTGGCAAGTGGGTTGGTACGCTCAGTTGTTTTTAAATTTAAATACTACTTATTGATGTTCTTTACTAGTTTAGTTACTTCCTATCTGCTGTACGAGTACGAGGCGAGAAAAGCAAACCATAACTTTCTTTTGTCGCCTTTTATAATACCCACGTAATGACTTGTACAATTTTTTTTCATGTAATTGGAAAATATAAATAATGTTTATTATTTCTCTTACACATTATCGCATAACGTTAAAAGTGATGAAAATATTGTATACGTAATACTTGCTACTCTGTAGCAAAAAATGTTTACGTCGATTTAGAAATGCTTTACAAAGAAAAATGTTTACTTTATAGGTTTTCCTTATGACTGCAAAATGAAGCGAATAAAATAGCGGATCAGAAGACAAATTATTTTGACCATTTTTAATATATTTTTAACATAGGAGTATAAAAGTCTATTTTAAATGTTGTATTATGGAAGATGTTGAAGTAAAAATGTGTAATTTTGTCTGATATCATTCGTTTTGTGCACTTTTAATAGTTCTTTGAAGTTTAGTAATGTGTACTTGTAGAAAGACAGTTATAATGTAATGTAGGGTTATTATAGAAAAGGTTTTTTGAATAGAACCTCTATCCTGGAAAGAACCAACAGTAGTGGGTCATTTATTTTAATCAGAGTTAATTTACAATATATTACTTCATAAAATCTTGAAATACACAGACTACTTTGATAAAAACAGAACTAATGAACTACAAATTGTATTAAGACTAATTTAATAGCTGAGGATAATTATTTGTTTCCACGAATTCCAAGAACTTAACGGAGTTTTTTTGGCGCCCAGAAGCAATGTAAAGGGCTACCCTCCGGGAAGTGGGGGAGGGAGGTGGTGAATGTTTTAGGCATACCACGCTGCCGGCTGCGTGGTTATGGAGGACTCACTATGAGAGCTAGAGTGCCCACCCACTAAACATCAGCTGGGACTGACTTTGAACTGAGAAGGCCTTTAGCCGTATCGGAAGCGACCCACTTGGGGAATGGGGGCGCAGTCCTTAACGGAGGTCGCTCCGACCGTTTTATATATGCAAAGCAAGTAGCCACACGAGCGCCACTGCAAGTACTGTAGTTTACGAGAATTCTGGCTAGCTACAGACGCGCTGCGGCACGTACAACAGACGCAGATGATTGAAAAATTATATTTGATTTTGGTAAAAATTTAAAGGGTGAATTAATTTTACGCGGGTTTGGACTGTCAATGTGTTTGAATACAAAAAAAAACAGGTTGTTTAAATAGTTGCACGTGTGACTCGTGTAGTCGTTGATTCGTTTAAATAGTATATAATAATAAATCAAGCAACGTGAATCATAAATTATCTTATATGCTGTTTATTAAAAATACTTCCCAAAATGAGCTTCTTTTGTAGTAACAAGTGCTAAAATTAAAAATTTTGTACAACAATCTTCCATATAAATAAAATTAGAACATCATTATTGTAGTCTAAGTCAATTAAATCAAAATCAAAAAAGTTGCGCGCCTAAATTGACGTCAGGTACCTGGCACTAGCGCCATCTAGTGTCGGGGACCAGAGTGAAGAGGGCTTCCTAGAAAATGTCAATCTTGACTTTCGACCAACAGCGCCATCTAGTATCGAACAGAAGAATTAAGCTTTCTAGAAGCCCCACACTCGAAATTTCTGCGCCCGGTCGGTTGGCGCCCGTATTTACTTGAATTTTCTGGATGTTTCTGTGAAAAATGTGTATTTAAAGGCGCTGCAATCGATCTGATCGATCTGATCGAGGCAGTATTCAATTTGGCGAGACAAGCGAAGCTTCGGAGCGAAATAAAGTGAATCAGTGTGATTAATTATTAGTGTTTTAAGTTTTAATTGGTGTTAGGTACTGAAAGTGTAAATTTTAGTAATTCAATCGGCAGTTTTTACTGTCGCGAACCTCAAGCTCGTAACAGTATTATGCATTAAAGTAAAAAGTAAAGTTACAGCCTATATACGTCCCGCTGCTGAACACAGGCCTCCCCTCATTGCTGAGAGGGGTTTGGGGCAAGAAAGTGTCCGCCGCACCGCCCCAATCCGAGTTGGCGAACTTCACATGTCTTCGAAATTTTTTTTCTTATTCCTCAGACATGCAGGTTTCCTCACGATGTTTTCCTTCACCGTCGAGCACGAGGTAAATTAGTACTTAAAATTGCAATTAACAACTTCATTGGTGCCGGCGGAAATCGAAGCCGGGTTACTCGCGTTCTGTTATATTTACAGCGAGCGTTAACCATCTGAGCTACATTGTGCATTATTAAGGATAAATCAAAAACTACTGTTCAGATCTTGATCAAATTTATATGGAACCACACGAGAGGCATTAGCTTTCAAACAAAGAAAGAATCCTCAAAATCGATTCACCTGGATAAAAGTTATGAAGTAACACACATAAAATAAGGTAGGTTGAGGTAGCGCTTCTACACGATTGGGACAAAATTTTATTATTTTTTATTTATTATTTATTATTAATTATAATAACTATAACCATATTAAGTTTATTTACTAATAACTTATAAATGCATAACAAAATTATTTAAACTATGATATATTATAGTTACCATTTCTCTTTAAATATTTTTTTTGCTGATTAGAAATAATAACTAAATGTATATAATTAAAACAAGCTAGGAATATACTACGTTAGATATTTGGAACCTTCGATCGTCATGTATAATTAAAATTGAGTACTCTACCTAAGGGAAAAATAATTAGTCGGCATTGTTTTGGCTTTTTCAGCACTTTAATTTAATTTGATTTGTTGACCCGCAACCCCTTTGTTATATAATTTTTAAGAAACACGTCTGTAACGCATTACTGATTTTTTAGATTTTTTGACGCTGTTAGTGGTGTAATATCCTTAAAAAAAAAAAGGTTTCATTTTAATATAGGAAAAGACTCCTACCGCTAAATCTATTTTCATTAAGCCGAATGCTTGTTACAGACGATGCGTGGTATATGGCGTAACGTAAGTGCCACTACTGTGCAACAAACATCTTGCAATTAGCATCGCCGCTGCTATAGTGAATCGCTTGCAAGGGTTATTCATCCATCAACGTTACTACTTCCAAAAACATGTGGATTTAGTATTACAGTAAAATATTCATTCTCAAGGCATAAATGCTGAACTCCCAAAAAACCATGCAAGGAATTTAATAAAATTTATTAAATGCGTCAATTTCAATAACTAATATTACTACCCCGAAGTACGGTGATTAGCCATTATTATAGATTCATGACCTACGCTACATTTTAATATAATTTTATATAACAAAAAACCCGCACTTTCAATCGCGTGGGGATTAAACAAATAATAAAATTATGAAGTTCGGGATAGGGAACAGTAGTTGAAGGCAAATACAGATTTTGGAATGATATTAAAATAGTTTTTTAAATTTAGAGTTAAGAAAAATTCAATACAAGCTCGTTCGCTGTGGTTTTTTCTTTAATTTTTCTTTCGAAGGTCTTCGTTAGAGATCCTTATCTTTTCTTATTGCTTTCCTTAACTTCGGCCATGATAATGAACAGTGTCCGTAGTCACCGGTTTTCGTCATTAAATCAACGTCATACGGATTTGTAACTCTGCTTACGGGAATAAATTTTTCACTGTCGTATTTAAGACGATCTTTAAAAATAATTTGTAAAGCTTAATGTTGGCATGTTTTTAATAAGATTAATTAATAATTTTAGAATTTCAAACAAAAACTTTTAAGCATTTATAATATTCTACAAATGATAAGTAGCCAACCTTTAGGTGCTTTACAGGATTAGTGCTAGAATTTTGTAACTCAATTCATCTCTTTCCGTTCCATCATAGGTTAACTAAACGTTCGGCTGATCTTCACTTCTTTGTTTTAGACATACCACGCATTAAAACTAAACGAATTTGCTTCGTCGTTCGTGATGTGTACAGCAAAGAAGTGAAATAATTTGCTAGTTGTAATGGAAAGACAGATGGTCTTTCCATTCTATTGAGTACATTGGACTTTAAGGTAAGACTGAATAGACTTATTTTTAACCCCTTAACATGGTAGTGGAATTAAGTGAAGATCTACTCCAGGAGGATACTGCCCCGCGTATTTGGGGGGGGGGGGGGGATTCCGCTCAAGACAACTGCCCGGGGCAAGATGAGCAACAAAACTAAGGCGACCTCTGCCACGCTATACGTGAATTTCTGCAATATCAGGCGAGACGGCGAGGCCGGCTTTGCTCTTTCTGACCGAAACGCAGGTGTTCTCTCCGGATGATGCTTCGTATCTCTCCTACCTGGGGTACAAACTGGAACACTCCTTTGTGCCTCGGGCTGGAGTTTGCGTATACGTCAGAGAGGACATCAGTTCTCGACACCTCGGCAGTCTTGAAAGTTCGGACCTGTCCATCCTTTGGCTGCGCGTAGACAGCAACGACCATCAGCGCGTCTACGGGTGCCTATATAGATCTCATAGCGGTAATGCCGAAACAGACCGACTCTTCGACCACGTCCAAATGGCTACAGATTCGTTGCTACAACAGATCCCCTCCGCAGAGATCGTGATCCTCGTCGATTTTAACGCCCACCCCGCCGAATAGGTTGGTTCACGTTCATCCGATCATGCGAGGAGATCTGTTCATGATTTTGCCTTAGCATATGGGTTGACACAACTGGTAACTTCGCCTGTTGCGGATGTTCATGGGCGGTGGTAGTCACTTAACATCAGGTGAACAGTATGTTCGTTTACCCCCTCTTCAATAAAAAAAAACATCCGTTACAGTCTACCAGTCTACATAGGCCTCGCTCATAAATTGCCTCATGGAGGCAATTGGTTCCCATGCTTGGCAAGCAGGTTGGCAACCGCAGTATTTTATTATTTTGAGTTGTTACCAAGAAGGTGCTGGAGCCCACCTGATTCATTGTCCCTACGTCGCCTCTTACGACACTCTCGGGACGATATTATGGTTTAGTGGATTTTAGTGGGCTTATCCAGAATTAGTTTATATTAACAAATTTATATACATTCACGTATTTCTTAATATTACAATAACACTTTTTCCAATTTTTTTTAATAAAACCTTTAAACTTGTTGATTAAAAAAGTGTTAAAATATTAGCTAGTTTTTTGTACTAAATCACAAAGATACTAAGCTCGTATTGTTATGTATATCTTAGTTTCAACGAGTTGAATGATTTCTTTTCTTTACTACTACCATACTATATACTATATTATTCTTTACTATATTAAAATTATAATATTTACAATTAAAACTAATTATATACAATATAAAAGAAGAAACTATAATAAAGAAAATCTAAAACTAAAAAAATTTATAGTCAAAAAGACCTGCTCCCCGTGGTATAGTGCCAAGAACGCTGGCTGCGTTTCCTCGCTGAATAGCTATACTTAGCCTTTGAGCGAGGAAAGAACCAGCCTTCTTATCAACAGCAGCGACGACCAGTCGTGGATACAGTTCCTTTAGAAATTTCGCTGTAAGCGGACCCCACGGACCGATAGTCTCTACAGCAAATGGCACAAATATGTAGTCATTTCTCAAAGACTCATATTTGCGCAATTTACTAAAATCGGCTGCCTCTGATGCCGCCCCGGCTCTAAAAGAGGCACCCATGAGATGAGATGCCGCCAAAGTGTCAACGCAAGTAGAATCCCACACTAGGGCTTTACCTCTCTCCCAAGGGACCAAAGTCATACCGTCGGGTCTCCTGCCATCGTCTCTAAATATCCCGCAAGGCTCTAAAACCGAGGGGACATTTATGGAGACAAGAGCCCTTCGGATGATTTCGATTAAAGAACCGTGACGGGAAAACCTACCTTAATTTATATTAAACCCAGTTATTAAATTGAAGTGAAAGGGGAAACCATCATGCTAATATCGATGTTATCTAAGATATTATAAATCATCATATATTGCGAAAAAATAACAACTGTTTCACGAACGCACGTTCTAGTATCGGCCTAAATTATACCGATGCGTAATGTTAAGGCCAGAGATGTCTCTTACATTCCTATTCTACCCTCTTTAGCTGTGGTATAGCGTTATATTATTGTGTGTACACGGTACGGACTTCATTTTATATGTTTGATGTCAACTAAATTACTTAATTATAGTGATTCGTTTATAACCACTGAACTCAGAAATTCATTTGTTTTGTTCATATTTTCAACGATGTTGAAGAAGATCATTATATTTATAGTAGAAAAGGGCAAACGAGCATGCAGCTCACTTGATGGTAAGTGTCAACTGCAGACATGAACAACTGCAATACCAGGGACTGGTGCGTTTTAGGCCTTCTAAATAGGAGTAACATCGTTTCTTCATGACCCCTCAGTCGTACTTGTTTCCATTAAGTTTGAATATTTAATTTTAAATCCTACCCGATGCACCAAAAAACTATCTTGAAATGATTTAGTTTTAGCCAAATGAAATATGTTTTATTGACTGAATCAATGTAAGTCGGTTGCTAAGTAAGTCCTATATAATATACTCGCTTTCGTCCACCTATCTGCGTACAGATCAAGTAGTGTTAGATGTAATGAAATTTTGTAATTCAGTTTTCATTCTTCTAGAAGAATAATTCTTCTAGAATCTGAATAATATTAAATTTTTTAGGCGTATTAGGAGCCGATGATAAGACAATAATTTAATGACTATAACCTAATATTCTCCCGTGTGTTTGAGAACCGTGCAGTGGCGTTGTGAGAATATCATCCATTACCCCATATCATTCCCTGGGTGTTGTAAGTGGCGACAGGTGGAATCTTAACCAGAAGATGAGCAGCGGCATCTTTATAGAAAATAAAACTGCGATTGTCAACCTGCTTGCCAGGCCTGGCATATATGGCAAATACGCCTCTATAAGAATGAATGAATAAATAATTTTTAATCAATATAGATTATTATAAAAAATTCGAAGACAGTGAAGTTCGCCAACATGCATTGGCGCAGCGCGGCGGACACTTCCTTGCCCTAAAACCCTCAGAAATGAGGGCAGGCTCGTGCCCAGCAGTGGGACGTATAGAGGCTATAACTTTTTTAAATATATTTCACTTTACAATCAATTATTTTTTACAATTTTTAATGAGTTTTTATACAACCAGCATAGTGGAGATCACAACATTCGCGGTGGTTATTTTCATTTATGTATTCTTTGATATTATAATAACCAAAGTATAATTTTTCTTTAATAAACCATTTAAGCTTCTTTAATGACAAGTTTTATACATTTTCTGGGATTTTGTTCTAAAAGTGTATAAATTGTCCCATAAATGAATTACTAATTGAATAAAACTTTATTTGCGGATTTTATCGTGTTAATCTTTATTCTTATGAAAGATTTTTATGTTTTTGTATACATACATTTTTATAAATATATTGCGAATACCAAATTTGGTTGACAAACGAGTACACAGTCCACCTGATGGTAAGTGGTTGCTGTGGCCCATAGAATCCACATCTATTCTCGATTACGAATCAAAATGCAGATGCGTTGTCACCCGTGACGATTTAGGTGGAATGCCTAGTTTCCCGTAAAAAGGTTCTCCGGTTCCCCACACTCATACGAAATACGCTACTATTTAACGCAGGTATTCCGTGAGAGCGTGGTCCTTTCCCGGTCGAGCCGACCCATTCCTGCTACAACTATACTACTGTTGCGCGTTCTTAATCGAGGTTAAATGTAGATGTCTATGGACCATAGCATCCACTTACCGTCAGGTGGAGTGTGTAACAAAGGTTGTCACCCTAATTCCATTAAAAAATAATTATATAATATTATTAATAATTAAAACTCTTTTATTAGTGTTTGTAGGAAATTGTGAAAATAAATAAAATAAGCACACCTAATATAGTTTAAAACAATTAAGCATACTTCTTAATCCGTTACAAAATGAGCTTCCTCTGGCCGCAAAAGACGCGGTAAAAGAAACTCAGCAGGCATTCCTACTCCTTTTTGTTGTTATTTTTAAAGAACAGTAATACAATTTTCTTTGTTGAAGATAAAAAACTAAGAAAATAAAAACCTGTAGGTAATTTCAGCACATTTTATAAAAAATACACAAAATATTACAGTGTTTTGTAGCAGCATACCATTTGTGTTATTATCGTCGCATTAACAACATAATTTTAGATTAGCTCCTGACCAACGAAGAAAGATAAACAGAACACTATGTCAACTTCAGGTGACACCGAAAATATGCTTTGCTTACCATAAAAACACACATTCACGTAAACGTATACATGCATCTTAAATAAATGCAACGCGTATTCGAAATGGGCTAGGCAAGCCCACTCGAAGCGGCCACCTCGGGCAAGCCAAGTAGGTTTCTCTTTGTTCACCGCGGGTTACCAAACCACGGCTACTAGGCCACCCCTCCACTACAAGGCGGGAACCCGTTCGTAGGGAGTCCTTGGTCGCCTGGAGTCAATTTCTTACAAAGGGTAGAGATACACTGAAATAATGAGATGGGATGTACGTAATATATAGGTTGTAACTTTACACCTTATCGTTGAATGTTCATATTCAATCGGAAACCATTAATAACCACTCAAAAGCCCACTGCTGAATATAGGACCATATATTGGTCCCCATTGATCTAGTATTTGCCAAAGTTGCCATGCTTGGCGAGCGCCACACACCGCACACACAGTTTTTATTTTTGGTTGGTATTAGGAAGGTGCTGCAACCCATCTGGTTTATTTTCCTATGTCGCCACTAATGCACCCATGGATATTGAGGTAGTGGATTTTTTTACAACAACACCACAGTCGAAAATGCTGAAAAATAACGTTAAATATTGATAATTTAAAAGCTAATTGAAGAAACAATTGCAACAAACTTTATTCCTTTGGCGGTGCCCAACGCTTTAGCAAACTGAGTATAATATATAACAATTATTCAATATTTTATGAAAACAATTGAAAATATGTCCCTATTAGAACTGTTCAATAAAATTGTGTGGCTTACAAGATTCAACGGAAACTATTTTGAAATTGTACGCAGCGGTCAGTTAGTGAGCAGGTACGGTCCAGTTAAGCAGCCTGATTTTTCAGTACCCCGCCTATGGAGATAGTAAGTACGGTTTTATAAACTTATGATAGTAAAAAAAAGCTTTGTAAAAAAGTTTTCGTTAGTTGAGTTTCGTTATTTTATAGGATTATCAGCAAAGACATCGAAGAGTTCAGTCAGGGGTCTGGAAATGAACGTACTAGACATCCTGCTCTCTAGGAACATCAAACTGCCCAATCGTGGTAGACGTACTGTACGACCTGAACACATAACACCTCCCGATACTGATTACCCTTGGCCTCAAGGCAGTGACTACCCTACTCAGAGCCTTCAAAACCAAAAGAGACTGGAGGCAACACCTACGGGAGAGACCTCCAGTCCACACACCACTCAATACGGCGGACGCCGTAGAGGCCGCTGCAACTAGAATAACAAAGAGCATCCAAGAGGCCCTCCACGTGGCCTCTACGATCGTCCTGTTCACTGTAAAGAAAGATGACCTGCCGCGTGAAACGCGTGCAGCAGAAAACACTGAAACTTACTAGCAACATGACAACAAACATCATCGCGGACTAGTACACACAGACCGCAGCACGATGTTTGAACTCATTTTCAAGCTTGTAACCTGGGTAGTAAACGTACGCCACGTCAGACAGAGTTGCTATCTGCGTCCCCGTTAAGAATTGGTGTCGCTTCTCGGACTCAAGTTGGTGGTAGACCGGAACCAAGTTAATGTGCAACCCTCTAAATATTCGTGAGGTGCACTTTAAATCAATATACCAACAACAAACTCAATATACCAACTGATTGCTACGATGGCTATCCGAGTTCAGAAGAAGGGTACCGAAACATATCCAACTGCATAGAGGTGTAAGACAGGGTGGCGTTATATCCCCAAAACTCTTCACCGCTGCATTAATGGGAATATTAGTAATGTTTATAGCATTGTTAAAATTCCTTATTAAAAAAGTTATGACCTATGGATCTGAGAAGTGGTCCTTTACTGCTGGTCGTATGAGGAAGCCCTCTTCATAACTCATTATGAAGAGAGCTATCTTCTTAGTTTATCTGTGTGATAGATTTAAAAACGAGGGTATACGCACTTGAATCAGAGTAGCCGACATAGCCACAACAAGCTAGCCATGTAGCTCGAAGGACTGACAACCGATGGGAAAGGAATATTACCGAAGTGCAGTCTCGTACGGACAGGCGAAGTGTAGGGCATCTCTACTGAATGGTGTGACGACTTGGTATGCAGAAAGTCGATGGAATTATTTGGGGGAGGCCTATGTTCAGCAGTAAGCTTGTAAGCAAGTAAAAGGGCTTCAATGATTATGAAATGATGAATAATATGTCTAAAGGGTCTTATGATTTGGATGAAATTTTATATTTGCATGATGTTTTACTTATTAAGTTTAATCTATTTAGATGAGATAAATTGTTTTCATAGAAATAATTAAAATATTCTATTTCTAACGCCGAGTTAATGCCGGTGATCCGTACTGTAACAGTATAATAGGTAACGGTTTTAATAAATACTTTTAGAACTCAATAAGTTAAATTTGGTTTCTCATTTATGCATTCATTAAGACCTATCAAAAGTTGGCAGTGTCTCAGTTCTGCTGAAAGTAGGCCTTTTATTTATCACGCTTGGCAAATGGGTTGGTAAACACAGTAAGTTCCTAAATGAAGACATATGTAATTTGAAAATAAAAATATTGGGTGCGTTTGGAAGAAAAAAGCGCTAGCAAGCGCTTACAAGCGCTGAAATAGTTTTCGGCCAGGACACGATTGCTACTTCGGTAGCGCTGACATAATCCGCCATTTTGCTTTTTTAATTTGTTTGTTTTGAAGTAGAGTTTATAAGTTGTTTTGTGCAATAATAGTTTTAAGTAATATATTGACATGAATAAACATATTCATGTTATTAAAAATTCATGATTGGTAAGTGTTTAATATGAATACTTTACAAACATATATTTAAATTAGGTTAGATTCCCCGGTTAAAACTAACATCGTGTCCTGGAGGAAAATAGCTACTTACGATTTGACAGCGCTTACCGCTTACGATCGCCATTTTCCTTACAAGCGCTTGCTAGCGCTTTTTTCTGCCAAACGCACCCAATGTATATTATTTCTTTAACACATAATCGTATAAAGTTGAAAGCGATAATAACATAATGAATACGTTATATTTGCTATTTATACTATACGTGACTTTTACTGCTCTGTAGCTAGAAATGTTTACGACGCCTTAGAAAATGCTTTTCCAACAAAAATGTTCACTTTATAGGTTTCCCTTATGACTGCAAAATAAAAAAAAGTAAATTAACGGTTCAGAAGACATATCTTTTGTCTAGTTTTAAGTATTTGTAACATACGTAGCCTATATTAAACGTCATAATTTGGGAGATAGTCAAGTAAAACACTTATTCATTCTTGATAGTTCTCCGGAGTGTAAAAGAATGTATTTATGACTGAAAAACATAATTGATTTTAATGAAAATAGAAAGAGTAAATTAATTTTTGCTCGAATTTGGACTGTCGGTGTGTTTGAATAAAACAAAACAAATTGTTCAAATATTTTGCACGTGTGACTCGTGTATTCTTTGACTCGTTTAAATGGAAATCAAGCAAAATATACTATATTTTCTTTTAATACAGCTTCTTCGGTTCGTTAACAAGCACTTCTAACTATGAGCCCCTTTTGTAGTAAGAATGAATTCAAACACTCAAGTGATCGCGTTTTATTTATCTATCTTGCGACCGTCTCAGCAATTTCATAGGAGAGTCTTGTGTCGATATCGGGACGAGATATAGCGATACAATATGAGATAGATTCTGTTAAGGTAGCGTTCCCACAAGATTGTAGTAAAATTAAATGTTATAACATCTATAAACATATTAAGTTTACTTACTAATACATAATAAATGCATAACAAAGTTATTAGAAGCTATAATATTACCATTTCTCTTTAAATATTTTTCTCGCTAATTAGAAATAATTACAAAATGTATATAATTAAAACAAGCTATTTAATACATAACAATTAAAATTGAGTGCTCTTTCTGGTGAAAAAATTATTTGTCGGAATAGCTTGGACTTTTTCAGCACTTTTATTTGTTTTTCATCCTTCGCAATGACGCACAACCCTTTGTTTATGTAATTTTCAAGAAACACGTCTACAACGCATTACTAATTTTTGACTTTCCTACTAGCGTAATGTCCTTAAAACAGAAAGGTTTCTTTACAATCTAGAAAAAGACACCAACCGCAAAATCCACTGACATTAAGCCAAATGCTTGTTATAGACGATGTGCGGTACACTGGGTTAGTGCTATTATTGTGTATCAAATAACTTGCAATTATTTTTTAGTTTGGAAGGGTTATTCATCATCTTGATGACTTCCAAAAAAACACGCTGCCTTAGTAGACAATAGAGTGAAATGTCTTCTAAACGCAAATATGCTGAATTCCTAAAAAGACATGCAAGAAATGTAATGAAATTTAGTAATCAATTTCACTAATCAATTAAAAATTCAATTCCTAAACTGAAGAACAGTGGTAAGCCATTACCAAAAACCACGCTATATTTAATATAATTTTATATAACAGAAAACCAACAGTTTCAATCGCGTGGAGATTGAACAAATAATAAAAGTTTGAAGTTGCAGGATGGGGAATTGTAGCTGAAAGCAAATACAGATTTTGAAACAAAATTAAAATGGTTTAAAAGTTAAAGTAAAAAATTTCAATACAGACTAGTGTTCACTGTGGTTTATATTTTCAAAGTAGTCACATGCCTCTGCTCAATTTACTTCATTTTTTCCCTCACGGTATTATTAAACCTTTCGATTATTATAGCGTATCGTTTTCTTTGTACTCGTAATTAATCAAAAGGAGCGCTAGTAGGCTTTACAAACCTTGACCTCTATCTCCATTGGCACTAATGAAAATATTAATTGCATTTTAATTGTAGATTTACCATATTTGACGAAGTAGGAAAACATCGTGAGGAAGCCAGCCCATCTGAGGAATTAAGTATTTTGAGGACATGTGAAGTCCATCTACACAGTACACACACACGAGAGCAGTGTGGGGGACTAATTTCTCCACTACTTTCCCCTTAATGAGAAAGGGTATGTACCGGATAGAGGGACGTACTGTAAAAAATCTGTTACTTTACAATCCAAAGATCGGCTTTTGTAGAGGACTGGAACACCTTGAACCCCTTGGAGGGTGGTATGACTTTTTATGTCTGTTAGGGTCACTAGCGACTTTAATAAGAGGCTGTGGACTGTAGAGGTACAACGAAATGTATTCTCTGTTATTCATAATTATTATAATATACTCTGTGGTAGGAAGTTCACTAGGTCGAGTGACGGCTTGGTAAGATGCAGGAAGTCGATGGATGCAGGTGACTCTGAAACCGTGCTTCGCGATATTCCTAAGGGGAGGCCATTATTAACCAGTGGACTTGTGGTGGCCTGTAATGGTGGTAATGATGATGATGACGACGATGATTGTGATAATATAGTCTATCACCGGTGGAATTCGAAACGCGATCGGATGTCATGAGTGAGGTGTGTTTTCTCGCTGAACCCACCGCACCGCCGCTGTCGCCACCGTGCATTTCCACAACAATGCCACAGCATTGGTAGATACTTGTTTTACTAAGGCTCATAATGTTGAATCAATAGCGAGTGCTTTATGAGATTGTGATAACTATTAATCATTATAGGGCAAGAGTCCTTAAGAACTCAGGAACATTTTGGAAGAACCATATTTGAGGAGGTTTTTTCTACTAAAAAAATGACGCGTCCAAGCTCAAGGCCCATGTTGTGTGGCTACTGTATAAATAAAAATTGTGAAGTACCCATCCTACATACCAGATTTATTTATCTCTAGTGATTATTATTTTATGCTGAAAATGAAATAACTAAGAGTTTCGATGAAACAGTGTGAGTGAAGATGTAACAGAGAGCGCGATTTTTGTGTATTTTAAGGAAAGACAAATATTTTATTACGACGGCATAAAAATATAACCATATAAATTGAGAAGGAAAAATAATTTTATCATTATTTACCTTCATTCCGCGAACTAACTTGGCTTCACTTGTATTTACTTTACGAGTATAATTATTTTAGAGCTGGAGGCTAGTAACTTTTTGTTTTCCCAAATTAATTTATTTTGATTGCACGATGCTTTTTATTCAAATACTTGACTTATTTTAATTCGGGCACATACATTTACAGAACTTTATTGACACTATTACATATTGATTTTCGGTACTTGTACTGCTCGTATTTGTTCTAACATAGTTCTGTGTCGTGATAAGGCGACATAAAGGAATCTATAACCCCATTTCGCTGCATGGGTGTCGTAAGGGATGACTGTGGGTTATGCCATAAAGATCGTATAGCTTCCAATTGGTGACGGTATAACATAACATAACATAAACGTTAATGCCAGACATAAAATACAGACGAAAGTAATCAGCTTCAAAGGCACCAAAAGTCTTTACGCTGGGGGATGTCAATGGCCAGCAGTGATGATAATTAAGAAAAAAAGATTGTTTACGATTCAGTTTATATTATTACGGAAGTATAATGGTATAATATAATTTTTTTGGATATAAACAAACCCTATGGTTAAAACAGAAATAATAAATACCAACTCAATTGCGTAAATAACTTTACAGAAAAGAGAAAAAGGGAAATGTTGGAATTTGATAAATTAATTAACGAATTTGACAACATGGCTGAAACACTAAAGTTAAAATACATCCCGCGGCTTAGGTTACAGAGCGTGTCATAAAACTAGAAGAACATACAGTACGTGTGCGTCTGTGTGACTGTGTGCGTAGGCCTAACAGTCAGCGCGTCTTTACACATGCGCGTGCTTATGAGTGTGTGCGTGCAGGTGCTCATGCGCATGTGCTTTCGTACCCTGCCTAAATTCATCTTACATACCTATAGCCGAACATATCATTTAGAGAAAATGATATCAACTCCCAAAGTTTTTTCGAGCAAACATATTTCATTGCGTTTGTGGCGCTATAAGGGTATATACGCCAGAAGTAAAATTACAACTACATAGACGATAGGATGATAAGTAGCGTCAAAGTTGCAAGACGTCTATTATTGACATTGGCAATTCGACAAGCGTGGCGATTACAAGAGATTGTCCCGTGAATACCAGTGTTGTGTTATAGGCTCCTAGAGATGATTAAATGTGGTTAGTTGAATAAATTAAGTAATAATAAAAATGTAATGTCCTCCAAACTTATTTTCGGTTACGGCGACCAATCTCAACGGGGACTAGTCATCTACGTAGGACAGGATTATATTGTACGAGTTGTGTGCGCGATGCAAAAACAGATGCACTCCCAATTCCCTCACACTCATTGTCCGACGGAACGGCAATCCGATACAAGCAGAGAGATATCAGGCACAGGACATCTTGCATATATTTTTTTGTTTTCCGAATAACGGAGGGGTGAAACATCGCTAGCTACCTGACTCCGAGCTGATACTGAGAATTCCTTGACAGAAAACCCAATAATTGATTTTAGACTGACCCGTCATACGAACATGGTACCTCACGATCAGAAGTCACGCTTATGACCACGTGACAGACGAGGTAGTCTTAAATTAATTATTGGACTTAAGTTCTACTCGTATCCATAATTAAAGTTGAGTAAAAAACGTTAGTTAATGAATTTAATAAAAAAGTTCTTCCATACCGCGCGTATATTGTGTTCCGAACGGATATGCATAGCTATATTCTTAACCGCAGCCATAGGAAATGAATTTCCAACCTCGGCACGTTTACAAGGCGAATTGAAGTATTTAAGCTAAAGTTCGCGTTGGAATATGCCACGGTTGTATAACTATTTCATATTATATTCCATGATGATATATAATAAACATTTTCTTAATCGGTAATAAGTGACTTATTATTTATTTAGTTTTAAGCGAAAAGTTTATTATATTATATTAAATAAATAGGTAAAAATTCATTCTTCGGATAAAGTTCGCCGTTAATTGATATAATCAGGCGTTACTTTGCGGAAATCCATTGTAATAAATAATTTATTAATAATAAATTATAATAAACGTAATAAATTATTTATTATAAAGTTCGCCGTGTTTTGGCGGTGTGAGAAAATTCCTTATCATGCTTTGGGTGCTTAAAATTGTGCAGTAATTTTTAAATTCTTACCTGTTAGACACTGCATCTCAATTGTAACTAGAAGGCTGGAAGAAAACAACATGTCCGTAGAATTTGCAGTATTACTCAGACACTAGCCTTATGTCTGGCCACCTATTGTGGAAGGAGGAGTTCTACAAGCAAGTAGATGGTGTGGCGATGGGCTCACCTGTATCTTCCATTGTCGCCGACATATTCATGGAAGACTTTGAGGAGAAAGCCCTGCTAACTTCTTCTATAAATCCAAGATTCTACCAGCGGTAGGTAGACGTCATTTTAACAATTCTATCTTTAGATAAAGTAACTGAATTTTTAGACCATCTTAACTCTATAAATTCTAAAATTCAGTTCACAATAGAGTTAGAGGCAAACAATTCTTTAGCTTTTCTAAATTTGTTAGTAATTCATGATAACACCTTGAGCCACACGGTGTATAGAAAAAACGCCACAACAAAACAAAACAAAAACGCCCACAGTTGAGCGTGTACCTGCTGCACTGCCATATGTTAGAGGAGTCACTGACAACATTGGCTACCATCTTGAACCGCGCTTCTATTAAAACATACTTCAAGTCGCGAAAGAAGATTCGTCAGTTTTTACTATCAGACAAGTGTAACGTCCCTCTGCAAGATGCAGGAGTGTACAAGCTTGATTGTAAATGTGGTCTCTCCTACATAGGACAAACTAAAAGATCAATTATCACCCGCGTTAAAGAACATATAGCTGATGTAAAGGATCGACGCTCCGGGAAGCTTGCAGTCTGTGAAGACGTACAGGATCGCCCCCTTCACTTCATCAGATTTGATAGACCACAAATCCTCGCTAAAGAACACCGATTCCTTCCAAGGATGATTTGCGAGGCTATTGAAATCAAAAAACATCCTAATTTCAATAGAGAAGATGGCTGGGTGCTACCATCTGCTTGGGGTCCTATAATTAATAAAATTAAAACCCAACCCAACCATACAACTGCAAGACTTCAAGATACTATAAGTTCGTACTGCATAGATCGGAACAAAAATTAATAATTTTAATCTATGGTAACCACGGTTAACTACGACATCTAGACGTTGAACATCTGAGTTCCCCCGTGAGCACTTTACAGCACATGGGTGCTGTAAAGTGCTCAAAACGTCGGGTATTTAAAAAGTTAAATATACGCGATAAAATCCGTAAAAAGTAGTATTATTTAAAAATATAACAAAATATTCCCACTGTCCCAACTAGGTAGGCAAAATTTCCGAATACCCAAAAATAGATATAAACAATTCATCTGACGGCGTTTCCATAAAACTAAAAATAGGCTACGGTCGCTTTGAGTGAAAGTTGTAAGAGCGAGCGAGACGCATGCACAATTTTCGTTATATAGGTGACAGGCGGCCGAGTGGGAACATTTTTACAAGCTGACGCGCGTCTTACGTTTACAAAAAATTTATTTTTCTCCTATAGGTATTTGTAGTATAATGTATAGGTAGAGAGTATAGAAATAAAATCAGTGTCAAACCAAAAAAAAAAAATGAAAAATAATAATTACACAAAATAACTCTCGGATGTGACTTTTCGGTTTAGGTTATGTAAATAAAAGTTAGTAAATAAAAATATTTAGGTTGTAATTTTTTTAAAGTTTTCGGTCGTATGTCCTACTTATCACAAGAATTGTGTATTATGTCAATATTAATTGTTGTAACAATAATATGTTAAAAAAAATCTTTCATAATTATTATGTGGTAGTAGGACAAATACTTTTTTTTTCTAAATATACATGTAATAGGAGAAAATTTCTTATGGTTATTTTTGTTTATGATTTTATTATTGTTTATAAATTTATTTTAGAAAGGGAAAGATGTAGTATTATGGATATTTCTATACTCTCTACCTATACATTATACAGTACTTAAGTACTGTATTTAAGTACTTTAAATATTTATTTTTGATTTTGACTGTATCTGTAGACTGTGTCTGTAGTTGTAGACGTGTGACAGCTGATCATGAGGTTCTGGGCTAGAATCCCGGGTTGGGACATACAAAAACCATTTATTGAGTTTAGGTAAGTGGGTAAATTACCTTCCGTTTCAGATTATTATTTTTGTGATTTCGAGCTTTTCATCATACTTTTACGAGCTTAGGACCGTCTAATATGCTATAACTTATTTTAATATTTTTTTAGCCGATTAAATTTATTGTTTTAATGCCGCTCGTAAAGTAGGATGGCTATGATTTGAATTTCGATAGATTTTAACTGATTTATTAATTTAATTCAAAAATTTTTGTTTTTATTTTATGTAAAATATCAAGGCTTCTACTCCGTTCATCTGCGATACCCAAATTTTTTCCAGACGGTAAAAATAGTCATCCAGTATATTTATATATCCAGTATATACAAATGAGCAATTGAGCTAATGATCCGATTCTGTAAGTTTATTATTATTAGTGTTTACGGGGTCACTACATTAGATTAAACATTAAATTATTGACAATTTTATCCCTGTAGTTCAGTATTTACGATTTATAATAACATGTATTATGTGTCGATTCAAAATAATAAATAACGGTTAATTAATTACCTAGTAACTGGTTAATTATAATACAAGAATTTACACTCTAAAAAGCACAGTTTTCAGAATGTAAGAGATGATTTTGTATGTTGTTAGGTACTCGTAATAAAAATTAGCAGTACCTCTGCTATGTATGTGAGACAGTAAACGGTTGAATACGATCAACAAGTTTTATTATGCGACAGTACTATGTATGCTTCGTAAATTGAATGATTTAAGCAATTGTAAGTTGAAACTTCTGCAAATGTACTTTATCATATGAAAAAATATTAACGTATTTTATTCTAACGGAATAATTGTCAAGGATTTTAAGTACATATATTTATTACCGATATATACATATTACATATATAAGATGTAGAGCAAGGGGTTTTTATCATTTTCTTAGGCCTATTTAGTTGATGATAAGCATATCTTAAACAGGGGCGCTTTAAAGCACTCGAGATTTCAGGAATTATCTATAGCTCATCCTTTTTAACATGACAAAAATAAATTTTAATCTGTTTGTAGCAGTGACATAAATATAACAATAAATTAAACGAAATAGGATCATACACAGCAGTGTGTCAGTAGATTTTGGGAAGGAGAAAGGCAACGTACCGGCATTAAAAAATATGTATGTATTTCTACATACCGGCAGTGTGTCTGCGATCTACCTCATCATCGTTATCATTGATACTCTTGCGCGCTATAATTAGCGCCCGGTTTATGGCAGGTAATTATTAGCGCCATCTGGTATCAATCAGCAGAAATAGGAGCGTCAAGATCTTTCAAGAACTTTCCCACTAGCGCCATCTAGTATCGAATAGAAGAACTAAGCTTTCTAGAAAACTCCACACTCGAATTTTCTACATCTAGTTGGTTGGGGCCAGTATTTGCAGGAACATTCTAGATGTTTCCGTGGAAAACGCCTATATAAAGCCGTTCTGGCTGCGACCGTTGCAGTATTGAATTGGCGATATAAGCGAAATAAAGTGAAGTGAAGTGATCAGTGTGACTAATTATTAATGTGCTTTAAGTGTAAATTAGTGTGCGGTAATTGAAGTGTCAATTTTGGTAATTAAATCGGCAGTTTTTATTGTCACGAACCCTAAGCTTGTAACAATACTTTTTTCGAAACTACCATAACTCAAAAATTGATAAACCTACACACTTGTATATTCCTATGTAACGTTATCCATAACATTGTAAGTTCTAAATCTTATGATATAAGCAACAGCTGCTATGAAGCTTCGCGCCCGTTTTGATATCAACTCTTTTATCGTCGAAGCCGACGCCGCCAACGTCATTTGGTACAAACATGGCCCTCTATTTACATTTTATGTTTTTGGTAAAATGCGCTCATAAGCTTCCTTATACGAATAAATTTAATATAAAATAATAATAATATTTATTTGCACACTATAGAAAATTCTTAAACAATAAAATACAAAATGTTTCCAGGAATGTGCTCAGAAAAACCTGAGCTGTAAACGTTAGTACTCTTCCAGTGTCAGTGTCAGAAATATTATACAATGATAACAATCATTATAGGCTAAAGTAAAAAGAAAATAAAATTTTATCACTATAAAGGAAAACAAATAAAATACCACTTTATGTAAGTATGAGGGCGTGTGTGTGTATGTGTGTAGGTGTAAATATGATTTCGATTCCGTTGATATTGATAAGATTCCCTTTACTCCTGGTTCTCCAAAATAATGGTGTCTGTTATTAACAGCCAGCACATACGGTACCTTGAGGAGCATCAGCTGATTAGTGACTGTCAGTACGGTTTCCATCGGGGTCGCTAAGCTAACGATCTTCTTGTTTATCTAACATACCCGTGGGCGAAATAATAGAGTCCAAGGGGGAGGCTTTGGCGGTTAATTTGGACTTAGCGAAGGCCTGCGATCGGGTTTGGCACAAAGCGCTTCTCCCAAAATTTTCTTCCTATGGACTTCACGAGAAATTGTGCATTTGGGTCACCAGTTTTCTGGCTGATCGGAGCATAAAGGTCGTAGTAGACGGGGCATGCTCTGAACAACCCTATTGATTCTGGTGTTCAATCACCAACGATGTTCTTCTGCATATCATTGATATGTTACAAACCGGTAACATTCATCGCTATGCGGGCGACAGCACTGTTGATGCTTTACACACTGGCCGTGCTAATATTTCTCGGGAAAACGTCACCAAGTACCAAAACAAACTTATGTCTAATGTCGAGACATTGTTGAAAAAAGTCTCGGATTGGGGGTGACTAAATCTAGTCCAGTTCAAACATCCGAAGAGAGAAGTTTGCGCGTTTACAGCTAAAAATAACCCTTTGTCGTATCTCCTCAGTTTCAGGGCACGCCCCTTATCGCCTCAGACAGTATCGAAATCTTTGACGTCGAAATATTGAATGACGTACAGATTCATGGTCACTTCGAAGAGAAAGCCAAATTAGCCTCTAAAAAGCTTGGCGTGCTCAGAAAAGCGGGACAATACTTCATGCTGGCACATCGCCTGCAACTTTACAAGACGCAGTTTTGACCTCACATGGAATACAGTTCCCATGTCTGGATCGAGGCTCTCCGGTGCCAGCTCCTTCCATTTGATTGTATCCAGCGAAGAGCGGTTCAAATCGGACTAATTCAAGCCGCACAATTTCACCATCGCAAATCGTTACCACCTGGATGTTTGGCGGTCCGCTACTGTACGATTTACATAAAGTTTTCTTCCTAGCACAACTTATTATTAAGTATAATTGAAAATCTATATTTTAATTAAAAAAAATCGTGTTTCTATTTCCTTTCACCCGATTCACTATCGTTGCGAAAATAAGTTACCTATTTTAGCATTTTTATTATTATTTCATTAAGATTATTAATACTCCACACCATTTCTGGTTGCTCAGCATTGAACCACTGTGCGATCTTTCGGAAGTTATCTTCATCGAACGACTATTTTGTGGTACTTGATATTACTGTCAATACGTCTGGTTCAATATGACTCAGGGACCTTCAGAAAAGAGCCTATTTCTTTTTAAAATGCCGGCAAATTACTTGAAATTATTCTGGTGCTATAGTTGTATATGGGTGGTGGTACTCATTTACCATCATATTCATGCTCGTTCGGCTCCTTTTTATTAAAGAGACTAAGATGGAATAGCTCGATTCCAGTAAAAAAGGTCTTTCATGCAGTCATTTGTAATATAAAACTTATCAATTAAAGCCAAAATCTAACAGTTTCTCAAATTCACGGAATAATGTCAAATACAACCCTACACTCATAAAATATTAACGATGCATGAAATGCTTTAACAAAACAATCTCAAAGTGCCTTAAACAGAAAATTCTTCAAAGCGGTTTTTCGATACAATTAATACACATACATAGCTCAAAGTGGCGAGGCCCATATATTTATAATAAATTATTTGTGTAAAGATATTGATATTTTTATTATTGTACAGCATTAGGGTTTCTACCCAGAAAAGCAGGCAGCAGACTAGTACAGTTAACATTTACGACAGACCGAGCAGAAAGTTTTGCTTTTTTTATATAATAAGTGTGACAAACGAACACACAGTTCACTTGATGGTAAGTGGATGTTGTGGCCCATAGACATCCATATTTATCCTTGAATGAGAATCAAAACGCAGACGCGTTGTCACCCCTGAGGACTAAGATGGAATGCCTCGTTTCCATAAAAAAATCCTTCAAAAAAAATAAATTTTTAACTTCAAAGTAAGAGAATAAATAAAAGGAAAAATAACACGCTATGGTAGGATAATGAGGTACGCATGGAAGTTAAAGCAAAGAAGAGAGCATGCTTAGATTTAATAGCAACAAAAGCTAGTTTTTCTGGCGGTACGAATGATGATATTGAAACAAAAAAACGCAGTCTTTAGACGTCTAAATAAGAGAGTAAAAGAAGTAGTTCAAAGGAAAA
This sequence comes from Parnassius smintheus behrii, assembly GCA_036936625.1. Lineage (NCBI taxonomy): Eukaryota > Metazoa > Arthropoda > Insecta > Lepidoptera > Papilionidae > Parnassius > Parnassius smintheus. Next base: position 33,879,905 of record JAUPFT010000001.1, on the reverse strand, counting down.
ACCAAGAAAGAACGGATAAGAATGTTAGAAGAATATCGGATAACATCCAGGCAAATATCAAAATATTCTGGAAACTCGTAAGAACTGCCAGGCTCAAAAACTGCTCAAAACAGCCTATAATGAATGTTATAAGAGACGAGAATGGCAATATTCTGAATGATGAAGTTTTGATTTTAAAGAGATGTCAGAAATATTTTGAAAGAGCGTTTATGAGTAAGGAGACAACGTATGAACTAAATGAAATAGAAATTCCGAAAGAAGGGGAAAGAGATAGGGAGATAAGTATAGATGAATTAATGAAAGCAATGAAAAGCATGAAAGTAGGTAAGGCAGCCGGATCTTATAGGGTGGTGTGGAAGTGGTGGCAGGCCTGCAGTACACCTTGTTTAACTTGTGTTGGGAACTGAAGCGGGTACCGGTAGACTGGTGCAAGGACGTGATAGTTCCAATATATAAAGGAAAGGACTGCCTCGTTGGTCTAGTGGTTGTATTAGTGCGACTGATGATCATGAGGTCCCGAGTTCGAAGCCCGGGTCGGGCCAAAAAATCTATTATTGAGTTTTTCTGTCAAGAAATTCTCGGTAGCTGTCCGGATTCGGGAAGTTGGCGGTGTCTCTCACCCCGTGCCTTAGAAAGCACGTAAAGCCGTTGGTTCTGCGCCCGATATCTCTCCGGTCGTGTTGGTTTACCGTCCAAATGGATTATGAGAGTGAAGGAATAGAGAGTGCACCTGTACCTGCGCATACACTTGGGCACTATAATTCTGTCCTTCGCCGATGGCTGATCTCCGTTGAGGCAGGCTGCCGTTACCGAAATTCGGTCCGGAGGACATTATTATACAAAGGAAAAGGGTCGTACCAGGACTTTCAAAACTACCACGGTATCAGCCTTCTTAGCATTGTGGGAAAACTGTATGCTAAGGTACTAATTGAAAGGGTCATGAAAGAAACTGATGGAAAAATTTACGGTGTGCAAGCGAAATTTATAAAGATAATGGGGTGTACAGACCAAGTATTTTTATTGCATGATCGTGGAGAAGTTTTTGGCCAAAAACCAAAAAGTTTTTGTGGGTTCATGGACCTGGAAAAGGCTTATGATAGAATGGACAGGAATGTGTTATGGCAAATTCAAGAATACGGAATAAAAATGGGTGAGTTAGCCGTCAAAAGCCTTTTGTACGTCGATGATCTAGTTATTTTTAACAAATCATTAAAAGAAAAGGGTATGAAAGTGAACGCAAGTAAGACGTCAGTTTTGAACGAGAAGAAAGTAAAACGATATGTGAAATAAGAATAGAAGGGGATTTGATAGAGCAAATAGATGAATTTGTATATTTGGGATGCGTATTTAGCAAGGATAGGAGATATGATAAGGATATAGAATGACGAGTGAACACAAGAAATAGAGTAAATGCCCCACACTCCATTGTGAAAAGCCGGAATGTGTCAAAAAGGCACGTATGGCAGTTCTCAATGCTGTGTCGGTCCCTACTTTAAAGTATGGTAGTGAAAGTTGGGTGTGGCAGAAGAAGCACGAGAGTAGAATAAACACAGTAAAAATGCGGTCGTTAAGGAGTAGGTATTCTTGATGTGGTAGAGCCATGCTGCAGTTATATTAGTAGTATAGTTGTAGCACGAATGGGTCGGCTCGACCGGGGAGGGACCACGCTCTCACAGAATACCAGCGTAAAATAGTACCTTAATGCTGCTGTGTTTCGTATGGTGAGTGTAGAGAACCGGAGACCCTTTTTACGGGAAACGAGGCATTCTATCTTAGTCCTCACGGGTGACAACGCATCTGAATTTTGATTCTTGATCAAGGATAGATGTAGATGTCTATGGGCCACAGCAACCACTTACCATCAGGTGGGCTGTGTGCTCGTTTGTCACCCGATACTATAAAAAAAAAAAAAAAAAAAAAAGGTATGTTAGGGCTGAATCTAAGTGATAGGATGAGATAATTGTGTGATAAGAGAAGAGTGTGATTTACAAGATGATATTGTGACCAAGATTAAGAAAGGAATGCTTTGGTGGATTGGTCATGCCGAAAGAATGAATCAGGAAAGAGTGAAAAAGCAAATTTATGTAGCAGAAGTGAACAGCAGAGTCGGAAAAGGAACGTCCTAGGCGAAAGTATATCGACAACATTGACGATATTTTGACAACGGGCCAAATTAGGAGTACCCTTAGCCGCCGAGCATGTATATATAGTTATATAGTATATATAGATTCGTTACGCTGCCACCGCATGGCATTTTATTGTATGGTACAATGTATTGAATTTTTTTTTATATTAATTAAAATGACATTTTTAGTTATTATGCCTTGAATATGAAGACTTATGCGGTTCAGACAGTTTTGTGAAACTAAGAAAAGGTTTAATGGTCTATTTAGTTTTTATTATTTAATCTTTTCTAAGAAATCCTACCAGCATCTATACAAAATTTCATGCGTCTGATTTAATTTTCCAAATAGTTTCTCCAGTCCGCCTCAGACATTTCCTCTCTGGCCTGTTTGAACGCTAGTTCATCTTCTGGCGTTAAAAATTGTGGAGTGACCCAAAAGCTTAGCCAGTGTGCCGTGCAGGAAGTCCTTATATTAGTTTGCCTGCTAACATGTTTCCTTCCACAAAAGCCATCAAATGACGATCAAATTTTTTAATTATTAATGATTAAGTCGATCGTGCTTAATTATTTTGCACCAGCAGTACCCGGTTGACTTAGTAGGGTATTTCCATAAATAACATTTGGAAATAATAAAACGATCCTTTTCGTTTTAATCGAAATTTCAAATCGTAAAAATCGTCGCGTGAAACGAAAAGTTCCCGATTTAGATCCATTTTTAAATAGAACACAAAATTAAAATTTAGCTCATAAAAATAAGGAGAATTAGGAATTGGAATGGTATTTCCAAAATAAATTAAAACTGTCCAGTGGCTCATACAAAAAATTATACGTGGTAGAGCCACACTGCAGCTATATTATGGTTGTAGCACAAGTGGGTCGGCTCGACCAGGTGAGGACCAAGCTCTCAGAGAATACCAGCGAAAAATAGCAGCTTAATACTGTTGTGTTTCGTATGGTAAGTGTAGAGATCCGGAGACCCGGATCTCTACACTTACCATATAAATTTTTTTATGGAAACGAGGCATTCCATCTTAGTCCTCAGGGGTGACAACGCGTCTGCGTTTTGATTCTCATTCAAGGATAAATATGGATGTCTATGGGCCACAACATCCACTTACCATCAAGTGGACTGTGTGTTCGTTTGTCACACTTATTATATAAAAAAAGCAAAACTTTCTGCTCGGTCTGTCGTAAATGTTAACTGTACTAGTCTGCTGCCTGCTTTTCTGGGTAGAAACCCTAATGCTGTACAATAATAAAAATATCAATATCTTTACACAAATAATTTATTATAAATATATGGGCCTCGCCACTTTGAGCTATGTATGTGTATTAATTGTATCGAAAAACCGCTTTGAAGAATTTTCTGTTTAAGGCACTTTGAGATTGTTTTGTTAAAGCATTTTATGCATCGTTAATATTTTATGAGTGTAGGGTTGTATTTGACATTATTCCGTGAATTTGAGAAACTGTTAGATTTTGGCTTTAATTGATAAGTTTTATATTACAAATGACTGCATGAAAGACCTTTTTTACTGGAAACGAGCTATTCCATCTTAGTCTCTTTAATAAAAAGGAGCCGAACGAGCATGAATATGATGGTAAATGAGTACCACCACCCATATACAACTATAGCACCAGTTGTTCTTTCTTGGTTTTTCCTTTGAACTACTTCTTTTACTCTCTTATTTAGACGTCTAAAGACTGCGTTTTTTTGTTTCAATATCATCATTCGTACCGCCAGAAAAACTAGCTTTTGTTGCTATTAAATCTAAGCATGCTCTCTTCTTTGCTTTAACTTCCATGCGTACCTCATTATCCTACCATAGCGTGTTATTTTTCCTTTTATTTATTCTCTTACTTTGAAAATGAAATGAAATGAAATGAATTTCATTTCATTTCATTTCATTCTCTTACTAACACCATATACTTCAGTAGCTGCATCCACTAAACCTTTTTAACGTTTTGCCTTATAATCTCCAAGTCTAACTCAGTCATACATTATTCATCCAAACCTTGTTTTTCTCACCTTCATCTTGTAACTTTTCTGTTATAATACCCTGTAACGCAGTAGTAGATACATATGTCCGATGGCGCCAATGCATGAATAGACCATTTATTCGACATAAAACCGAATAATGATCCGATCCTACGTTGGACGCTTTCCTACGCTCCGCCTTCTTTCATGCACAAATATGAAATCTATCATGCTTCTATCATCGCCTCTTTTTCAAGTAATGTATACTTGAACATTTTTGTCGTGAAAGAAAGTGTTCGTCTGGAAAAGATTAGTTTCCACACATACGGTGAGGATGCTTTCACCATTTTCATATATACTTTCATCACCAAATGTTCCCAATATCCTTTCATAACCAAGCCTCTTCACCCCAACCCTTTCAGTAAAATATCCTAATGTAACAATATTTTCATTTCCCTTACATTTCATTAACATCATTTTTACCATCTCCCAAAACTGCTCTCGGATATAAGTGGGCTCAGACATGTCTGGGACGTAGACCCCAAGAACAAACAACTTCCTTTTATTCGTTTTTATAGCAGTGTCGGGCTTACACATTCGTACTCTTTCTCTTAAATTGAATTATTTTTTATTAAAAGTTATTTGAAGAGATTTAATTTTCGTATATAGTTTTTAAAAGGCAGGGAATAAATATTTATTTTTATTACAAATAAATTTGCAAGTTCTAGTTTTTATTTATTAAAAAAAACTGTTAGCCCACACAAGGATTTTCTCCTGTATTGTGGAGGTAGTTTACACACATAAATTTCACAAGGAAAAAACATCCTAACCCAGAACAATTATCTGTAGGCAATAGATAATACACATGTTCCAAACGAGATCATAACCCGCGGCCCTCAGCCATTTTTTTTTCATTTTTTTACTTACTTACTTACTTATCGTCACGCACAATCCCTAACGGGGTAGCCAGAGAGAACAGATCGCCAAGTGTCACGATCCTTACATACCTCTTTCGCTTCTTTCAGGTTCATTAACTTCTTCATACATGCACGTCTAGGTATCCGAGTACTCTTGACCCTCCCCTCTTCGAGCAATTTGCTCACATGGTCTTCGAAAGTTAGTCTCGGTCTACCTCGACACCTTTTAATATTTACTTTCGCTCTATATATTTTCTTCACCATTCGGTCTTCACTCATTCGTTCAACGTGTCCAAGCCATTGGAGTACGCCCCTATCAATTTTTGTGATAAGGTCATCTTTCAATCCTGCCATATTGCGAATCTCTTCGTTTCGCTTTCGGTCGGCTATGGTAACGCCACACATTTTACGAAGAGATCGCATCTCCACTGCATTCAACTTGCTTTTATGCTTCTTCTGGCATACCCAGGTTTCGCTGCCATATAACAAAGTCGGTACCAACACTGCGTTATGTATTGCAAGGCGTGCACTCTTCACGACGCCTTGCCTTTTTATTAATGCATTCAGGGCACCATTGACTTTGTTTCCGGCAGCGACACGCCTATCCACATCTAAATCACATCTTCCATCCCGGCTGAAAGCACTCCCCAAGTATACAATTTCATTTACCTGTTCTAGACATTCCTGATTTACCCATATTTCACATTTCGTTCTCTCTTCGTCCTTTTCAAATACCAGAACCTTAGTTTTATTAGCATTCAAACGGAGACCTTTAATTTCACATTCCTCTTTCATTCCCATTTCATTTTTTTACTATTAGAATTAAGCTTAGAGATTGTTTATTATAAAATAAGACATTATAGATTTGTATAAGTAATTAATTAGTGTTCTGTGTAAATTAATGCCTTGTTTTGCCTAAACACTTGTACAGTATCTATAAATATTCGAGAGAAAATAATACTATTGCCAGAGAGTGGTGAAGGTGGTGTTAGTAGTAGTGGTGTTGGTGTTGGTGATAGTGGTGCTGTGTTGGTGGTGGTGGGCAGTGGACCACCACCAACACCGCTGTCACTAATACCACCACCACCACCAGCGTCACCACCACAGTCATTACCTCCACCACTACCACCATCGACACCACAACCACCGCCATTGCCCACTACCACTATAACTGCCGTTACTACCACCACCGGATTGTTTATACTCATGAATACGTTGTCTTACGAAAATGATATTGATAGAAATATATAATATATGAAGCTTCTGTGAGAATAACTATTTCACAGCAAGATTCTATAGGACATAATACTATGAAAATTAGTAAAATATACAATTTTTGCAGTTTCAATTTAAATTGCAATAAATAGACTTGTTGTTATATTAATTTAAGTTACAATGAAACCACATGTTGTTTTACTCTATATAATATTGTTATTGTTTCCTTAAATTTTCCACATTATTGAGGTGACAACCCTATCAAAATAGGTATATATTTTCGACATTGTTAGGAAGCTTCCCCTCTGGTCCTTACTCTGTGCCTCAGCGTCGCAACTGAATGCCGAGCTATTGCACTGTGAAGCCGTCTTTGTATTAATTATGGTAAGATTAACTCGTACTAGACAACGATTTAGTAACAAATAATACTGAATGTGAGTGAAATAATAATGCGATCTGCGATACCTTCATTCGATTCTTTATGTAATGAGTTATAATAAAATTTAGAATAACGTATTCAAGAATTTGATATAATCGACTATATTTTATTTTTCAAGAAAAGCATTTGATGGTAGGTGAATGCTATGGTTCATAGACACATTTGTTTAATCTCGGTTAACAATCGACAATGTAAAATGTGTTATCTCTGAGGACCAATTTCGAATGCCTCTTTACTATAATAATAAACTTAATAACCTGCATAAATCATGAACTGCTACGATCCTTGTGAGAATACTAGGTCATAGTTATAAAATTATTGCGTTGTAATCGGTTCAGGTAAATCTGACGTCTGGAAGTGGTTATAAATTGAATCACAAAATAACATTACATTCATATATAAATACAGGTCGAGATAATATAAAGTATGTTAACGAGGTTTCCGGATCTTACGAAAGAATCAGGATTTTACGGTTCTCTTATTCTGGTGTGTAAGAGATGGGTGGCATAAATAATACGCTACAGTCAAAGAATATATACACTACGCGAAAAGAAACGACACTTAAGCATGTGTGCACGTAAAATCGCTTGCGGGTGTGGGTGTCTTGATGTGCGCACTCTTGATGTGCGTCGTGATGGGGCCTTGAGAGGCGCGCGGGGCGTGGAACGGGCAGTCGCCGACTGCCCTGGCCGAGGGCTAGAAGTAAAGATGGGTTAATACCGATATTTGTCAGTATTAGTTAATATGAATATAGTCGTCAAGTGATATTATAATATTTCAAATAATATATGAATATTACTATTCTATTCATGTAGGTATTGAGTTTATGTTACCAAGTAACGTTATTAGTTTTTATAGCCATGTATGCTAGGTTTATATGCTTTGATAAATATTAATGCTGTTATTAAATAAATGATATTATAGTATATAAGTATCACTGTAAGTGATTTTAAGTGACTAGAATTAAAATAAATTCCATTGCACAAAACAAAGGCCCTTGCTTTGTTAGTTTAATTTTTAATAATGTTTTATGATACCTAAAAATATGTGAACTCATTTTAATGAAAGTCGATATGATATACATACATTACTACAAAACTAATATATCGCAAATAATTTCGTTAAAATAAATTAACTGAAATATTCACTATTAAAAATACCACTAGAGAGTCAAGAAATTTTTGATATCTATAAAGAATTGTTGTATTTGTTCATTTTTGTATTTATGGATTATTTCATTGAAAATAAAAATGACATCTCCGCAACACATGGGGAACAATTTGTTGGCTGACATGTCCAGGGAAACCTGCATCCCTTTGGATTTTCTAAAAAAAAATATATGCTACGAATTTTTGCAATTGTTAGAAATTGAAAATTAAAAAAAATATCGAAAAATTCAAAGTATATATAAGAGTAAATTAATTTTTAAAGGATCGTAGGTAATACTGGTTATTGCGTACTGAAATCCTAAGTGTTGGTTAATTATTTAAGATTACCAATAACTGTCGTGCATATTTGGTTTTGTCGCAAGTTTTAATATGCCTCGTTTGTAATATTTAATAAAAGTTGATTTTTTAAATTGAACGTATCTTTCACTACCCAAATACATAAGTTTACATAATATAAAACATATACCTACTTACTATGTATCTTCTTTGGTACAAGTCTATAATATTCCATTTCGGTTCGATATCAACCCTAGCGTTACATGCTTCGACTCAAGGTCACCGGCGCTTTGGCTCTCACGTACAGAGAGTGTCACCTGGCTGCTACAGTGTCGTTTTTACGGCAAATTTTCAATAGTTTAATAGTTTTATAATTATGGGTTTCAAAGAGACGCGAAACGTGCTTTTAAAGCTGCATATTTTTTCTCAATTTGCCTTTGTACATGCGTATCCTACAAGAAAGAAATCAAACATTATATGGCATTAGTTTCGCAACCGTGTTTAGACCGTCCATTAATAACCGTCCTGGTCTTCACATCCAGGTGTGGGTGGTAATTTATGTATTAAGATTATTCAATCTCTGAAAGGGTCTTAATGACGTGCTGCGGTTCAGAGGCGGTTTTTGAGTCGCATATTAAAATTTATTGCATATATCATTACAAGATTTTCCTGTTAGAGAACATTATATATCAAACTATAATATTTAGATAAACAAATCTGCTGTAATAATGTTACGCGCTCCAGTCGACGATATACTAGCGCCATCTAGTGTCAGGAATGAGAGCGAGTAGAGCATTACAGAAAATGACATCACAGATCTCTCAACCGACAGCGCCACCCGAAGAACTAAGTTTCTAGAAAATCTATACTCGAACTCTCGGTACCTTGCGAGTGTTTACTTGAACATTCCGGATATTTTGCTAATTTAAATAAATAGGTGGCGCAAGATGCGATCGAGACAGAGTTGAACTTGGCGACACAAGCGAAGCTTCGGAGCGGAATTAAGTGAATTAGTGTGTTTAATTATTAGTGTTTTTAACTTTAATTTGTATAAAGTAAATTAAAGTGTTAATTTAGGTAATTCTATCGGCAATTTTTATTGTCACGAACCTCAAGCTCGTAACAATTGGTGTCAGAAGTGGGATAAAATAATGCCGATTTTACCTAAGGAGGAAACGGAGGGTGTCCGTACCCGAAGTCAACGCCAGCAGGAGACGGACCAGAGGAGATTTGGTGGTGCAACGCCGCAGATGTCTGAGGGCCAGCCGCCGGCCACGGAAGCCGGTCCGTCAGCAGCTTCTACGTCTGTGGCACCTGACTTAGGTGCTCTGATGGTGATGCTGCAGGAGCAGGCTCGCCGACAGGAGGAGCAGGCTCGCCGACAGGAGGATCAGGCTCGCCGACAGGAGGAGCAGGCTCGCCGACAGGAGGAACAGGTCCGTCGGTTGGAAGAGCAGCTGCGGGGTGGACAGGATGAACAGGCCCGCCGACAGGAAGACCAGGTTCGTCGTTTGGAGGAGCAGCTGCGGGGTGGACAAGAGGAACAGGCCCGTCCGTTGGAAGAGCAGATGCTCCTCATGAAGGATCTTCACGCTACCTTCGGGAAGGAGATAAAGGAGGTGAAGGATAGGGTTGCTCAGCATGACAACCGCCTGTCGGAAGCTGAAACCCAAATCGCGAAAGCTGAAAACCGAATCGAGAAAGCTGAAACCCGAATCGACCAAGTAAACAATCGGGTTGACAACGTAATGGCTGACATGAAGAAATCACTGGACGAACTCAAACTTGGAGATGGAGCTACAGCTCCCGTAGTAGCTACTACACCTTCGCTACGTGGGTTCAAGGTACCACCGTTCGACGGGACTTCTTCCTGGTCGACCTACAAAATCCAGTTCGAAGCTGTTATGAAGGCGAACGGCTGGAATAAAAATCAGGCCATGACTGCTCTCACACTAGGCCTGCGTGACCAGGCCTTAACAGTTCTGGAAGCTCTCGGTGAGGAAGTGACTTATGAGCAACTCCTTGAGGCATTGGAGGCGAGGTATGGCGACGCTCACCTGGAACACGACTTTCGTGCGCAGCTTAAAGATCGTGTGCAGCGCATCAACGAAAACCTGCTGCAGTGGGCTCTAGAAGTGGAGAAGCTGGTGCGAAAAGCATACCGGTCTGTACCTGGGCTCATTGAAGGAAACGTGGTGCAGAAATTCATCGACGGCATCCGCGACCTGGAAGTCAGAGCTGCTGTGAGGCTCGGGCACCACGAGACGCTTAAGGACGCCTTGGCCCATGCACTGGAAGTGGAAGCTGTGCGGCAGGATCACCGTTCCCATCGCGTCAGGGAGGTTGCAGCAGCTATAGTTCGCGACCGCAACAAAGGATACAGCCCTAGGTGCTATGGCTCTGGGGGAAAGGGCCATCTTCGATCCAGCTGCCCTAAGCGAACCGTGGAAAGGAGAGTCGATCGACCTCGAGAGGGTAGTGCAGCTAACGGCACCGCCTGGCGGCGACAGGATCATCGTTCACCTCACGCTAGGGAGGTTACAGCAGTTACGGTTCGCGACCACAATAAAAGATACAGCCCTAGGTGCTATGGCTGTGGGGAATGGGGCCATCTTCGGTCCAGCTGCCCTAAGCACACCCTAGGAAGGGAAGCTGAACGGTCTCAGAGAAGAAGTGCGGCTAACAGCACCGCCCAGCAGCAACAGGAATACGACTTTACTATCAGACACTGCAGCGGGAAATCTCACGGCAACGCAGATGCATTGTCAAGAAAACCTTGTCCTGAAGATTGCAACCATTGTAGTAGGCAAGAGAGTAAGGAAGTGGTATCCGTGAGGATGCTCAGGACAGACCACCTCAGCAACGGGTGGAAGGACAGCCTACGTCATGCACAGCAGGAAGATCCGGATATCAAGCCGATTCTGGGATGGATGAAGGCCCGTGCTACCAAGCCTAAGTGGAGGGACGTCTCAGCGATGAGTTCAATCACGAAAAGCTATTGGGCCCAATGGGACAGCTTGCTGCTTCAGGATGGAGTCCTGTGCCGTAAATGGGATAATGGTCGAAGAGACAGCTGTCGTTTGCAAATGGTTGTCCCTAAAGCTAAAGTGCCGAATGTTCTACAGCTGTGCCATAATGGTCGTTCAAGAGTCCATTTGGGAGTTAAACGAACTCTACTGAAGGTCCGAGAACAGTTTTACTGGGTCCATTATCGTGACGATGTCGAGGATTGGTGTCGTACATGTACAAGTTGTGCGGCCGTGCGGGGACCTCAGACACGTATTAGAGGAGCACCGAAATTGTACAATGTTGGTGCACCACGGGATAGGACAGCCCTTGACATGGCGGAGCCGTTACAGAAAGGCGCAAGAGGGACTCCTAAGATCGTCCATGTGGATCGCTTGGCACGTTATCAGGGGACCGATAATGCTCGGGACGAGCATGTCTTAGGAGGGGGCAGTGTTACGCGCTCCAGTCGACGATATACTAGCGTCATCTAGTGTCAGGAATTAGAGCGAGTAGAGCATTACAGAAAATGACATCACAGATCTCTCAACCGACAGCGCCACCCGAAGAACTAAGTTTCTAGAAAATCTATACTCGAACTCTCGGTACCTTGCGCGTGTTTACTTGAACATTCCGGATATTTTGCTAATTTAAATAAATAGGTGGCGCAAGATGCGATCGAGACAGAGTTGAACTCGGCGACACAAGCGAAGCTTCGGAGCGGAATTAAGTGAATTAGTGTGTTTAATTATTAGTGTTTTTAACTTTAATTTGTATAAAGTAAATTAAAGTGTTAATTTAGGTAATTCTATGGGCAATTTTTATTGTCACGAACCTCAAGCTCGTAACAATAATATAGATAGGAAAAAATGACATTCTTACAGGGAAACAGTTGATTATGCAAACTAAATTTTAATTGAAATTAGCATTAAAAAAATGTTTAATATGTAGCATAATATATAATACCTAATGATTCCTCAAATTTACACGAACACTACACATTGAATAACGCTATTTTTTTTATAGGATAGGATGACAAACGAGCACACAGTCCACCTGATGGTAAATGGTTGCGGTGGCCCATAGATATCTACATCTATTCTCGATTACGAATCAAAATGCAGATGCGTTGTCATCCGTGAGAACTTAGGTGGAATGCCTCGTTTCTAGTAAAAAGGGTCTCCGGAGTAAAAAGGGTCTCCGGTAATATTTAAGGATTTTATCGCGTTTGATTAACTACTTTAACTTATTTTTAAATTAAAATTACTTATGTTTAATTTTTAAAATAAAGATATTTGTAATACTCAGAATCCCCTATCTGTCAAATCGCGTATAAATTTAAATTGTTGTTAATAATTTAAATTTTACGGTTGGACTCTTTGAGCTGCGTTTATAACGTATTACGAAATCTCTTTGAAGGATTTGATAAACAAGCCTCAGAGGGCTCTTCATTATTTTAACAAAGGCATTTTAAGCTTCGATATCCCTTTTTAATTAAATATTTAGGAAATCCGATTATTGCGCTGAATATTTATAAATATAATATCCGGACAAGACAACGGTCCAAGGAGCCTAGAGGGGCGTCGACGGAAATCTGATATCCGTCCGGAAGGAAGGTCTGCTGAAGATCCAACAGGGAAGGTGCATGATCCGCTACATCTGGAAACCCCCAATTCCTCATAAAAGATTATCTTCCATACATACGGTGAGTAGGCTTTAACAAACCTCTTTTATCACAAAACGTTCCCAATATCCCTTCATAACCAAGCCTCTTCACCCAAACCCTTCATTAAAATCTCCTAACGTAACAAAATTTTATTTTCCCCTAAATTTAATTAACAACATCCTTACCGTCTCCCAATACTGCTCTCTGATATAAGTTGACTTAAACATGTCTGGGGTGTAGACCCCTAGAACAAATAACTTCTTTAAGCCCACTTCCATTCGTATCTCGAGCAGTTTCGGGTTAACAAACTCATACTCTTTTACACATTGACGCATTCTTTTCTGAAAGGATTATACTGACTCTCTGGCATGGCCGCTCGGTCTCGTCTACACCAGACCAGTACGCGGTAAACATACCATGTGTAGTGGCATCCTTTTCCTTCCGTTCCTCATTTACACATAACACGCTTCTATTGATCTACATACATTGAACGTAGCCGGACGGGCTTTTGAAATCCACTTTTCGCCCCTCCGGAAAACAAAACGTGATGGGTGGCGAATCTCGTCGCCGGTTTTCTCCCCGGAGATTCTTCGTAGCCCTGCCTTATCAAAGGAGCTCCGGGAACTTGAGGCCACTTCTTTTATTTTTTGCCTCATGGTACGAGACTAAGTGGTGGTATATTTTACGCTGCTACCACACGGCGAGGAGCCATTTTGAAGTGTCCCTGTGCCCAGTGCCAGTGTGTCCCAGTGCCCCTATTGAAGTTTTATACATATTATGAACTTTAAGTGACAGTAGCCTAGTAGTACGGTGCGGACTGCGAACTCAAAAAGTCATGGGTTCGAATACGCAAATCGACTATTGCCACTTCTAGCTTTTTTGCACCACTTTTAACACAAGCCTTTTAAGTTTAACAGCATTATTAGTATTTTTATTTAATGTTAATAGTATTACTAGTATTTATACAAGACATATATGTACTATATGATAGGCCTCTTACTTATTAAGCTGATAATGCATTTATACGTGGTAGGGATACGATTCAACTTTATTATGGCTGTAGCACAAATGCGTCCCCTCTACTAAGAAAAGACCAAGCTCGCTCAGAATACCAATGTAAAATAAGAGTAATTCTGCTGTATTTATAGCTATATTTGTGTAATGGTAACGAGGTATTCCATGTTAGCTCCTTAGATGATAACACAACTTTTTAATTCCTAGTTAAATATTGGTGTTTTATTACACCCCAGCGAATCCGGGATATAGGCTATAACGAAAAACCATGTTTTTAATATAATTTAACCCCTATTATATTCCAACTTACAGAATGTATTGAAGTTCGGCTAGAGTTTGATATCGCTGGCGAGTAGCCAGCAATAGTTAACAGTAGATACCAGTAAATCGCAACATTGTTTTCTTGCAACAGGAAGAATGAGTGCGCTTTCCTGAACGAACCATTAAAATAACATTGTAATGTGCATTGCACTGGTTGTATTCGATCTTATTAATTCCCATTATCTATTAAAATAATACATGTTTTGAAAGTTAAATAATAATGAATTACGGTTTATCGTAATTGCCATTACAGCCTATTTCAAGTACTACTGTAATGTGTCATCTACTTTGCGTGCGGAGACAAGTGGGGACGCATGATAGATGATAGCTCGCGCGGCTTGCCAGTGACCTCAGTGACCGTGAAGGCACAACTCGCCTAAATACATTTCTGTAAATGCATTTTTTAATCATCCCAAACACATACGTTATGCATATTATAGCTAATTGATTCTAATAAGTTGATAATTATTTAAATATGAATGCTCCTAAAGTGTGAGCAAATTTATTATATAACTAGTGTTGTGTGAATAAGTCAACTAGCGCCATCTAGTGTCAGGAACGAGAGCGAGGGGAGCTTTGCAGAGAATGACATCACCGATCTCTCGACCGACAGCGCCACCCGAAGAACTAAGTTTCTAGAAAATCTATACTCGAACTCTCGGTACCTTACGCGTGTTTACTTGAACATTCCGGATATTTTGCTAATTTAAATAAATAGGTGGCGCAAGATGCGATCGACAGAGAGTTGAACTCAGCGACATAAGCGAAGCTTCGGAGCGGAATTAAGTGAATTAGTGTGTTTAATTATTAGTGTTTTAACTTTAATTTGTGTAAAGTAAATTAAAGTGTTAATTTAGGTAATTTTATCGGCAATTTTTAGTGTCACGAACCTCAAGCTCGTAACAATTGGTGTCAGAAGTGGGATAAAATAATGCCGATTTTACCTAAGGAGGAAACGGAGGGTGTCCGTACCCGAAGTCAACGCCAGCAGGAGACGGACCAGAGGAGATTTGGTGGTGCAACGCCGCAGATGTCTGAGGGCCAGCCGCCGGCCACGGAAGCCGGTCCGTCAGCAGCTTCTACGTCTGTGGCACCTGACTTAGGTGCTCTGATGGTGATGCTGCAACAGCTGCGGGGCGGGCAGGAGGAACAGGCCCGCCGACAGGAGGAACAGGTCCGTTGGTTGGAAGAGCAGCTGCGGGGCGGACAAGAGGAGCAGGCCCGCCGACAGGAGGAACAGGCCCGTCGGTTGGAAGATCAGCAGGCGGAACAGGCTCGTCGGTCGGAAGAGCAGATGCTCCTCATAAAGGACCTTCACGCTACCTTTGGGAAAGAGATAAGGCAGGTGAAGGATAGGGTTGCTCAACACGACAACCGTCTGTCGGAAGCTGAAACCCGAATCGAAGAACATGAAACCCGAATCAGCCATGTGAACCATCGGGTTGACAACGTGATGGCCGACATGAAGAAATCACTGGACGAACTCAAACTTGGAGATGGAGCTACAGCTCCCGCAGTAGCTACAACACCTTCGCTACGTGGGTTCAAGGTGCCACCGTTCGACGGTACCTCTTCCTGGTCAGCCTACAAAATTCAGTTCGAAGCTGTTATGAAGGCGAACGGCTGGAATAAAAATCAGGCCATGACTGCCCTCACACTAGGCCTGCGCGACCAGGCCTTGACAGTTCTGGAAGCTCTCGGTGAGGAAGTGACTTATGAGCAACTCCTTGAGGCATTGGAGGCGAGATATGACGACACTCACCTGGAACACGTCTTTCGTGCGCAGCTTAACGATCGTGTGCAGCGCATCAACGAAAACCTGCAGCAGTGGGCCCTAGATGTGGAGAAGCTGGTGCGAAAAGCATACCGGTCTGTACCTGCGCTCATTGAAGGGAACCTGGTGCAGACATTCATCGACGGCATCCGCGACCTGGAAGTCAGAGCTGCTGTGAGGCTCGGGCACCACGAGACGCTTAAGGACGCCTTGGCCCATGCACTGGAAGTGGAAGCCGTGCGGCAGAATCATCGTTCCCATCGCGTCAGGGAGGTTGCAGCAGCTACAGTTCGCGACCGCAACGAAGGATACAGCCCTAGGTGCTATGGCTGTGGAGAAAAGGGCCATCTTCGATCCAGCTGCCCTAAGCGAACCCTAGGAAGGGAAGGTGAATGATCCCAGGAGGGTAGTGCGGCCAACAGCACCGCCCAGCAGCAGCAGGGAAACGAGTAAAAGCCAGAACTGCAGGGCGGGTGCTGGCTGATGTTAAAAGAGCCCCAAGGATCTCGATCTCACAAACCCATGATGGGAACAGTTTAATCATCAAGTGCGAGGTCAACGGAATGCCGTGTAAACTGACCATAGACACTGGAGCCTCTCGTACGGTTGTTAGTTCCCAACTTATAAGTCAGTTCCTTGGGGACTCCGCATACAACCGAGAACGCATTAATTTGGTAACAGCCACCGGTCAGCGTATACCCGTCCGTGGAGAGAAGGAGATGGAGTTGAAGCTTGGCAACGTGATCTACCTGCATAATGTCATCGTGGCTGATATAATGGACGACTGCATCCTAGGCCTAGACTTCATGAGGAATAATTGTTGTGAGATCGACGTTAAGCAAGGTGTTTTGAAATGTGGACAGGAGGAACTTTTTATGGAAGGTGCGTTACCAGGGAACGTGTACAGCATTAAGAAGATTGTTCTTCCGCCGAGATCGGAAACGATTGTTCCGGTTAGTCTTCTCCGAAACGCTGGGCAAGCTCACCGTTGTATACTTGTGGAAAGGGTAAACAATGACCTTCCATGGAAAGTAGCTCGAACCTTGGTCAGAACCACTGACATCTCAAGAATACGTGTGTTGAACCTTTGCGACCGGGAACAGATTATAGAAAATGGCACACTGGTTGGCACTTGTGAGGAAGTGGATTGGTTACGTCGGTGCCAATATATATCGAGTGGGATCCCCAGCAAGGTTTCAGAAACGAGAGTGACCACACTTTTGGAAGACTGTCGCAGTGTTCTCTCCCCGAACGAATTGGTCAAGGCAAAGAAGTTGTTACTCAAGTACGCCGATGTATTCTCGTCAAACGATGCTGACATAGGAAAGACTGGCTTAGTTCAACACAAAATAAACACAGGAGAGGAATTGCCTATCCGTCAGCGGCCAAGAAGATTGCCGGTAGCACGTGAAAAGGAAGTGGAAACCATGATTGAGGGAATGGTGAAGGATGGTGTTATTGAACCTTCATCTAGTCCTTGGTGTTCACCCGTGGTGCTGGTAAAGAAGAAGGATGGCAGCATGCGGTTTTGTGTTGACTACACATGCCGTCTGAACGACGTTACAAAGAAGGACAGCTATCCCTTGCCAAGAATTGATGACACGTTGGACATGCTTACAGGAGTAAAATGGTTTAGCACGCTGGATCTAAAAAGTGGCTACTGGCAAGTTGAAATTGACCCTAAGGACAAGGAGAAAACTGCGTTCTCGACGGGAAAGGGTCTGTGGCAATTCAAAGTAATGCCGTTTGGGTTGTGCAATGCTCCAGCAACGTTTGAAAGGCTGATGGAACTTGTACTTACCGGGCTAATTGGCGATGCCTGTCTGGTCTACTTGGTTGACATCATCATCGTGGGCCGTACATTTGAGGAACACCTTGAAAACCTGGGACGCGTGCTCATGAAGATTCAGAGTGCCAATCTCAAGCTGAGTCCGAAGAAATGTTCACTGTTCAAACGGCAAGTCAAGTTTTTGGGGTATGTAGTGTCGGAAGAAGGTATCCGCACGGATCCAGAGAAAATTGCAGCTGTAAAGGATTGGCCGGTTCCAAAAGACAAGACGCAGGTTAGAGCGTTTTTGGGTTTGTGCTCCTATTACCGGCGATTTGTGAAGAACTTTGCAGATATAGCCAAACCTCTGCATAAGCTAACCGAGGAGAATCGACATTTCTGCTGGGATGAAAGTTGTAATATCGCATTCCAGGAGCTCAAGGACCGTCTGTGCAAAACACCTATTTTGGGATACCCTGATGCAAGCAAAGAATTTATAGTTGACACAGACGCAAGTGATATAGGACTTGGCGGTGTGTTGTCTCAACGGAATGGTGACCAAGAGGTCGTGATAGCGTACTTCAGCAAGTCGTTGTCAAAACCGGAAAGGAACTATTGTGTCACAAGACGCGAATTGCTAGCTGTGATAAAGTCGTTGCAGCATTTTAGCAAATATTTTCTGGGGCGAAAATTTCACTTACGAACTGACCATGCTGCACTAAAATGGCTATTGCAGTTTAAAAATCCAGAAGGACAAGTTGCGAGGTGGATTGAACTACTGCAGGAATACGACTTTGAGATCGAACATCGCAGCGGGAAATCTCATGGCAACGCAGATGCATTATCACGAAGACCTTGTCCTGAAGATTGCAAACATTGTACTAGGCAAGAGAGTAAGGGAGTGGTATCCGTGAGGATGCTCAGGGCAGACCACCTCAGCAACGAGTGGAAGGACAGCTTACAACGTGCACAGCAGGAAGATCCGGACATCAAGCCGATCCTGGAATGGATGAAGGCCAGTGCTCCCAAGCCCAAGTGGAGCGACGTCTCAGCGATGAGTTCGACCACTAAAAGCTATTGGGCCCAGTGGGATAGCTTGCTGCTTCAGGATGGAGTTCTGTGCCGTAAATGGGAAAATGTTCGGGGAGACAGCTGTCATTTACAAATGGTTGTCCCTAAAGCTAAAGTACCGGATGTTCTACAGCTTTACCATAATGATTATTCAGGAGGCCATCTGAGAGTTAAACGAACTCTACTGAAGATATGAGAACGGTTTTACTGGATCCACTGTCGAAACGATGTCGAGGACTGGTGTCGCAAATGTACAAGTTGTGCGGCTGTAAAGGGACCTCAGACTCGTAGTAGAGGTGCATTGAAGTTGTACAATGTTGGTGCACCATGGGAGAGAATAGCCATTGACGTGGCGGGGCCGTTTCCGGAGAGTGAAAGCGGTAACAAGTATTTCATGGTTGTGATGGATTACTTCACTAAGTGGCCAGAAGTCTTCGCCATTCCAAATCAAGAAGCTTCAACAGTTGCAGATAAACTAGTTCATGAAGTCTTCTGTCGTTTTGGAGTACCTTTAGAGATTCACAGCGATCAAGGAAGGAATTTTGAGTCTCAAATATTCCAGGAAACTTGCCGAGTTATGGGTACTCATAAAACAAGAACGACTTCTTATCACCCGCAATCTGATGGAATGGTGGAACGATTTAATCAGACATTGGAGAGGTACCTAGCAAAAGTTGTAGACAATCGGCAACGAGATTGGGACAAGCACATACAACCGTTTTTGTTGTCATATCGAAGTTCTGTTCACGAAAGTACAGCAGTGACACCAGCTTTCGCAAACTTTGGAAGAGAATTACGGCTGCCTGCAGACCTGATAACTGGGACCCACGCAGTATAACCGATTATGCAAATGACTTGCGGAACAAAATGAATGACATTTATGAGCACGTCAGACAATCGGGCCAGCAAATGTCTGAGAAAATGAAAACCCGGTATGACCGCAAAATGAACAATAAAGGGTTCAACGAAGGTTCATTAGTGTGGTTGCACAATCCAGTCCACAGCAAAGGGAAATCTCCTAAGCTTCAAGCTAAATGGGACGGCCCGTACCGGATTGTAACCAGGATCAACGATGTGACCTACCGGATACAGAAAGGCGCAAGAGGGACTCCTAAGATCGTCCATGTGGATCGCTTGGCGCGTTATTATGGGACCGATAATGCTCGGGACGAGCATGTCTTAGGAGGGGGCAGTGTTGTGTGAATAAGTCAACTAGCGCCATCTAGTGTCAGGAACGAGAGCGAGGGGAGCTTTGCAGAGAATGACATCACCGATCTCTCGACCGACAGCGCCACCCGAAGAACTAAGTTTCTAGAAAATCTATACTCGAACTCTCGGTACCTTACGCGTGTTTACTTGAACATTCCGGATATTTTGCTAATTTAAATAAATAGGTGGCGCAAGATGCGATCGACAGATAAGTGAATTAGTGTGTTTAATTATTAGTGTTTTAACTTTAATTTGTGTAAAGTAAATTAAAGTGTTAATTTAGGTAATTTTATCGGCAATTTTTATTGTCACGAACCTCAAGCTCGTAACACTAGTATAATTATTACATTAGTTTGATTTATTAAAGAATATATATAAACAATTCATACTTAGTATGTAAATTAAATTTATGTCATATGATAGTTATTTTGTCATGTAATTTTTATGTCTTTTCACTGTACTTAGTAGATATAACTTTAATTTTTGCCTCTTTTGCTACTAGCATGTACCGCCGTACTAAATTTATTAGTTTTACTCTTCCAGTTAATTCTGGCGGTGGACGTATATGTTATCAACCTTGGTTGCAAGGTAAATTAAGGATTTTGACTGTGTGTTCCAGGGAACTTTGCTGGAGCTGTGAATCCATATTATTATTTTCCCAAATATTAAGGATTGGATGTTATAATTAAATATATGAAATAAATTCATACAAATTAAACTCGCACGGAATGGAATCGGTTGGAAAAGGACACTTATCTCCTACCACTCCCGCCGGACTCGCCGCCGGACGTGTCAGGGAAATACTCACTTTTCCTTCTGACCCTGAAAGGCGTCGAACCCGCGACCTTCTAATTTTATTTTATTTTATTTCTTTCATATAAGTATATCGATTTAGTATTAGAATAGTTTTAGTAGTTTTTTTAAGTATGTATATTAGTATAGTTTATTAGTAAAAGTATTAAACGTCTTAAAACAATTTTGATGTCATTATTCATTTGTTTAACAAATAATAATAACGTGACACTACAGTATTCCACAAAATGCGCTCCAGAACAGCTTGCATTCTTCAAAACCTAGCATGATTTTGTAGATCGTTACGCCATTTTGATTAGTAATTAAATTAAAACATCACGCATTTATTGGTTATTTTTAGCTCTCAAATATGGGAGCAAATTTTGTACATATGTATTTATATATTTTTTATTTTTATTTATTACAAAAAATACAGTCGGTTGTTCTTTATGTAACTTTAGCCAAACTGCAGGGCAGTTTGTTGGCGAATACATCACCCTCTTATATTTTACGTACCTAATGTAAATTTTATAATCCCGAAAAACTTAAAATACACATAAACTGTACCTGCTGTAGTTTAAAATGGAATGCTTAATAACTTAAAATAAGAAAATTAAATTTACACAAATTTAAAAGATTTATATATGAAAAACCAACCCATTAGCAATAGATTAATTTAAATCATACCTAAGAGGTGACTATATATTATTATTAATAAACGAATATATTACAGAAATATAATAAATATGAAAAGTAACCGTCAATTTTTTAATTTAGTTACGATATTAAACACGTTTTACGGTGGCATTTGTGGTTGTAACACAAATGGGTCGCCTCTATCGAGGAATAATCACGCTCTCAGAAAATACCAGTATAAAAAGCAGCTTAATGCTCTTTTATTGGTAACAGGGTATTCATTCTTACTCCTTGGGGGTGACTAAAGATTCATATTTTGATTCTTGATCGCGAATAAATGTAAATATTTATGAGCCTCATCAGCTACTTTCCATCCATCCATTATTATACCAGGACTGTGTGCTCGTGTGTCACTCTTAATCTTTGAAAAATTATTTTATATGAATTTACCATAAATGGTTTTACGACCAATTTCAAGTTGTTATGAAATTTATATAAGTTCATAACTTTAACTTTACCATAAAATTAAATAATTATGTTAATGACAGCTTTATCCGGAAACACTTAATCAAAAATAAAGAAATGTAGGTAAAGCAGATTTCATTTTGAAACCGAAAAATTTGTTTATTTTTGACGGGCGAAATTTCCTCGTACTTTTTTCGCCTTAAAACCGTTAGTTAGAAATCATATTAGAGTTTTAAGAAATCTTAAATAACACTCAATGGCTATGAGCTGTGATGATCCGAGTACGAATGAAACTATCATATATACATCGGTTTTAGTACGTCTTCAAAATTAAAGGTTGCAGACGTCTGAAAGTGGTAGAAGATTAAATTGCAAAATTCAGTTATATTCATAGGTAGTAAATGTCAAACTAAATAAAGAGTGTACCAATAATTGGCATCGTAATCATAATTTGTTTAAACATGGATAGTATGCAGTTTTTTTACGCTTAATTTACATAAATGAAATTATGCACTTAGTTTCTCAAACCTTTCATCTCTCTTGTATTACTCAAGCACCGATAAGAGGCAATTAAACTGGGAGCAACGTCAAGCAGTGTCAGAATTCTGCAACTAATTTTAGAATAAAATTATGTAAAATTTTTATCGAGAGCATCATTATCACGTAACTGCTTATTATAAAGTACTTTATGTATTTTACTATGCGTTTTAATAATAACTTTACAATTAATAATAACAAGTAAAATCATGTATTAAATAAATTCCAAACCATAATGATTTCTTATATTTACGCGAACACTACACATTGAAATAATACTAGTTTTAACGGAATTTATCGCGTATATTTAACTTTTTTACCCGACGTTTCGAGAGCTTTACAGCACCCATGGTCATGGGAAGGACTGAGATGTTCAACGTCCAGTTGTCATAGTTAACCGCGGTTACCATAGATTAAATGTGTGTGTGTAGATCGAAACAAAAGTTAAAATTTTAATCTATGGTAACCGCGGTTAACTATGACAACTGGACGTTGAACATCTCAGTCCTTCCCGTGACCATGGGTGCTGTAAAGCTCTCGAAACGTCGGGTAAAAAAGTTAAATATACGCGATAAATTCCGTTAAAACTAGTATTATTTCAAATTCCAAACCATTGAGCTATTATGTACTAACATATTATACTTCAGTGTGAAAAGGCCCGTTTGTGCTTATGGCCATAAGCACAAACACCCACACGATACGGTGCCGGGCCTGGGCGTCTCCCGTTAATGGACGCCCAAATCCGCTGCCTCGAGGTCGCCAGGGCGCGTCTGGAGCTAGCGCGGGACGTGACAGCATGCGGGCCGCTAGCTGAGCACGGGGTGCTGCAAGACCACCTAGCAGCCCCCCGCATCCATCATCCCCACCAGAAGGCTTGCGGTCGGTTGGGTCTTCTCGGACTCAGCAATCGGCAACCGCCGCTGGTGGAGCACGTCGCATGCGTTGGTCACAAATAATGAACGCGTTTGCGTTCACTGCGGGCGTACTTTAGAGCAAAAGGGGAAAAAACTGGATGTTTGCGTATCGGGCTCGGATGCATCGCTTTTTTGCTGGAGCCATCTCTATCCGTCACTCAGCAAAACCTGGCAGACCGAGTTCGGTACATCCTGCGCTCCAACATATTTGGTGACGCCGAACTCGAACGACTACGACGTGAGGCTGTTCCCTCATCGAATGGAAATGCTACGGTTGGGAATGCGGCGCCACTAGTTGCGCAGCAAACTGCATGTG
The DNA here is from genome assembly GCA_036936625.1 of Parnassius smintheus behrii. Classification (NCBI taxonomy): domain Eukaryota; kingdom Metazoa; phylum Arthropoda; class Insecta; order Lepidoptera; family Papilionidae; genus Parnassius; species Parnassius smintheus. The sequence goes on along the minus strand of JAUPFT010000001.1, from coordinate 33,856,297 downwards.
TGGATGCTGCCGTCAATATTCCATTTGTGGTTGATTCAGACGATGATGGAATAGTCACCCATGAACTAGAGAAAATGAGGAGCATATTGGAAGAGTCGATGCTGGAAAGGCGCAGCATGCCTCTCGAAAATCGACCGCGACTTCTCCGCATACCTCTTAGCAAGCGAAATTTGGCTATCGAGCGGGCTCTTAACACAATGCTGGTGACCTATTTGGAAGCTAGCCGGGACCTTTGCGAGACGGACTCAACTCTTTTTGGCGCCGCATTGGCAGTATGCCGTATTATTGGCGCCAAACTTCCCATGGCTGGACGTGCTACTCGACAAAGTAGCGCCATCCCAGCCTGGAGAAAAAGAATCGAGGACCGTATCGCAAAGGCTCTTATCAGCAGACTGACAATCTTCAGGTCGGGTAATAATAGACCGAGAGTTATACACACCGCTAGAATTGCGTTTGCTGGGATAAATATTAGTTTGTCCCAGCCGGATATCAGGCAGAAACTAACGGTGGCTATCCGAGTACAGAACCAGAGCTCGAAACCTATCCAACTGCAGAGAGGTGTAAGACAGGGTAACGTTATATCCCCGAAACTCTTCACCGCTGCATTGGAAGACGTTTTCAAGCTACTGGACTGGAAAGGATACGGTATTGGCATCAATGGCGAGTACATCACTCACCTTCGATTTGCCGACGATATAGTCCTTATGGCAGAATCGCTGGAGGACTTAAGCACTATGCTCAATGACCTCAATAGTGCCTCCCAACGGATAGGTCTTAAGATGAACATGGACAAAACAAAGATCATGTTCAATGTCCATGTCACACCTATGCCGGTAGTTGTTGTGAGCGCTATGCTCGAAGTTGTTGACGAGTACGTTTACCTGGGACAAATAGTCCGACTAGGTAAGTCCAACTTCGACCGAGAGGTCAATCGACGGATTCAACTCGGCTGGGCAGCGTTCGGGAAATTACGACTTATATTCTCGTCAGGTATACCTCAATATCTAAAAACTAGATTGTACAACAGTGATGACTTACGGATCTGAGACGTGGTCCTTCACTGCTGGCCGTATGAGGACGCTCAAGGTCACTCAGCGAGCTATGGAGAGGGCTATGCTCGGAGTTTCTCTGCGTGATAGACTCAGAAATGAGGATATCCGCAGTAAAACCAGAGTGACCGACATAGCCCAACGGATTAGTAAGCTGAAGTGGCAATGGGCCGGCCATATAGCTCGAAGAACCGATAACCGATGGGGAAGAAAGGTTCTTGAGTGGCAGCGTCGTACCGGTAGGCGTGGTGTAGGGCGACCCCACACTAGATGGAGTGACGACCTGGTACGATATGCAGGAAGTCGATGGATGCAGGTGGCTCAGGACCGTGCTTTGTGGCATTACTTGGGGGAGGCCTATGTTCAGCAGTGGACTTGTGAAGGGCTGTAATGATGATGATGATGATGATGATGGATATCGAGCAGAAACTAACGGAGCGCATAGATGAACTGAAGCAAAAAATCGCTGCTTGGGCGAAGCGGATTCGACGATTTAGTGAGAGGTCAAGGCGGTTCAACCAGAATCGTCTCTTCCAGAGTGATCAGAAGAGGCTCTATAAATCATTGGAGTGACCAGAGGTATGTGGAGCGGGCCCAGGACCGGATCAGGCTGACACTGTCGCATTTTGGCGTGGCCTGTGGTCAGAGCCCGTAAACCAGAGCAAGGGATGGAAGTTGTGGTGAACCGGAGTGCGAGTGTTACGCCTATGGACCCCGTCACCATAAGGCTGGAAGACGTGGCTGAGACGATCCGTAGGGCTCCTAACTGGAGAAGTCCAGGGCTCGATGGGCTTCGTCATTACTGGCTGAAGAGGTTCGTAGTGTGTCACGCTGTGCTCGCCCGACGGTTTCAAGAGGCTCTCAATCAGAAGTCGCTCCCGAGTCTCTTCACTACTGGGATCACTCACTTGGTTCCCAAAGATCAGAATACCACAGATCCGAGCAAATACCGCCCCATCACGTGTCTACCCACCATATATAAGACACTGACATCCATTTTGAGCGCGAGAATCACTTGTCACCTGGAGCTAAATCAGGTGATGTCACGCGCTCAAAATGGATGTCTGGGCGGTGGTCGTGGAACATAGGAACCACTCCTTATTGACGCGGTCATTGGCAAAGTGGTGAAACGCAACCGTCGGAACTTCTTCCGCCGCTCGATAAATTACAGAAAGGCTTTCGACTCGGTGCCCTATACATGGCTAAAGAGGGTCCTCGAGCTGTACAAGATTGACTGTACAGTAAGAGACTTCCTCGGGCAGTGTATGGGGCAGTGGAGTACGATCCTTTGTTATCTGGGTGAGCGGATGATGGCTGCTGAGAACCATATAAGGATAAGAAGGGGTATCTTCCAAGGCGATTGTCTGAGTCCAATCTGGTTTTGCCTCTCTCTGAACCCTCTCAGTACCATACTGGAGGACTCCGGGAGGGGATTTCAGCTACGGAAGGGAGGGACAAAAGTGACCCACCTTTTCTATATGGATGACCTCAAGTTATTCGCCTCCAGTCGCTCCCATCTTATAGAATTGCTAAACATCACTTGTGAATTTAGCAATTCTATTGGAATAGAGCTGGGGACGGATAAGTGTGCGGTCCTCCAGGTTGAAAGGGGAAGGGTAGTTAACTCTGAGGGTATAGACTTATCTATGCCTGTCAACTTAAGGACCCTTTCCGAGGCTGAAACATACCGATACCTGGGTATGTCACAGAACATCTTTATCGATGAGGCTGGTATGAAACAGTCAGTTTGCGACGTGTTTTATGCACGCTTGACCAAAGTGCTTAACAGCCTTTTGTCCGGTGTGAATAAGACACACGCATATAACGGTTGGGTCATGCCTGTCCTCATGTATACCTTTGGCATACTCAGGTGGACTCAGACTGAAATTAAGTCCCTGGATAGAAAAGTCCTCACTACCATGACGTCCCAGAGGATGCATCATCCGAGATCGTCGGTAATGAGGCTGTACTTGCCGCGAAAGCATGGTGAGCGTGGCTTTATGAGCGCGCTCACCATGCATAATCGCGAAGTGTGCAGCCTCCGTCATTACTTCCTGGCGAGATCGGATGATCCTTTCTATAATGACGTCAGTTCTAGTGATAAAGGGCTTACCCCTCTATCCTTAGCCAACGAGCAATGGCAGAACACAACAGTGCTTAGCATTACCGATCGGGAGACCGTATGGAAGGAAAAGGAGCTCCACGGAGGCACTACAGGGCTCTACATGAGCCCTTCGTAGATACAGTCGCCTGCCTCAACTGGTTACGTTTCGGTGACCTCTTCGGAGAAACCGAGGGTTTTGTCTGTGCAATACAGGATCAGGTTATAAATACCAACAACTATCGGAGATACATCCTAAAGGATGGCACCGTCAACATCTGTCGAGCTTGTCGCTATCCCGGTGAGTCGCTTAGGCATGTTATCTCCGGTTGTTCGGCGCTTTCTAACTCTGAGTACTTGCACAGACACAACCTAGTAGCCAGAATTCTACACCAGGACCTCGCTCTGAAGTACGATCTCGTGGACCGGAAATTGCCGTATTACAAGTACTTGCCGGAAGCCGTGCTCGAAAATGACCGCGCCAGGCTCTACTGGGACCGGGCCTTCATCACGGACAGGACTATTCTTGCGAATAAGCCTGATATTGTGCTGATGGATCGGGCACATTCAAGGATATTTTTGGTCGATATTACCATTCCGTATGACGAGAACTTCGTGAAAGACGAAACATATAAGCAATCAAAATATCTAGACCTGACTCACGAGGTGACCGACATGTGGGGTTGTTTGTAGACTGAAATTATTCCTGTAGTCGTCTCTGCGAATGGGCTAATCCCAGTTAGCCTCTCGGGTCATCTGAGGCAACTGGGACTCCGTGACGGACCGCTCCGGGCTCAAATGCAGAAGGCGGTGCTCCTCGATTCTGCCCGCATTGTCCGTCGGTTTCTTTCATTTTCCCCCTAACCTCCCTTGCTGAGGGCTCTGTATTTTTGTATTTATTCTATTTTATTGATATTTATGTATATTTATCTTTTCATTTTATTTATAATTATATATTTATAGAACCCAACCAGATGAGAAAACTATATAGATATCTCCCAATAATAATAATAATGTCCTCCAGACCAAATTTCGGCCACGGCGGCCTGCCTTAACGGAGACTAGCCATCGGCGCAGTACCGGATTATAGTGCCCAATTGTATGCGCAAGCACGGGTGCACTCTCTATTCCCTTACTCTCATAATCCGATGGGACGGTAAACCGAACGACTGGAGAGAGACTTTACATGCTTTCCGAGGCACGGAGGTGAGACACCGCCAACTTCCTGATTCCGGGCAATTACTGAGAATTTCTTGACGGAAAAACTCAGTAATTAATTTTTTGGCCCGACCCGGGATTCGAACCCAGGACCTCACGATCAGCAGTCACACTACTACAACCACTAGGCCAACGAGGCAGTCATTACACTTAAGCAGCGATACAGAATAGACTCAATGATTCGATATGACTTATTTTTTCAGAAACTAGTGAAAAGGGACAAGAGCAGTGTTGACACTTGACAACAGGGAAGAAAACTAGAATAATACAGATAGTGCTTTCATCGAGTGTACACCTTGTTAACGTTTCATGTTAAGAGCATGGTTGCGATATTTTCAGTTTTTCTTTGTGCCGGTTTTTTAAATCAAAATTAAACTTCGAAGGAGAAATACATTGTAAAAACTGTAGGACTGTCAGTAAAAAGGCCGATTTGTTTGAAAGGTTAGATAATAACAATTTTATAATTATGTTACAAAGTAGTAACTTTGTAAACAAAATCTTATTGGCTCTTTTTCTTTTTAGATAAGAAGCGTATGTTCGAAACTAAAATGTTGTTAATGATTCTATAATGACCAAAACCCTGAGTGTCTGCTATCTGATGCATGCCGTGATTCCGGTATATAAACGCGGATCTCTGCAAAGAAGTTTAACGATTTTGAATGTGTATTTAATTGAATGTTTGACATTTTGCTGTGTATGTAGAAAAAATATAGTTTTTTATCCCTATTGACACCATTATTCTTTTCGCAGAGCATTTAAAATGTGGCAACTTTTAAAATGGATATTTCGAATAAGCAACTTCTATTAGATTATTTATTTGGAACTTAGTGATTTTGATGTTTGCCATTTATTTAATACTACCTCGAAGAGAGGTTTTAACTCTGTATTAAAATCATAACTGGGCATAGAACGAACAATTTGTATTTCTTCATAAGTTTTAGCTCACGTTATAATTCGCAGACCAGCTCGTTACACTACGTCAAGTGCTAATATAAAACTTGTTTTGTCAAAAATATATAAATAGTTGATGAATGCTCTCTAATAATCTAATAGTATTTATTATATGCAGGAAAAGTAATTGATTAAATTTTTAATCACTGAACCATTTTGCTGAAAAATCACTTTGTCATGAAGTTTAATTTTTTATGAATTTATTGTTGTATTGTTTCTTTTAATAGTAATTTTTTTTCGATTTTATATTTTGTTACGTATTATATTTTAAATCAACATAAGATTATTTCAAGTTTGATTTCAATTGCATAAAATTTTATTTTTAAAGCATAATGTGAGCACTGCTGTGTTCCCATTCCAGTGCTTCCCCCCACCCCTTCATTAATTGCCTCATAGAGCCACGGCTACCATGCTTGGCGGGCAGGATGGTAACCGCAATTTTTTATTATTTTGTGTTGTTATCAGTAATATGCTGGGGAGATCTGTTTTATTTTCCCCTATTGCATCTTACGACACCTACTGCATGCTACGAGACGATATTGGATAGTGGATTCGCAACCTGCGTGTATAGTTTTTTTTTAATATAACTCAAAAAGTTATAAAGCTTTTTAATAATATTAAAAAGCTATTATATATAACTACTACTATATAATATTCTTCTAAAAATAACCATTGGATAAGCATAATCTTATATCCATCGTTTTTCTAATTTATCATGCAAAATAAAAAAAAACACTATTGACTTGAACAAAGTTGCAGTGAGTATTACATTAGAAAATGTACACATATAATGTTATAAAACTTCTAGCGGGAAGTTTTATTGCGCTATAATATTTATATTTAATGAAATTGTTTGCCCATCTCATAATATGCACGTATTGGAAGTTCTGCTTCATCACATTAAACTTATCAATTTTGCAAGCATTTTGTCAAAGTGCTTTGATTTATCGGACACGTAAGGCCTGCGGTAAATGCAGAACGTGACGAAAACCCTATGTCCCGATTTAACACTAAAGTTAATTTATTGGTTAAAGCTCTGAACTCGTTCATAATCGATGTAATAAAATTTTAAGGTAATTTGTTTCTAATGGATAATTACAATTATAATATAAATAAAAGACGTGTAGATATTTAACATAATTATGATTGAATGAATTATCTCTGCTTAACCCCTCAATCCCAATAAAAAGCCCATGCATTCGCATGCGCCCGGCACCACCCACAGCACTTAAAACCATTAAAACTTATATTTATAGACTACTTTTCTATAAAGAAGTTTGGAATTATAAAATCTATACAAAATTCTCTATATAAAAGTCAGATTTTACTTCATTACAAAAGGACTATTGCATTTTGATAACAAAAAAAAAACATACCAAGCGAATGTCGGCAGCGTGAAAATCACATTTATTTCAAAATATATTACTCGAATTTTTTTACATAAAAAGATAAATTACGTTCACACAAAAACTTTCATTACAATTTTATAATAATACGCTATACTAAAGCACTAATAAAACACCAGAAAAATCCAAAAATCAACACAATAACATTCACGCGAAAATGGCGTATGAAATGAATGTAGTATTGAATAAAACTATTATTTACGGATTTTATCGCGTTTAATTACTTTAATTTATTTTTATTATTATCCCGATGTTTCGGGTGCTTTACAGCGCCCATGGTCACGGGGGGGACTGAGATGTTTGACGTCCCAATGTCATAGTTAGTCCGGCTACCTTCAGTTTTTTAATATTAATTTTTGGTCCGATTTACGCAAAACGAGCTTATAGTATCATGAAGTCTTGCAGTGGTATGCTTGGGTTTGGGTTTAATTTTGGTAATTATAGGATCCCAAGCAGATGGTAGCACCCAACCATCTTCTCTATTGAAATTTGGATGTTTTTTAATTTCAATAGCCTCGCGTATCATCCTTGGTAGGAATCGGTGTTCTTTTGCGAGAATTTGTGGTTTATCAAATCTAATGTAATGGTGGGACGATCTTGAACATGTTCGCAGACTGCAGACTTCCCGGAGCGTCGGTGCTTCACATCAGCTATATGTTCCTTCACGCGGGTTTTTATAGATCTCTTTGTTTGACCTATGTAAGAGAGACCACATTCACAATCTAGCTTGTACATACCTGCATCTTGTAGAGGAATATTACATTTGATGGATGGTAAAAATTGACTAATCTTCTTCAGCGGCTTGTAGTATGTCTTAATGGACGCTCGCTTCAAGATGTAGCCAATCTTGTCCGTGACTCCTCTAACATATGGTAGTAGAGCAGGCGCGCGCTCGACTGTGGCCGGCTTCACTCGTTCACTGTGACGTAGGCGCGGGACCCGAAGCTTGTTGTCTTGCAATACTTGCTTGACGTGCTGAAGCTCCGCGGCCAGATGTTTTCTGTCACAGATCCCTCGTGCTCTCTGAAACAAAGATTTACCCACGGTAGCTAACTGTGAAGGATGATGGTGAGATTCACCATTTAAATATCGGTTGGTATGGGTCTTTTTCCTATACACAGTGTGACCAATAGTGTTATCAGGATTTCGGATGACTAAAACATCTAGGAAAGCTAAAGAATTATTTGCCTCTAACTCCATTGTGAATTGTATTTTAGAGTTTATGGAGTTAAGGTGGTCTAAAAATGCAGTTACTTTGTCAGATGGTAAAATTGTGAAAGTGTCGTCTACGTACCGCTTGTAGAACCTTGGATTTACAGGAGCAGTAAGAAGGGCTTTCTCCTCAAAGTCCTCCATGAATATGTCGGCGACTATGGGAGACACAGGTGAGCCCATCGCCACACCATCTACTTGCTTGTACAACTCCTCCTTCCACAATAGATAGCCAGATGTGAGGCAATGTTCAAGTAGTATTGCATATTCTTGAGGCATGTTATTTTCTTCTAGCTTCCTAGTTACAATTGAGATGCAGTCCACAATAGGTAGGCATGTAAATAGTGACTGAACATCAAAACTGACCATAGTTTCATTGTTAGCGAGATGTAGGTCTTTTATCTCACTCACAAAATGGTATGAATCCTTTGTGTGTGCTCTGGTATGTCCTCTTAGTGGTGATAGTATTTTTGCTAAGTATTGTGCCAGCTTATAAGTTGGTGAATCGATCTGGCTCACTATGGGACGTAGTGGAGCGTTAGGTTTGTGTATCTTCGGTAACCCATACAACCTCGGTGGTTTGACACATGATGGTATTAACGAATTCACGTCGAGATTTAATTTTTCGGAGTATTTCTTTATTAAATCGCTAGTTGTTTTAAGCGTGTTAGTTGTAGGGTCTGTTTTGACCTTTTTATATGTACTTTCGTCCGATAAAAGTTGTTGTATTTTAAAATTATATTCCGACGCGTCCATCACTACCGTAGCATTTCCTTTATCCGCGCGGAGAATCGTGAGTTCTGGTCTGTTCCGTAAGTTATTTAGCGCTGTAAATTCGTCTTTGGGAAGGTTTGGTTTCGGCACTGAACTACGACGTAACAAGGACGAAATATCTTGACGTATGGCCTCCAAATCTTCCTTACCGATATTATTCTGAAACAGACAATCCTCAACACTGCAGATAATTTCTTCGTACGGGATTTTTCGCGGAGTTAATGCGAAGTTCATTCCCTTCGCTAATACTTTCATTGTCGGTTCGTCCAGTGTATGTTTTGACAAATTATAGACAGTGCGTTGTTTATAGTTTGTGTCTATGGTCAATGGTTGTTTATTGTTCTGGCGTTGACTTGGATGTTTGGCATTTGATTTGATCGTTAATTTTTGGTATTTTTTTATTTGTTTATTTTTGCATTCATTGTATTTTGATGTTTCTCGTTTGTTTAAAGTTTCGATGCAATTATTAAAATCAAATGTCGTTAAAATTGTCTTTAGTTCACTAGACAAATTGTCTATGGTGTTGTTTATGAAATGTAAATCGAACCGTTTCTGCTGAATCACCGTCCGTAACAACTTTTTACTTGCCTGATTTAAGATCTTAGCGCTTCCTCGAATGTCCTTCTTTGTTGATATTTTGACACACGTAGGAATGTGATTATGGTCTCTGCATCTCTTCAAGAAATTTAAAGATGTTATATATCTTGCGCGCTTGGTTTTAAGATCTTCTAATCGGCGAATTTTATTTGCTATTACCAGTCCGTACTGGTTCACATAATGATTTCTTAAATTTACGCGAACACTACACATTGAATAAAACTACTATTTACGACAAGATTGGCTACATCTTGAAGCGAGCGTCCATTAAGACATACTACAAGCCGCTGAAGAAGATTAGTCAATTTTTACCATCCATCAAATGTAATATTCCTCTACAAGATGCAGGTGTGTACAAGCTAGATTGTGAATGTGGTCTCTCTTACATAGGTCAAACAAAGAGATCTATAAAAACCCCCGTGAAGGAACATATAGCTGATGTGAAGCACCGACGCTCCGGGAAGTCTGCAGTCTGCGAACATGTTCAAGATCGTCCCCACCATTACATTAGATTTGATAAACCACAAATTCTCGCAAAAGAACACCGATTCCTACCAAGGATGATACGCGAGGCTATTGAAATTAAAAAACATCCAAATTTCAATAGAGAAGATGGTTGGGTGCTACCATCTGCTTGGGATCCTATAATTAACAAAATTAAACCCAAACCCAAGCATACCACTGCAAGACTTCATGATACTATAAGCTCGTTTTGCGTAAATCGGACCAAAAATTAATATTAAAAAACTGAAGGTAGCCGGACTAACTATGACATTGGGACGTCAAACATCTCAGTCCCCCACGTGACCATGGGCGCTGTAAAGCACCCGAAACGTCGGGATAATAATAAAAATAAATTAAAGTAATTAAACGCGATAAAATCCGTAAATAATAGTTTTATTCAATGTGTAGTGTTCGCGTAAATTTAAGAAATCATTATGAATGTAGTATCCATAGGATTACTTGATTTGATTATATAATGCCAAACTTAACTACTTAAGAGCCGTGGTAGCTCAGATGGTTAACGCTCCCTGTAAATATAACAGAACGCGAGTGACCTGGGTTCGATCCCCGCCGGCACCAATGAAATTGTTAATTGCAATTTTAAGTGCTGATATACCACGTGCTCGGCGGTGAAGGAAAATACCGCGAGGAAACCTGCAAGTTTGTATATATTATAGATATATCCTTGCCCTAAAACCATCTCAGAAATGAGGGAGGCCTGTGCCCAGCAGTGGGAAATATATAGGCTGTAACTTTACTTTACTTTAAAATTAACTAGAGAAAAATAGTCTCTAAACATCATTCAATGGTTTAAAGTGCTGTGGGTGTGTGCGGTCGAATCCGACCGCTTGAATTTTGACGGAATAGCGCCGCGGTCGGATTTGATCGCTTGGGGAAAAAGAGGTTTAATTTCCTACTAACATGTTTATAATTACATGAAACCTCGGTGTGCGTTTATTCGTAATTCTTTTCATTCTAAACAGCTTGATCGATTTTAATGAAATATTTATTGGCTGATGAAATCACACGTGCGAAGTTACTTGTTTAATTATAAATATGCATGAGTATGTGCAAAGGTCGTGCAGAAAACGTCAAAATATTAAAAAATATATCCATAAATTACGTCTGAAATACAATTATCATCAGCTTATGCATTTGGGTGTTATTTTTTTCTGCTCTATACTGTTTGGATTCAGATGCGGTCGTATAAAATGCTTTTAGGAGAATGAAGAAACATGTCTCGAGCACGTATATGAAGTCGTTACATGAACATCCGTTTAAATGGTTTGTTGGGAACTAAGATATATTTAGCAGATTAATAATATTACCAAACATAGTAACTTGCGAGAAGAATGAATATTAAATAATCTTTTTATTTCACTTTGTTTTCATGCCTATAATAGTAGCTATTTTGTATAGGTTGTTTGAAAGATTGGTGCAAACCTTGAAGGGGATGATACCTTAAACCATTATAAAAATATGAAGCTAAACTTGTCTAAGACGAAGCCTGCTTAATATTTTTATAATGTCCTTTTTTGAAATTGAATATCCAAGGTTTTTAACAATAAAACTCCTTTTTTTTCAATTAATTGCTAATCGCGTCTAGTAACAGTTGTTGTGTTACACAGTTAGCAGTTAACGGTTTTTACTTTTATTTATTTTTTATTTATATAATGTAGCATCATCAAAAAAAAACATTCTACGCATATTTAATTTAAAAAAAAAAACAAAAAATAATTAAGGAAATGTTGTGTTTTTGCCATCATAAAAAATAAATAAATAGCCTTTGTTATTGAAACATTTTTGAAAACATGTTTAGTTATTGTAATTTCTTTTGAGGTATTATTTACGTAGATGCCTCATTAATTCTTGGAATAAGGCTGTACAAAGCAAATTGAGGACGAATATTTTTAATTTTCAACATACCAATAAAACAGCATTTTTTTTAAATAATTTATTTTTCGTGTTCAAGATGTAGACCGCGATGTCTGACAAGTGCAGGCTCTTTTTCTCACTTTCGTAGTCGTAATTTTAATTTTTATCTCCTGCTTAATAACTTGAAAAGGCGTATGGGCTTTTCCTATTACTTCTCTCTAGTTGATATTTCCACTTGCGTGTAGACGAGCTCCTTGGCCCGTCCCCAAACCAAAAAGTCTGTAGGATTTAAATCAGGTAATCGAGGTGGATAAGGATGGGCCCGTCTCTGCAGATCCAGTTCTCTGGGAAATAATTATTTAAATGTTTTCACAAGTTTAAAGTCCATTGCGCTAGTCCACCATCTTGCTGAAAGATCATTGGTCTACTCGTTGCCAATATTGGTATTTCATCACTAATCATACAGAACATATATAAAAAAAATTAAAAAATAATAACTTAACAACTGTTACCGGAGACTATTAGCAATTAATTGATAAAAAAAGGAGTAGACTTCGGCTAAGACAAGCTTAGCTTAATATGTTCATAATGTTTTAAAGTATAATCGCCTTTAGCCATCTCTTAAACAACCTGTATAATATAATAAATATTTAAATGGGTGTGGCTGCAATTCGGTCTACCCTCTTTCTGGCTTCCTTTTTGGTAACTTATAAGTCAAATAAAATTACAATATCACTTCAGGGGTTCATTATGCGTCGATAAAATTATTCTCTTCCTCTACTATCCTATCTTATCTCTCTTCTATCCTCTACCACAAATCATCCCTTGGGTTTCACAGGAGATGAGTAGCAGCAATTTTCTGATAACAGCTGAAAATATAAAAAACAGTGTTAGTCAAATGTGTCAAGAATGGCAGAATCTTCCTTATGAAGGAGACCTAACTGAGCACTTAATTTGATGAGATGTAATGAATGAAAGTGAATGAACAAAGAAACGAGCGAGCCTTCTAGTAGTTGTGTATGATATGTAACATCTGACACTCACCTTGGTAATAAGCAACATTAAAAGTATATCCTAAAAACGATATTTGTTTTCTTTAATCAAAATTAAAAATATCAATTGAGCAGTAACAAAAATCAACCTGAAAATTTATACAAGCTAAATACTGAAATATTTTTTCGAATAATTATTCATTATTACTCACATCACACCTTGCATTTATTATCAATGATCTTTACTTTTTTCGAACACTTATTATCAATAGTTAATACATTTACACATATACTCTTATGAAGCACAACGTAAAAGCTAATTAGACATCAATAATAATAATAGGAGGCCTATGTTCAGCAATGGACTTGTGAAGGGCTGTAATGATGATGATGAATGAATAATAATAATGTCATCCAGATCGAATTTTGACCAGGCGGCCAGTCTCAACGGAGACTTGCCATCGGCGCAGGACAGGATTATAGTGCCCTAGCGTATGCGAAAGAGTGCACTATCTCTTCGCTCTCTCCAATGGGACGGTAATCCGACACGATAGGAGAGATATCAGGCGCAGAACCAACGGCTTTGTGTGTTTTTAGGGCATCTAGTATTCTTTATCAGCAAAAGCCATTAAATGAATTTTAACCGACCCGGAATTCAAACCTGGGACCCCAAGGTCATCAGTCGCTTTACATCCACTAGACCAAAGATGCAGTCATTAATAAAAGAGATACCAGCATCACAAATTAATTTTTCAGATATGTCTCATCTCTTTTTATATTGAATGTTTATTTATTCAAACAGTTACGTTTTATAAGTTTGATTTTCAAGCTTTTGGGACTCAATATAAAAACCTCCATATATCTTTTATATATATCCACTCAAACAATTACCTAACAAGTTCTATGGTCTTAATGGAATAAGTACGATATAGTTATTTTAAGCTTTCAAATTTTAAGCCTTAAGTCAAATAAAAAACTAATCTAATTTTATTTTGATAAAATATTCAAGTACATTACTGAAATCCATTAAAATTTCATACTCCGTTCAACAGCTAGCTCAAGTAAAACCATACTCATTTCAAGTGCCAAGGAAATTTATTGCAAAATTATCGACATTTCAATGTTTAACTACCAAAGTTCCTAATGTCGTAACAAAATAATTCCTCACGAAACTGAAAATAAAACACAAAGATTAAAATTCTAATACCGGAAAAGTAGAAAACTATATTACAAAAATGTTTTGTCATTTGTAATAAGTCATTACTAAACTACGAAAAACGAACGCTTGCCAAAAATTATCCTACATCCTTTTTATTTGTTACTATCATATCAGTGCTACAAATCAAATGAATGAAAGTAGTAGGTTGGAAATAATACAAGATCGCTTAATTCTTATAAACTATAAACATATATTAAAAAACCTATCCTCTGTCTTATGTTGTCCATTCACTACTACCTTACGAACTGTCGCGTCGATTGAACCATCGCGTCGTAATGATAGTTCTAGTCAAATGCGTTACGATTTCCTTCCGATATGAACCATTCTACAGGGAGGCCCATGTTCAGCAGTGGACATTTAATAGAATGAGACGACAACGTATTATTGTGCTCCGAACTCCGCCCTGATCACATTTTTCTTGCATCCTTATCAATTTAAATATCAGACTCTTCACATCCAATAACCATTGTACAGGCTTAGCCACGGATTGATATTTTGTATTTCACTCACGTTAACGCTCACTATAACACTCGCGTTACGACAGATGCAGTCGTGTCGCGATGTTCGATAAGGTTGTCATCGAACCTTGATGTCATTATTTTAATTATCATTACAAATCTATACATATAAATAAAATTAAAGTATTTGTCCGTAATATCCAAATAACCGCCTTAAAGAATGGTAAGCCATTTTAATAACATATGATCGTACTTCCGAAGATTGAAAATGAATCGATTGCAGATATTTAGAAGATGATCATTTTTTTCTGGACAACTGCATTCACGTCGAAGTAGCACTAATCACAGTATCAGAGGGAAGGTTGAAGTATATCATAGTTTTGATCGTTATAACACTCAAAGGTAATATAATTTAGATAAACAATATGGTTAATAGGGTAATATATACCAGTATATTCAAGATTTATAAAAAATTTGCATTCGTTTATAATTAAGTAAGAAAAAGATAAGCTTTGTATCAACATTATATCTTTAAACAACAGGACTGTAAAATTTAATTTTCTTTGTGATTTAACTTTCTTCACACTTCGGTAAAAGTGCGCCATTAATAATACTAGATGAACAATAGTCTCGCTGGTGCGATTACACTCAACTGCGTTCGCTTAATTTAAACCAACCTCATTGGGAAAGGTACTCGGGGTTCAATTCTTTGGCAATAATGTAGTTATATCTCTAACGTTTCGAAAATAGTTAACCGTTTATTGACTGTGTAATAATAACTACTACACCATTAAATAAATAAGTTAAAAGCACAAAGGCACTTGAACGCTTGATCGGGTGGCTATATGATTGGTCAAGGTAGGTATAAAAGCATGATGCAGAGTATAAAAAGATTACGCTTGTCTGTATTGAAGAAAAAGTTGTTTATTGTTTTATTGTGATTTCTTATTGTGTAGTTTAATAAGTATAAGTGAAGGTAATGCAATGTTTACACTAAATAATTTTTATCTGGGAAAATGACGTCACTACGTAAAGCTTCTTCGTCTAAGATTTAAACGAATTAATTAACTGAATAAAATATTTGAAGCACTTTTTTAAAAGGATACTAAGTATATCTTTATTTGCCACATTGGCAAGCAGGTTTTTTTCTAATACAACGAAAATTAGTTACATGTACAAATATATCAATAAATAACAATGCCATGGATAGCATATGATAAATACAATTAACAGTACAACATACAGTAAACGCCGTATGGTTCCCCCATTAGGAGAGAATTCGTTACACTGTCTCATCGCCTAAGGGGTGACTAGGGTAAACTATAGAAAAAGCTCATGGCTCTTTGTGTACTTTCTCACGGCGATATGCGAGATAAATTTAAAATAAAAACAGTGGCGGAGAGCAATGTCAAAGGTGCGAAACGTCTATTATAGTAATGGGAACGGTAACTGCCTGACGAGCATGGTGAGAAAGATATTTTTAGAG
The DNA here is from genome assembly GCA_036936625.1 of Parnassius smintheus behrii. Classification (NCBI taxonomy): domain Eukaryota; kingdom Metazoa; phylum Arthropoda; class Insecta; order Lepidoptera; family Papilionidae; genus Parnassius; species Parnassius smintheus. Next base: position 33,840,455 of record JAUPFT010000001.1, on the reverse strand, counting down.
GACTATTAAGAGTTACTGCACATTTAAATTAAAAGAAAAACATATATCACTGGCTTTTATTCTGAAAAAAAAGAATATAGCAAGATATCATATACAAAAAATACAGTATAAGTGCCGTTACATAATATGCATAAATATTTGTAAATTAATCCTCAGTGATTAATTTTTAATCATTTAAGAAACAATATGAAGTCTTTCTTTAAAAGTGAGACGAAATCAGTTTGTTGTACAATTAAATTTTTAAGCGTAATTATTTCTTAATCCATTATAATTGAATCAGTTTACTTTACACTAAAAGAAATTTCAATCCATCAACAGGCAACAGCTGATGTCGGACAGTGATTAAACGATGGAGTTGAAAATATTCCAAGCATAACATTTGAAGCAGCTTTTACCACTAATTATTACTATTTACTTAATCTTTGTGAATGTAGTTCTGATCATTTAAAAAAAATCCCATAATGCTGTGCGATTTCGTAATTCTTGTGTAAATCGTATGTCGGTGGAAATCCTCTGCAATAGTATGATGTTTTTGTTTTACTTTGATATTTTATAATTTGGTATGAGTTTTTACTAAATAAGACAACTTATACTAAACTTTATGGTATCATCCATTGCAGCCCATAAAAGTCCACCGCTAATCAAACGCCTCCTCCATAGATTGCGTCATAGGGGGATTTTGCCATAGTTGCCACGCTTAGCGGAAATTTGAGTTGTACAGGAAGATGCTGTTACCCATCTCCTATTTCAGTTTCACTTTGTCGCCTGGTAAGATTTCCACGGAACGATATGTGGTACTGGATATTCTTACACCGCGACTGCACTGTAATACTTTTTAGCTTTTATTATACTTTTATAAATTTTATTTATAAACACTTAAGGAAGATATTTAAACTATGACTACTAATTATTTCAAGAGCGTAGTATTCATGTATTCATAGTCATTAAAATTATGTTAACAGAACCTTTTTAAGTGTATTAATTTTTTCCTATTCAGAACATTTTTTTATTTAAAATAAATTTATATAGAATACATAAAACTTAAACAAAAATATATGAATTTTCCTTTTATATCGTTACTGAGAAAATAATTCTGTCTAGTTTTTTTAGTGTTTCTAGTATCTGGCAGCCTCAATGACGCAGTAGTTAACTATTCGACTGCGGAGTTCTGTGTCGCGGTCTCGAATCACGAACAGAACCAATATTTGTTAGGCCTACAAATTAGTTGTTTTAATTCAGGATGATTGTCCATGCGCAATAAATATAAGTAATTAAACGGCCTCCATGGTGCTGGTGAATTTCTTTGTATGGGGTTATGATTTTTTGAAATAAAGTGAATGAATAAAAAGAACGATTGGTACAATAACAGAAACAAAAAAACCTACAATAACGTAAGTTACGAACATAAAGTCCGATATATTTACAAATAGTTTTTTAATATTAAGGTTTAAATATGAAAGTCAAACAAAAATAACTTGTCTTGGAAGTTCCGAATAATGCGAAGCACTAGAACAGGAGAAATAATTGTTTTTCGATGGAGCTCACAAGTAGATATCTAAATTCAGCTGGGCTTACTAAAGTCGTTTATCGGACACGTTATGGGACCACCCCATTGCGTATGTAAGTACTACGTGAAGAGAATTCAAATAAATTATTATCGATTTAATCGTTCCTATACAGGATTGCCTATTCAGCTTTACCCGAATATGTTCCTTTTTTAACTGTCACTTTGTTGTGGCACCTTGTTGTGGCACAAGGCTTTAGTAGCCGCAGTTTGCTCACCCATGGTGACAGAGGAATCAATCAATGTGACTAGCCTGAAGCTGTCATAGCTGAGGGGACGCACCGATGCGATTGCTGATGTATACAGGGGTCCACTTGGGCTTGCCGTGCTGCAGTGGAGCTAAACGAAACTTAAGGTAAAAATTTCGAAAAAGTAAAAAAAATAATCAGTAATTTTTTTTTTTTTAGTAAGCGAAAATAGCCAAATGGTTAACTAAGGATACGGACCGCGAAACTCACAAGAAGATACGAAACAAATACCCGTAGTCGCTAGAAACGCATTCAAGTCATTTAAGACGAGGCATGATGCTAAATGCAAGTTTTATGATGCCTCAAAGTATATGATCCACTGTAGTAAACAAACCCAGAAAAATATATGATATTGTCCAGGATATATCCTAGTTAGATAGTGTGTTGAAAACATGATACCACTTTAATTTAGTAGTAATGTACTTTGGTAATCGGTATTGGACCTGATCGCGTACCTGGTGCCGCGTACGCGGTGTACCTGATTACCAAAGTACACCTTCAGGTCACTCCGTCAAGTCCGGAGGTAAGGACTCATCATACCTAACAAAACGAGCCCAAACACGGCACATCTAGTAGTACTCGGCGACCAGTTCCATTAGCGATTACTAAAGTACACCTTCAGGTCACTCCGTCAAGTCCGGAGGTAAGAACTCATCATACCTAACAAAACGAGTCCAAACTCGGCACACCTGGTAGTACTCGGGGACCAGTTCCAATACCGATTACCAAAGTACACCTTCAGGTCACTCCGTCATGTCCGGAGGTAAGGACTCATCATACCTAACAAAACGAGCCCAAACTCGGCACATCTAGTAGTACTCGGCGACCAGTTGCAATAGCCATTCCTAAAGTACACCTTCAGGTCACTCCGTCAAGTCCGGAGGTAAGGACTCATCATACCTAACAAAACGAGCCCAAACTCGGAACTTCTAGTAGTACTAGGTGACCAGTTCCAATAGCGATTACAAAAGTACACTTTCAGGTCACTCCATCAAGTCCGGAGGTAAGGTAATACAAAACAGTAAAATAAATTCGAATTTTCAAGTGGTTTTATTTGAAACTATTCTTTTTCTGTTATTTTAGCTATTTTGCCAACGAAACTTGGTTTTTTTTTTTAAATTTGTGACTTGGTGTTTTAAATGTATATATATGTATGTAAATAGTGGACTAAGTACCTGCTCATATCATAAACCTGACTAAAAAAATATTGATAATTAAAATATAGTGTGATGTCCAGACTCCAGACCTCGTAAACAGTCTTGATATTAGTGAGTAGGTACTCAAAATATTATTACTATAATAGCTAGTAGTGTTGCGAACGGGAGACCTCACGGAAAAGTTTTTGTTTGGAGGTGAATTATCTGCTTGCTTTGCGCATACCATAGAAATATTAAAAAGTTTTATTTTTATTTAAAAAACGTTACCCCTACACTAGGATTTTCTCCTGTTTCGCGGGGGCGGTTTACAAACATAAATTGCAGAAGGACAAACATCCAGACCCGGAACAATTATTTGTAGGCTATACAAAATACTTGTTCCGTGCGGGATTCGAACCCGCAACTCCCAGCGCAGCCACTCATTGCTAAGCCACTACGCCACGGAGTCGTCAAACACACAATTGTTCAAAACAGCTTAGGTATATCTATGGCGCATACTGTGTTTGCACTGCGCTCTCCGACTGCCGTTTGCGCTCCGCCCACTGCGGGACGCGCGGGTGAAAAACGAATTTGAAATCGTGCTAAGAGCTCGTCTTAAATACGAAAAACGGCCGAAAAGTTATGCTACCATAATAGGGATAACTCAAAGGCATATTAAATAAGTCCAGGATGGTTTTCAGGCAAGCAAAATTATTGAATATTTTTTTTGGAAATACAAAGGCTCATTTTTTTCACTCACACTTTCACTTGCAAGATTCAAGTTCCAGAATCTTAATTAAATAAGAATTATGGAAATAATTATTAGTTAACTCTAGGTCTACCATTGCAATAGTTACTAATTGAACTTAATTAAACTATTCTTAATAATTTAAAAAGAGGCAAAGCGATGTCGAATGCTATTTCTCATGATAATCTTGAAGTCTAGTTTAATTAAGTTTTTTAAGCGCTACTTGAAGCAAATCAGATATTTTTCGGACGGTAGCGTTTTGTTAAATGCGACGACTGACTATGGTATTTCAGACTAACTTATCCGACATGTCGGATCGGTTAGTGCTAGATGTCGGTATGTCCTTATTGGTAGGCGGTGCGATGAATTTTACTCCGAATTTCATTAGTACTTTTTGCAGTATATAAATATAAAAATTGCCAATGAATCCACCACAAATCAAGCGACAACTACCAGGTCCTGATTCTGGGACTTTCTTTGTTGGCACCAAACCAAGGAGTCGTGTTAGCTCAGAGGCTTAGCGCTCGCTATAAATTTCACAGTACGCGAGCAACCTCGGTTCGAACTCCGTCGACACAGATGAAATTGTTAATTGCAATATTAAGTGCTGAATTACTACGCGCTTGGCGGTGAAGGAAAATATCGTGAGTGTATACATGCAGTGCAGCAGCGCAGCAAACACTTCCTTGCCCTAAAAACTCTCTCAAAAAAGAGAGGAGGCCAGTGCTCAGCGATGGGAAGTATATAGACTGTAACTTTATTTTACCTTTTACTAAACCAACATACGTTGAATATTATGAATATAAACAGTCATTTTGGTAATATAAATAGAATTTTAATACATTAGATAGAATAGAATTTTTATTACTTTACTGCAACGCTATCTATTGGTTCCTAACGAATCGTTTGAATAAACCATCGTCTCGACAAAACAAACTAATTAATTGAAGATGACCGCAACCGATCAAGTCGTTTAGAATTTATTCGATCACTAACAGACTCATCAACGATTTTACTAACTGTGCCCGCGACTTCATTCGCGTGGAATTAGTACTTTTGCTATAATATGTAGTAATGAGTTATTTATTATTTTAGAGTCATGAAGACCTAGAAATACACTTATCTGAATAGAAACATTCAGTTAGTCAGTCAAAGTAACGAACGAACATAAAGACAGACCTACAAAAGAACCAAGAAACTAATTTACATTTTTGCTGTTTTTCAATAGCTCCATACTAATAATAATAATAATTATTTTATTGATAAATATTTTGTTAATAACGATTATCATCATGTCTTTACAAGTCAACTACTGTAGGTACATAGATTTCAACCACGGAATGGCGCAAAGCACGTTCCTAAGCAGTCACTTCAGAACCTTTCTTCGTTATAGGTTGTCAAATCGTCGGATCCCGTTATCACTTCAAATTACAGTTTCATTGGTCTATTACAGTCACTCTGGTTTTGCTGCGGATGTCGTCGTTAGGGATTCCATCACATACAGAAACATCTGTTCCACCTGTTATTACAGTCTGCCTGCAACACGCGCTATTTGTTCTCTTGCTTTAAGGATTTGAAAAATACGTACGGTGAAACCTTACATCTTTGCCCACATATTTGGGTTTTTATTACTTTTTTCAAAAAAAAGATACTTTATTTTGATGGTTGCTGAAGCTTTAAATGACACTCTATGCAACAAATAAACTGTCAAAACCAGGCAACATAATTCCTAACAGATATTGAGAAAAAAACAAAAACAGACGCGGGCAAAGTTATCTCCACTTTCTTACATCTTTGCTCAACCTAAATTTCTCAGCAACTAAAAGTTCTATGACTTTAATTTTAAGATATATTGTTAGCAAACCGGCAAAATGGTATACCATCACATTTTCAAATAAATAGAAGTCCATTTTAAGTTTTAATGGCGGTGGGAAATGTTATCACCACATTTATGCCGGCCATACACGCTACGGTGCACCGGAGAGGTCTACCTGTGCAGGTATACCTGCGCAGGTAGACCGGAGCGTGTATGGGAATAGACCTGTGCAGTTTTTTTACCTGCGCAGGCGACCGGAGCACAATCGAAAATCAATTCTTTCTAGCGACACCGTACGGTGTACCTGTGCTTATGTGCGTGTACTCCGGTCGCCTGCGCAGGTCGCGTCAGTTGTTTTCTAGTGTTTCTTTCGGACGGTTGTCTCGTCGCTCGCATCGTATTGCCACGAATGCCACGTAATACAGCAATTGAAAATGGCGCCACCAAATTCAACTAAAAAAATCCTTGAAGATTTTATCGAAATTTATAGAAGTCATCCATGTTTTTGGCAAATTAAAACAAAGATTACCATAATCGAGACAAAAAAGAAGCTGCTTATAAATTACTCATAGAAAAATTGAGAGAAATTGAGCCAGATGCGAACAAAGAAGTAGTTGTGAAAAAGATCCATAATTTAAGAAGCAATATTAGGAAGGAAAAGAAGAAATATGACCAATCTTTAAAGTCTGGGGCATCGGCTGATGATGTGTACCGTATAAAACTGTGGTACTACGATTTGTTCAATTTCGTTCATGATCAATGTACTCCAAGGGAATCTTCATCCAACTTAGATAGTGATGACGAAAATAGTTGTGAGGTAAGTAAAATATTTCATATTTTGTAGTATAATTTTTTATTACGTTGAATACATACTCGTAGAACAGATTTAATTATTTTGTATTTACCGTCATTCTAAATTTCACCAAAGTTTATATTATAACTATTAGTGATGTTCCGGATATCCGTATCATCGAAAATAAAGATCCGTATCCGTAACCTCATTCTTGTATATATCCGCATTTTTAACGATCTGGTACATCACTAATAACTATGTATTTATAACTACCTAATCCGCTCGTTCAGCCTTATAATTTATTAATTTACATGATCATTTTGCCATGGTACCCTTCCCTCCTGATTGAAATAATTCATAAAATTGTTTCGGACTATCTTCGCGTTGTGCGAAGTATTTCCTGGGTTTCTTCTTTCCAAGTTTACCGTGGTACTATTTTGTGTATTGTATCCTTCAGAAATTATAGTCCCGTTTTCAGAGTTTTCTAGATAAAAACATTTTTGGGGTGCATAAGACTTTTTTGAGTGTTCAATTAAAAAGTTATGTAATACAAAAGATGCTTTCACTACTTTATCGATATTTTCGGGTTCTAAATTTATATGAGTATAAAATATCCGAAATCGTGATGCCATTATCCCGAAAGCGTTTTCAACAGTGCGCCTCGCGCGAGGTAATCTGTAATTCAGGATTTTTCTTTCTCGCGATGTTAAATCTGCTTTCCGAAACGGTTTTATCATATCGGCGTAATGGGAACGCGTCATCTGCCACAAATACATGTGGTAAATTTCGGTTACTTCCTTTTAACAATTCACTGCTTGGAATATGTAAATCATTATTTTCTAATTTTTCAAAAAATTTAGTGTTATTTAGAACCCCTTTCATCGGATATTCTACCATTCATGCCAATATCTATGTACACAAATTTGGTATTTTGCATTAACAATTGCCATAATAACCACACTATGTTGCCCTTTATAATTATAAAAATACGATCCACTATTAGCCGGTGGAACAATCGCTATGTGCTTTCCATCTATTGCACCAAGACAATGAGGAAAGTTCCATCGTTCTTCATACATCTTTGCTATTTCTTTCCACTCTTCTACAGATGTAGGAAACTGTAATATAAAAATAACAGATTTATCATTTATACAATAAGTAGCTATTTTTGATGTGAAATATCTATAGCGGCGGAACACAAACATGTATCAAATTATTTGTTTTCAGAGGGACAATACTGAAGATTCTTCAAATGCCGATGAAGAATATTTATCCAACAGCGTATCTACCGACAACAACGAGGCCCGATCGAATTCGTCAAATAATAATTCATCTCGCCCACCAAAACCTTGTAAAACAAAAAGATAAGATGAAAGCATATCAAATGAAGTATTGAAATCGGTTCGAGATCACTTTAAGCTTCCTCGCCCAATTGTAACAGAAGATAGGTGCGATGTTATTGGCAAAAATGTGGCGATGAAATTGAAGGCTTTAGATGCGAAACAAATAATAGTCGCAGAAAAACTTATTAATGATTTACTTTTTGAAGCAAAAATAGGCCACCTCACTCCCGAGCACGCCTATATTAACATGAGAGATATTTTGAAACAGAATCAACGAAGCTATGTTTCCGCTCAGCAATATCGACAACATGTATATCAATCCTCTCCAATAGGGCTTATACCCCTGTAAGTTTTGTTTCTTCCGAAAGTCCTAGCCCATCCTGCCTTCCCACCAGTCAAAATTCAGAGTACCTTTCTCAATCATTTCAAACTAGCCATCTACTCAACAGTTCCCAAGGCAATCCCTACTCTACACAAATGCGAACACATACAATTCCGGGATATCAGCCCGGCGAAACTGAGGTAGTTTTATCGATTTCAGATTCGGCAGCGACATTCCTTAATAATTTCAATGTTGATAATGAATAATTCGTATTTTTTTCAATAAATATTATCTGTAATATAACAGTGTTTTAATTACTTACCTTCAAATAATCTCTTCTAAGAACTTCATACAAGGCCTCACATGTTTCAGTAATAATTTATCCAAGCGCCTGAGGCGAAATAATTGCTGAAAATTTTAGGTCCTCATAACTTCTGCCAGTTGCGAGAAATCTCAATGTAACTGATAATCTTTCGTACGCAGAAATACTATTTCTCATAACTGTGTCTTCTTTTTTTATCATAGGAGTAACCATTTCAAGTAATTTAAGGTATGTTTTCTCGTCCATTCGGAAATAGTTTTTAAAATATTCTGGTTCAAATTTTAGTTCATTCAATAAATTAACATGACTATATGTTTTCCTTTTCAATAACCAATGCTTACACCACTTTTTTCGCTTCCTTTTCACTGTTTTGGTATCTTTTATCTTCAAACTTAAAGCAAGGCTTACCAATGCCAACGCGTCATCGTCCTCATTCGATGCCATCGCAAAAAGAACTGAAGACCGCTCCGGTACACCGGAACGTCCCCATACACGCTACCAATGTTCGGTTGACCTGCGCAGGCATACCTGCATACATGACCTCTACGGTAGACCGTACCATGTATGGCTTACATTAGTCACACTTTCATACTAAGAGATTTGAGGTGCTAGGGCTGTGCATCAGATGAAAGGAAAATAATAAACAGATTTTAAGGCAATAATGTATATTTTATTTTAAAAATTAAAAACAAAAAACTAACTGCACAACAAAAAAATCAAGAAAATCAATGTTTAGGTAGGAAAGTTCTAGAAAATTGGCTCAGAAATTAACCCTGATAGTTGAGATAAGGAAAAGTAGACAGCGACGATACTTATGTAATCTAATACGAGGCCAGCTTATAGTGATTTTGTTACCACTGATGTACGTGGTTCACCTACTGTGCGTACCATTACATTTTGTCGGCCATTTTTGTCTTCGATCGCTAATGTCTGTCGTTGAGGAGATAATTCTCTTTTAGACTTTTTTTGCAATCTGTTTGCGGCATAAATCTTATTTAAAAACTTTAGCTTGAAACTGAAAACATTTAAGCTCTCTCTTTTGGGAAACTAGCGGTTTCTTACAAAAATTCCCCACAAATATATACCTATTTATTATATTTAAAATAACATATAAAACAGTATCTAGTTACCTATATAGTTATCAGAACAGTAGTTTAGTTTGCTGTTAACAGTAGTGATTGCTATACAGTTCTTTATATACCTATATACATTTATTTATTTTATTAAGTATTCCTATATATTTACATTTTATTACATATATATAATTTTTATTTATTATACCTAGGTACATGTTTCCTTGCTTTTTTTCAATAGTGTCAACCCTAATAACATTTTTGAGCTGGGCAATGTTGTCGACCTCAGTTTATAAAATTGCTTAAACATTACCCTCACAATTTTCTCGCTAACTAAGACAAGTGTAAGAAAGAGACATTGATTAAAAGCAGCAACAATTAATGCTCTACACGTAAATAATAATGAATCTTACCTGCGCAGCGTTTCTTGGCAATGCGGGATGCAAAACTGCAACAATGTTTTTGCACCACCTTCGAAACTGTCCCTTTGGCGGTTGCTGACAGATGCCTGAATATAGTTAGCTGCAATTGTAGTAGTCAGTGCTGTCAAACAGATACTCTAGTTTTCCCTAGACACCATACAAAGTTGACATTTGTTAAAATAAAATGTCTATCGGTAGTTTTAGTTAATTTTCGTGTTTGGGCAAAGATGTCCCCCAAGGGCAAAGTTGTAAGGTTTCACGGTATGAACAATGTGTAGTAATCTTCCAAAAGCCGCCCAGCCGAGTTGTATCCATCGATTGACTTCGAAGCCTAAGTTGGACCGAATAATTTGTCCTGGGTAAACATAACCATCAACAACTTCAAACGGAGTATTAAATATTTTATTGATAAATAAAAATATTGTATAAGTCAAAAATAAATAAAAAATACCTACACAGTACGAGTATTAATAAATATTAATATTTTAATTATGCAGCTTTTTTTTTTATAGGATAGGGTGACAAACGAGCACACAGTCCACCTGATGGTAAGTGGCATAGACATCTACATCTATCCTCGATTACGAATCAAAATGCAGATACGTTGTCACCCGTGAGGACTAAGATGGAATGCCTCGTATCCAGTAAAAAGGGTCTCCGGTTCTCTACACTCACCATACGAAGTACAGCAGCATTAAGCTACTATTTCACGCTGGTATTCTGTGAGAGCGTGGTCCTTCCCCGGTCGAGCCGACCCATTCGTGCTACAACTATACTACTAATATAACTGTAGCATGGCTCTACCACGTATAAAAGCAGCTACAGTAGTACGCCTATATATTATTAGAGTTTAAGAAAACTTAAACAATACCCATTGATCATGAGCTGTGATGCGAGTACTCCAGTGCGAGTACTGTCGGTCAGTCATTAAATTATTGTATAGTCGGTCCTTGATGCGAGCAAATTTTTAAATCAATCGGCCGTCTACAAGTTAGTGAAAATCACGTTAAAAGATTCCATAACATAGTCCGTAACTAATAAAGTCGTGTTAAAATGGTCACAATTATTATCTCTCGAATAAAAAACTTATACTATGATACTATTTAAAATAAGCCTACAAAAGCACATTTACTTAAAGTGAAACTGCAAACCCGTTCAATTTATTTCATCATTATGCAACCGTTCATGTGTACTCAGGCGTCTAGTAGTTTTGCTCAAACGCCTTTCATAATGAGTGGACGTGTCGCTGTGACGGAGAAAATTATAATGAAGTGATGTAGGTACCTACACCAGCAACGTTTATATATGTTGTGGTAATGTGATATGTAAAAATATCATATGGTGAAGTTAAAGCCCATATACATCTAACAACTGGGCACAGGGATCTGCTCATTTCTAAAAAAGATATGGTGCAATATCCACCACGCTGGCCCAGTATATTTTGGCGGTCTTCACTTATCACTTGAGCACGTGATAAATCAGCACTTAAATTTATAAATTTACTATTTCCATGGTGCCGGTAAGAATTAACACGGGTTGCTCACGTACTGTGAATTTTACGCTATGCTACGCTAGGCCTCTGAGCCACGTCAGGCTCTTATGTAAAAAACACCTTATTTTTTTAAATCAATGAGACATATGATCTGTAATATATATGCATAACTTCTACAGCCAATAGGTATATCTTTTACTTCAATATGCTAAGAGCATATTGAAATAAAAGATACAAAACAAAAGCCAACGACACAAAAGTTCTGTGGAATATACTCATAAATTTACTCCTAAGATCAGTGTACTTACTGAGCGATAAAATTCGATAAGATACTTTGTTAGTATATTATCGTTCTTAATCGTGAGATGTCCAATTAATTTTAATATTTAGAATAATTTCTTCCGTTCTGTTTTTTAATAAGCCTATAGAGAGATCCGCAACCGTGCAAAGGCTTTATTTGATTTTTAACGTATTTTTCATTTGCCATTAAGTGTCCTCACTCATTATCACTATTACGACCTTTCACAAGATCACTTCTGAACATAGGGTTCCCCAATTGACTCATTGGGTTTGTATTTGCCATCGTGGCCACGCTTGACAGGCAAGTTGACAACCGCAGCAATAATTCTGCTCTATGTTCACGATCTTCCTGCATAAATAAACATAACTATATAATACAACTAGCTTGCCAGACAGTCGTTATTCTGCCCCTTTCGACGACCATTTGTCATGTCCTATTAAAAATCCTTAAATTCGCAAAAAAAATTGCGGGTTTTTTTATAGGATAGGGTGACAAACGAGCACGCAGTCCACCTGATGTTAAGTGGTTGCTGCGGCCCATAGACATCTACATCTATCCTCGATTACAAATCAAAATGCAGATGCGCTGTCACCCGTGAGGACCAAGATGGAATGCCTCGTTTCCAGTAAAAGGGTCTCCGGTTCCCTACACTCACCATACGAAATATTCTGCATTTAGCTACTATTTCACGCTGGTATTCTGTGAGAGCGTGGTCCCTCCCCGGTCGAGCCGACCCATTCGTGCTACAACTATACTACTAATATAACTGCAGCATGGCTCTACCACGTATAAAAGGGTATATGCTATGTATATGCTATACGTATAAAAGAGGGTTGCTCTGTCTCTATCTCTCACGTTGGACCAAACTGCACACGATGTGCAAATTAGATCAAAATCGGTTGAGTAGTTTAGGAGTCCATCGCGGAAAAACAACGTGACACGTATTTTATATATATTAAGATAGTTATATTTTATACAGCTTATATACATTCCACTGCTGGGTGCAGGTCTGCTCTCGTTTTTGATACGGTTTTAGGGCAAGAAAATGTCCATCTGCCCCAATGCCCGTTGATGAACTTCAAATGTATTCGAAATATTTTTATTGCTTCTCAGGCAAGCAGGTTTCTTCACGATACCACCAAGCTCGTGGCAAATCACGGCTCTTTGATAAATATAACATTACAAGGCCTATTTGAGCCATGGTACGAGAGAAAAGACTTCCATATTATGTACTAAACTCTGTGTAATCACGTTTATTCGTTATCACAACCTATCCAAAGTCAACTGAATATATTGACTCTATTTAACATAGCTGTAATGCTAGGCAGACAACAATTTTTTATCAGGAAGAAGTTGCTGCCCATATTCTGATTAGTTTCCCTCTGTCGCTTTACGACACGTATGGGTAATATGCGATATCATACTTAAATAATATCAATTTAATTTACACATTTGACTCAAAATATTTGATGTTGGTTTATTGTGTTAGTCTTTGCAATATTGTACAAGTTCATTTTGTTTTGTTTTCCTTACTTTAAAGCACACCTAATGAAAAATTTCACACTTTTAACAACTAAATAATAAAACAATGTTAATTATACGTCCATTTTCCCGTAATGGTCATTTATGTTTAAATAAAACTAATTTTTACTGATTTTATTGCGTTAACTTATTTATAGCTGATATGAAGAATCGACGATCCGGGAAGTCTGCAGTCTGTGACGGGATCGCCCCCCGTCAGATTTGATAGTCCACAAATTCTCACTTAAAAACACCGATTCCTTCCAAGGCTAATTCGCAAGGCTATTGAAATAAAAAAAAAATCCTAACTTCAATAGAGACGATGGATGGGTGATGCCATCTGCTTCAGATCTTATAATTAATAAAATTTAACCCAACCCAAGTATACAGACAGCTGCAAGAATTCAAGTTACTATAATTTCTTACTGCGTAGATCGAAAAAATTAATAATTTTAATCTGGAGGTTAACTATGACGTTGGAACCTTCAAAACCTCAGTCCTCTCTGTGACCTTGGGTGCTGTAAAGTGCTCAAAACGTTGGAAATGTAAAATAAGTTAATATTTAATAAATATAATAAAGCGAAATAGTTACTTGTTTTCCGTTTGTTTAAATATGATAATCTCTGGAGCTACCGGTCAGTTTAAAAAAATATTTATGTGTTAGCCAGATTCATGAAGAATCGACGGCCTATTTACTCGTAGCATTAGGCTACAACTCTCAGCTAGCCTTAAATGTTGTTATCCCGAAATTATTTATCCACGTGCACTAGCGTAATGGCTAGTGATACGTATATACAATATTCTACCAAATAGAGATCTTTATTGCATCTAAAAGAAAAGCCGCCATACTGTACTATATACTATTTCTTAAACATGAGTCCTAATAAGGTATCTTGTGACAAAATGTGTTGAAAATCAAAAATGATTAATGAGCGTTATTATTGGATATGGCATATTAATCCTTACGTACGAAAGTTACTTCATCATCAAGACAATTTTATGAAGATAAATTTTGCTCTTTATAGCATGTTAGATGGACGCATAGTTTAGGAGATAGTGAAAATTTAAAATTAATCAACACTCGGCTCGGCGCGTGAATCACGCATATACCCTAGCCGCCCGATGAGAAAAGAGAGAAATCAGAAGCGGACGCGTTAACCAAAATGTCATGAATGGGGTGTCATGACATGTTATACGCGGGTAAAATCACGAGGCATAGATAGTAAGTTAAAATATGCGATAAAATAATAAAAAATATATTTTTTTAATTTTTACGTGGCTTTTCCCCTTGTGCATGCATCCTACGCACCTTACATAAAAGAATTCCGAACATTCAATTGCCGTTTTTATATAGGGAAAATATTTGAATTTGTATTTATCTATTATATTATAAATTCGGACAAGTAAAGACTGCAATTACCATAGTAATTGCAGTCTTTACTATGGTATCCGCTGAAATATAATATGATGGTGGTTACGATTTATTTGTTAGTGATAAAATAGATAATAAACTCAAGTAATCGTTTTTTTTTAATTTCCGGCTAAGAAAATTGAAAATTTTCAAAAATCGGGAAGTTATTGCTCTAACCCCGTTTTTTAGAAAATTGAGTTTTTATCAAATCTTGACGTTTTGTGTTCACAGGAAGCCACCCTGACAATTTTTCGATAGTGTATGTATATCTGTATCTATGTATATGTGTGTGTGGTGTGGATGTATGTAAACCTTTTATAACTTTTGCACGGATTGACCGATTGAAATGAACTAAGCGGATTTCTAGTGTTTTATCAAACTTAGATTTTCTATGAATTTTAACAAATTCGGATCGGTAGATTTTGAGAAATCTCAAAAAAAATTGAATAACAGTTTTTTTGGAATAACTTTTAAACGGTCAATTCCAAAAACTAATCAGCTATTAACCGTGAACAACCACGTCGTTCGCCGCCCGTCCGGTCAAAATCGGTTGATTCGTTCGTAATTACTCCGATATTTCATATTCAACGTCATAATTTGGTGAAATTTTGAGCGCTTTGCATTTGAAATTAGCGCGAAGTTATTATTAGAATTCTGAACTTAACAAGTGTTTGCATGGCCTACAAGATTTGTTCCTGGTCTGGAAGATTGTCTATGAGCCATCTGTTCATGTAAAACGTCTTCACGACGCAGAAGAAAATCTCAAAGCGTTCTAACGTTCTTAAAAAATATTCAAAAAGGCCGTTTAAATTTAAACAAGTATCCACATTCGAGAACTCTTCAGCAGAACTGTTTCAGTTGTCGAGGCAGAAAACTTCGGCTTGTTAATACCACACGTGCGACAAATTCGAATAACATATTCTCAGTGCGTCCTTCCTAGAAGTAGTTCTTAACGTGAAGATAAAAGGTAAACAGACTTCTATCTTGCAACTGAACATTATTAAATATATTAAAAAACAGAGAAGCAGGATTTGTCAAATATATTTATGCTGCTGTGTTTCGTATGGTGAGTGTAGAGATCCGGAGACCCCTTTTTGTGGGAAACGAGCCATTCAATCTTAGTCCTCAGGGGTGACAACACATCTGCATTTTGATTCTTAATCGAGGTTTAATGTAGGTGTCTATGGGCCACACCATCCACTTGCCTTCGGGTGGACTGTGTGCTCGTTTGTCAACCTTATTTATTTATTTATTCTTTTTTGTACACCGCAATACAGAAACATCAAGTACAGTTAAAACTAAATTAAAGTATGTACGGCGGTCTTATCACTCTGAAAGTGATTTCTTCCAGACAACCTATGCGTAGAGGAATGATGCAAACAAAAGTTAAAATGGAGGGGGCATACAAAATAATAATAAAAAATAATAATACATACAAATAAAGATAAGTGAAATTTTATATATAAAATATCATATAATAGATTAAATGAAAAGAGTACTAGAAAGGTAAAGTAATTAAACCTTATTCTGTATAAAAATAAAACATAAAAAATTAAGCTTCATATTTTTATTTTTCAGACATACTTTATATTTCTTGGTTGCACCGTTACACAATTTGATGAAAATGAATGTTATTTATTAACTTAACAATATGTTATAATTATACGTAAGAATAAGCCTTATATAGATTAGGCCTCCAATATCTTAAATAAAACTATGTACTTATTTTGAAAACTTTATTCATTCTACTTGCTGGACATAGGCCTCCTATAGATTCATAGGGGCGACACTTGCCATATTTGGCACGCTTGGCAGGCATGTTGGCAACCGCAGATTTTTATTATGTTGTGTTTTTATCAGGAAGATGCTGCTACCAATCTTCTGTTTCATGATCGTCGGTCACCTACATTTCCCATGGGATGATACAGGGTTGGATCTACTTAAGCCTTCACTATACTGCGAAAAAAAATCTTATTTGTTTCAAATACAAAACTAATCGTAATATTTTACGAACGAAAAACCTATAAAATATTTGTTTACTAAGCCTTTTCGAAGGGGTCGTAAAATGTTTTTACCATCAAGCAGTAAAAGTCACGTTTGTTAGAAACAGCTAGTAAGTAGTACATATTTATTGCGTTTTGTTTTACGGTTACGGTCTAGGAAAGATTTCAATAACCTATTATTTACTGTAACTTCCTTGTACTTATAGTTTTTGAAACAACTAACAATAAAAAGTAAATATATCATATTGTATTATCATAATCATATCTATATATATGTGACGTAGTAAGGGTTTAAGATATCATAAAAGATCATTTTTTTATAATGTTTTAGATTTCAGAAAAAAGTTCACGTTTTAATCAAAACAGCAATATTAAGATCAAGAAATAAAAAAAATTATGATGAAATTTTAATATGAAATCTTTGCATTTTCTCAAAGATTTGTCTAGTAAACGCTTATTAATTTTTGGTTTTTAACATTTATCATAGAAGCGATTGGTTAAAAAAATCCGTAAGCGTCGTGGTGATTGAGAAATAGGTGTTAATTGAGCCAAAATGATTGAAATATTCTTCTGCCATGTCCTATATTTTTGAGTGATTAAGGTAAATTGCTAATAGCACAAAACATTTCATTGTGTTAAAATAACACCTGGACTTCAGCGATTTTTAAATTTTAGTAAACTAAAAAAAAATTAAGTAAATTATAGCTTATCGTGCTTATTGTGAAATGCTTAATGATATATAGATTGCCCCCGTAAGCTTTCTCAGTAACGTCTGCAAAACCAACGACGGTGACGACTCTATCCTTACTGATATTTACATGACGTGTTATTTAATTTCACTTAGTAAAGAGAGTTCCTCCCTAAAGTGTAGCCACGAACGAACAATGTTATCAGGCGTTGTGTCATCCCAATCACATTCACACAACCAAAGTTGTTAAATCAAAAGCTTAGCGTACAACACCACGGGTGCTACAAATCCCATGACATCCCACAATCTAGCAACACATGATAATATCGGGCGCTTTGTGCTGGTCTCAATGGGCGTTTTTACCATAAGACTAAACACATTTGACTCAGGCGACCAACACAAACCAAGCACCTTGTGCGAATCAGAAACGTCAAATTCCTTTACAGCCGAAAGACGATGCGACAGTGGGACTGTATTTGAAACAGTACGCGAATTACTCGTCCACTTGATGAGATTGAATTAACCTGCTTTCATGAGTTTTATAACTTCAACGGTGGTTGAGATGGCTTCCTCTTTGTTATTAACTGAGTATAATCGTCCATATACAGACCACTCTCAATTGCCTCCATGGCTTTAGGGTAAGAGGCACCTTTATCAGCAGCGAGCTGCTTCACAGTGCGCAGCGCATGAAACACACTTGACTTTAAACCAAAGTAAACGCGGTTAAATTCAAACTCTTAGAGGGTCCTTTGGGTTAAAATGATATAAAATATGCTGTGATCGACGATCGCATGCAAACCCAATGCAAAGAAACATTTGGCGGATATCAGCGGATAGCGCAATACGAAACAAACGAAAATTTACTATTATATTAAAGAGGTTGCCCTGTAAACTTTGTTCACTATAAAGATTGACGTTTATGAAGAGGCGGATGCTAGTTTTAGCACTAGCCTCAAGTACCTACCACAAGTAAGTTTGATGTAAGATTGTTTTCCATAGTGACACCATGATGCGATATAAAATATGACGGCATCTCTTTATCCATCTCTCTATCCATCTTTGGAGGCGCAAGCGATATATAGCGCCTTTTTATGTATTCGTTAATAACATTGTCATAAGTTTCCTTTAATTTGGACAAAGCGAGAATCTTGCGCTCCAAAAAATAAAAATATTTTTCTGTCGTTTGACGCGAGTCACAGAGTGATATCCTCTTTAAAGGGTAGTGCTATGATATATCGACCATCACGATCATGAACGGTCGTGCGGACATAATTTTCCTCGCGTTATATCATCCGGGCTTAGTATAGGCGGAACGTTCACTTCCTCAATTTACTAAAATTTGCGAAGTAATAATTCGAGAGGTTCATCAACAATAAGAAATTGTCGAAATATTATCAACAGTAGGAGCGCTACCAACAATAACATAACCTAAAACGGTTTCTACTGCGTAAGGTGCGACACAAGAGGAGTTATCCTTAACCATGTTATATAACAGGGGCGAGGGAAAATACCAATGAGCATATCAATGTCTCCAGGGACGGAGTAAGTGTCAACCGCTAAAGTCAAATTATTGAAATTGGTCATTGCAAAAGCGTCGACCGAAACAGTTGAATGACACAACTGATGAATTTGTACTAAAATTAACCCTACGATCGAAACGCGATTAAAGTTTTAAATTTGTCGAACCTTGAACTGTTTTATTGAAGCATCCAATTTCCCTCACTACGAGACATGAAGGCGTCTTATTAAAATAATAGTTATAAAATTACTTTGAGACGCGCTATCCAACAATGCACGGACGCTAAGTTCGTTTCCATGCGAATCAATAAAGTGCGCGGTGCTTACAACACGTACGAATTAACTTGAGACTCCGCTGGAATGCGACCCCCTTCCCGACTCCCCGCACCGCGTCCCGCGCTGGCCGTGCGCGCTCAGTACCGATAGCATTTTTGTTACGGATTACGAGACGGACACGTCTCGACTCTAGTTCGATATTTTTGATAATTGTTTGTTGTTTGGTTTGGACTTTTGTTTGTTTTTGATATACTTGAACGTTATTTTGTCCCCGAAAGGTGAGATGCAGAGTTGGCTTCGGATAAACAACATTCCTTTTGATGAAAAAATGACGAAACCGGAACTGTACCATATAATACTGCTCAATAAACCACCGAAAAAATATATAGTGGACGAACTCATGAGGGAGCATGGACACGAGGTATTACGGCTGCCACTCTATCATTGTGATTTGAACCCTATCGAATATATATATGGAACTTAATAAAACAAAGGGTGGCAGCTAAAAATGTTAACCAGTTTGAAAGGGAAATAGAAGGTTTGACAAGAGACGCAATACAGTCTATAACGGCTTCCGATTGGAAGAAACAAATTAACCACATCGAAAGATTAGAAAATGAATACTGGGAGAGTGATAGACTTGGAGAAATCCAACAGAGAGAATTAATTATATCCCTCGGAGGGGAAGAATCCAGCTCAGAGAGTGAAAGTGAGGACGATCTAATGGACGGAATGGAACCGATCGTATACAGTGACAATGAATAATAAATATTATAATAAATCCTTATTAATATTCCTTACTTCTATTCCTTGATTTTACATAGTTTGTGCTGTTTCGCTTATCCAAGATTGATTCACTTTCACCCTAAAGTTGCCTGGGAGAGATTGCTTTTTAGCAATAAGGTCGCCTGTTATGCTTTGTATTTTTATTGTGTACGAATCTGTAACACTTTTTATAGTGCAATAAAGTGTATAATAAATAAATTAATAATATTATAAATGAGAAAGTGTGTATATTTATTTCTTTGTCCTTCCTTGACGCGTTAACTAAAAATAATATTATATATATATTATAAAAAAAAGACGTGTGGCACTCGGGGACCGCCGCGGTAAAGCTATTGCATAGCATTTTGTATTAACTTATGCAATTATAATTATTTATTTATTTTATTTATGCAGTATTTCTTTTTCTTTGATATTAATTCAAGTTACACTTTTTGAACGTGGTGACCGATAAGAAAACAATTTTTTTCTTTTATTAAATAAATAAATAATAAATGCACTTAGTTCATTCATATTCAAAACACTTTACACACAAATTTTACAAGTACAGCTATTCACTGTTGTACATAAATACCTATACACCTATACTCTTTCTCATAAACATTATTTACAATATGTTATTCTTAAATTGTAGTATACAATTGATTGTAATGTATTGTCATTGAAATTAATTATTATGTATTGTTATTTAAATTAATTATTGTGTTGTAATTGAGATGCTACATTTATCGATTTAGGTTTTCCCTGTAATGGTAAATGTAAGTAGGAAATATAAATAAATAAATAAATAAATAAATAAATAAATAAACAGCTGCTTATGTATTCGTCCGATTTCGGAGCAGCTCGTCTCGATTCGTGCGAGCTTCGTAGAGTCGTACAATACGTCTAGTTACACGCACACAAACACCGTGTCGAAGACTGCCGAAAAGAAACGACGTTAGACAATGCCCGGCCTTCAAGCTACACCTCTGTGCCCGTCGGAGTGGGGAGCGTGAGGTTTTTTCGTTACGGAATAAATTTCTGGATTCGGTCCCCGCGCTCAAGGCCCGCGATAGAAGCTATGCAATAGCTTAAAAATAAATATTTAGAATATATAAAAATGGCAACAGTATATCACTTATTACTTCACCCCTTGCCTGGTAGAGATTGCTTTTTAGCAATAAGGTCGCCTGTTATGCTTTGTATTTTTATTGTGTACGAATCTGTAACACTTTTTATAGTGCAATAAAGTGTATAATAAATAAATTAATAATATTATAAATGAGAAAGTGTGTATATTTATTTCTTTGTCCTTCCTTGACGCGTTAACTAAAAATAATATTATATATATTATAAAAAAAAGACGTGTGGCACTCGGGGACTGCCGCGGTAAAGCTATTGCATAGCATTTTGTATTAACTTATGCAATTATAATTATTTATTTATTTTATTTATGCAGTATTTCTTTTTCTTTGATATTAATTCAAGTTACACTTTTTGAACGTGGTGACCGATAAGAAAACAATTTTTTTCTTTTATTAAATAAATAAATAATAAATGCACTTAGTTCATTCATATTCAAAACACTTTACACACAAATTTTACAAGTACAGCTATTCACTGTTGTACATAAATACCTATACACCTATATACTTTCTCATAAACAGCTGCTTATGTATTCGTCCGATTTCGGAGCAGCTCGTCTCGATTCGTGCGAGCTTTGTAGAGTCGTACAATACGTCTAGTTGCACGCACACAAACACCGTGTCGAAGACTGCCGAAAAGAAACGACGTTAGACAATGCACGGCCTTCAAGCCACACCTCTGTGCCCGTCGGAGTGGGGAGCGTGAGGTTTTTTCGTTACGGAATAAATTTCTGGATTCGGTCCCCGCGCTCAAGGCCCGCGATAGAAGCTATGCAATAGCTTAAAAATAAATATTTAGAATATATAAAAATGGCAACAGTATATCACTTATTACTTCACCCCTTGCCGGAACATTTTATTTTGTTTTTATTAATAATCTCATGCAAATCTCAAAAATTTCAAATAAAAAAATATTACGACGCATTATTTTGCACACCGTACATTGACAATTACGTCATCGGCCCAGGTCTCAAGTTAATTCGTACGAGTTATAGAAGAACAGTAGTAGGAATGCGAGTAATTTCTTTAACGTTCGATAGCGAGCACAACGTAACATCGCCCGAGTGCGCCGGAGACAATGCCAAGCGGGAGGCATCGATGTGATTCGACTCCATAGGTAAGCCGGTCGCGTCGGTCCCGACGGCCGAAGCGTCACTCACAGGCTTGCTCAAAGTGGATGCGGCATTATTTTCAAAACGTAGCATAGTATGATGTCTACTGTGACATTTATGACACACTGAACTAGAATTATAATTATAAACTTGATGCTTGTTACTTAAACAATTTAAGCCTTACCTTTTTAACGCAATGTGTAAAAATACAAGTCCATAAGATCATTAAATTTAAGATTTTGGAGAGGGGTTACCAACGTTGCGAATCTATCTAAAAATTGTTCGAGATTATGAATATTTGGGGACAACATAGCTCTAAGATCGAACATTTGGTTTAAATATGAAGAAGCCAACATTCGTTTATCTTCGTATTTATTTTTCAGTGTTTTGAAAATTAACAAATAGTTGTTTGCCGGGCAGGTCTAACACCGACCGCAAATAACTATTTGACGCACAGATTTGACGCCTTGTCACTTAGTTTGCCAATTAAATAATATAATTTTTCAGTATCCGATAAAGAGGGATTATTATGTACATGTATATGTGTACTTGAACTGCTGGCGTGGCATAATAAATCTTCAAACGATGAAAGTGATTGGTAATTCACTACATAATCGGGATCAATTTGCAGTTCAAGACTATTAATTTTGGCCAACAAATCTTCGAAACTTCTCAGCGCAACGAATCTATAGTTTCTATTTTACACAAAAATGTTCCCGGACGGATTCTAAATGAATATTTTTTGAAATGATAAATATCCAAACGAGAGAAATTATTTATACTTAAACAAGTCGAATGTAAATGTGAGCTATATAATACGAATGCGGGTGATAGGCTATTTGTAGCGTGCAGCAGTAGCAGCAGTTCTATGAGAAACCATGTCACAAATTCTATTTTTATTACGTTTTAAATTAGGTTTAAACTCTGTATTTTTGTGCTTACATAGTATAACAGACATGACAAAAAGCTGTCTTGCAGTAAGTACAGAGCATTCCTGTTACCATATGTTGTGGTAATGTGATATGTGAAAACATCATATGGTGAAGTTAAAGCCTATATGCATTTAACAACTGGGCACAGGGATCTGCTCATTTGTAAGAAATATATGGTGCGATATCCACCACCCTGGCCCAGTATATTTTGGCGGTCTTCACTAATCACTTGAGCACGTGATAAATCAGCACCTAAAATTATAAATTTACTATTTCCATGGTGCCGGTGAGAATTAACTCGGGTTGCTCACGTACTGTGAATTTTACGCTATGCTACGCTAGGCCTCTGAGCCACCTCAGGCTCTTATGTAAAAAACACCTTATTTTTTCAAATCAAAGAGACATATGATCTGTAATATATATGCATAACTTCTGCAGCCAATAGGTATATCTTTAACTTCAATATGCTAAGAGCATATTGAAATAAAAGATACAAAACAAAAGCCAACGAGACAAAAGTTCTGTGGAATATACTCATAAATTTACTCCTAAGATCAGTGCACTTACTGAGCGATAAAATTCGATAAGATACTTTGTTAGTATATTATCGTTCGTAATCGTGCGATGTCCAATTAATTTTAATATTTAGAATAATTTCTTCCGTTTTGTTTTTTAATAAGCCTATAGAGAGATCCGCAACCGTGCAAAGGCTTTATTTGATTTTTAACGTATTTTTCATTTGCCATTAAGTGTACTCACTCATTATCACCATTACAACCCTTCACAAGGTCACTTCTGAACATAGGGTTCCCCAATAGACTCATTGGGTTGATATTTGCCATCGTGGCCACGCTTGACAGGCAAGTTGACAACCGCAGCAATAATTCTGCTCTATGTGCACGATCTTCCTGCACAAATAAACATAACTATATAATACAACTAGCTTGCCAGGCTGACGTTGTTCTGCCCGTTTCGATGACCATTTGTCATGTCCTATTAAAAATCCTTAAATTCGTAAAAAAACTTGTGGGTTGCTCACGGGCAAAAAACAATCCTATCTCTCAAGTTGGACCAAACTGCACACGATGTGCAAATTAGATCAAAATCGGTTGAGTAGTTTAGGAGTCCATCGCGGACAAACAACGTGACACGTATTTTATATATATTAAGATAGTTATATTTTATACAGCTTATATACATCCCACTGCTGGGTGCAGGTCTGCTCTCGTTTTTGATACGGTTTTAGGGCAAGAAAATGTCCGTCTGCCCCAAAGCCCGTTGATGAACTTCACATGTATTCGAAATATTTTTTTTGCTTCTCAGACAAGCAGGTTTCCTCACGATACCACCAAGCTCGTGGTAAATCACGGCTCTTTGATAAATATAACATTACAAGGCCTACCTGAGCCATGGTACAAGAGTTACGTACTAAACTCTGTGTAATTTCGTTTTTTCATCATCACAACCTATCCAAAGTCAACTGAATATATTGACTCTATTTAACATAGCTGTAACGCTAGGCAGGCAACAATTTGTTATCAGGAAGAAGTTACTGCCCATCTTCTGATTTATTTCCCTCTGTCGCTTTACGACACGTATGGGTAATATGCGATATCATACTTAAATAATATCAATTTAATTTACACATTTGACTCAAAATATTTGATGTTGGTTTATTGTGTTAGTCTTTGCAATATTGTACAAGTTCATTTTGTTTTGTTTTCCTTACTTTTAAGCACACCTAATGAAAAATTTCACACTTTTAACGACGAAGTAATAAAACAATGTTAATTATACGTCCATTTTCCGTAATGATCATTTATGTTTAAATAAAACTAATTTTTACTGATTTTATTGCGTTAACTTATTCATAGCCGATATGAAGAATCGACGATCCGGGAAGTCTGCAGTCTGTGACGGGATCGCCCCCCGTCAGATTTGATAGTCCACAAATTCTCACTTGAAAACACCGATTCCTTCCAAGGCTGATTCGCAAGGCTATTGAAATAAAAAAAAATTATCCTAACTTCAATAGAGACGATGGGTGGGTGATTCCATCTGCTTGAGATCTTATAATTAATAAAATTTAATCCCAACCCAAGTATACAGCTGCAAGAATTCAAGTTACTATAACTTCTTACTGCGTAGATCGGACAAAAATTAATAATTTTAATCTGGAGGCTAACTATGACATTGGAACGTTCAAAACCTCAGTCCTCTCTGTGACCTTGGGTGCTGCAAAGTGCTCAAAACGTTTGAATTATAAAATAAGTTAATATTTAATAAATATAGTAAAGCGAAATAGTTACCAGTGCGTGTTGCCAGTGATGACATACGGATCTGAGACGTGGTCCTTCACTGCTGGCCGTATGAGGACGCTCAAGGTCACTCAGCGAGCTATGGAGAGGGCTATGCTCGGAGTTTCTCTGCGTGATAGACCCGTTGATGAACTTCACATGTATTCGAAATATTTTTTTTGCTTCTCAGACAAGCAGGTTTCCTCACGATACCACCAAGCTCGTGGTAAATCACGGCTCTTTGATAAATATAACATTACAAGGCCTACCTGAGCCATGGTACAAGAGTTACGTACTAAACTCTGTGTAATTTCGTTTTTTCATCATCACAACCTATCCAAAGTCAACTGAATATATTGCCTCTATTTAACATAGCTATAACGCTAGGCAGGCAACAATTTGTTATCAGGAAGAAGTTACTGCCCATCTTCTGATTTATTTCCCTCTGTCGCTTTACGACACGTATGGGTAATATGCGATATCATACTTAAATAATATCAATTTAATTTACACATTTGACTCAAAATATTTGATGTTGGTTTATTGTGTTAGTCTTTGCAATATTGTACAAGTTCATTTTGTTTTGTTTTCCTTACTTTTAAGCACACCTAATGAAAAATTTCACACTTTTAACGACGAAGTAATAAAACAATGTTAATTATACGTCCATTTTCCGTAATGATTATTTATGTTTAAATAAAACTAATTTTTACTGATTTTATTGCGTTAACTTATTCATAGCTGATATGAAGAATCGACGATCCGGGAAGTCTGCAGTCTGTGACGGGATCGCCCCCCGTCAGATTTGATAGTCCACAAATTCTCACTTGAAAACACCGATTCCTTCCAAGGCTGATTCGCAAGGCTATTGAAATAAAAAAAAATTATCCTAACTTCAATAGAGACGATGGGCGGGTGATGCCATCTGCTTGAGATCTTATAATTAATAAAATTTAATCCCAACCCAAGTATACAGCTGCAAGAATTCAAGTTACTATAACTTCTTACTGCGTAGATCGGACAAAAATTAATAATTTTAATCTGGAGGCTAACTATGACATTGGAACGTTCAAAACCTCAGTCCTCTCTGTGACCTTGGGTGCTGCAAAGTGCTCAAAACGTTTGAATTATAAAATAAGTTAATATTTAATAAATATAGTAAAGCGAAATAGTTACCAGTGCGTGTTGCCAGTGATGACATACGGATCTGAGACGTGGTCCTTCACTGCTGGCAGTATGAGGACGCTCAAGGTCACTCAGCGAGCTATGGAGAGGGCTATGCTCGGAGTTTCTCTGCGTGATAGACTCAGAAATGAGGATATCCGCAGTAAAACCAGAGTGACCGACACAGCCCAATGGATTATAGTATATGGGGAAGAAAGGTTCTCGAGTGGCAGCCTCGTACCGGTAGGCGTAGTGTAGGGCGACCCCCACTAGATGGAGTGACGACCTGGTAAGACATGCAGGAAGACGATGGATGCAGGTGGCTCAGGACCGTGCTTTGTGGCATTACTTGGGGAGACCTATGTTCAGCAGTGGACTTGTGAAGGGCTGTAATGATGATGATGAAATAGTTACTTGTTTTCCGTTTGTTTAAATATGATAATCTCTGGAGCTACCAGTCAGTTTTAAAAAATATTTATGTGGCCTTTTTACTCGTAGCATTAGGCTACACCTCTCAGCTAGCCTTAAATGTTGTTATCCGGAAATTATTTATCCACGTGCACTGGCGTAATGGCTTGTGATACGTATGTACAATGTTCTACCAGAATAGAGATCTTTATTCCATCTAAAAGAAAAACCGCCATACTATATGCCTATTTCTTAAACATGAGTCCTAATAAGGTATCTTGTGACAAAATGTGTTGGAAATCAAAAATGATTAATGAGCGTTATTATTGGATATGGCATATTAATCCTTACGTACGAAAGTTACTTCATCATCAAGACAATTTTATGAAGATAAATTTTGCTCTTTATAGCATGTTAGATGGACGCATAGTTTAGGAGATAGTGAAAATTTAAAATTAATCAACACTCGGCTCGGCGCGTGAATCACGCATATACCCTAGCCGCCCGATGAGAAAGGAGAGAAATCAGAAGCGGACGCGTTAACCAAAATGTCATGAATGGGGTGTCATGACATGTTATACGCGGGTAAAATCACGAGGCATAGATAGTAAGTTAAAATATGCGATAAAATAATAAAAAATATATTTTTTTAATTTTTACGTGGCTTTTCCCCTTGTGCATGCATCCTACGCACCTTACATAAAAGAATTCCGAACATTCAATTGCCGTTTTATATAGGGAAAATATTTGAATTTGTATTTATCTATTATATTATAAATTCGGACAAGTAAAGACTGCAATTACCATAGTAATTGCAGTCTTTACTATGGTTTCCGCTGAAATATAATATGATGGTGGTTACGATTTATTTGTTAGTGATAAAATAGATAATAAACTCAAGTAATCGTTTTTTTTAATTTCCGGCTAAGAAAATTGAAAATTTTCAAAAATCGGGAAGTTATTGCTCTAACCCCGTTTTTTAGAAAATTGAGTTTTTATCAAATCTTGACGTTTTGTGTTCACAGGAAGCCACCCTGACAATTTTTCGATAGTGTATGTATATCTGTATCTATGTATATGTGTGTGTGGTGTGGATGTATGTAAACCTTTTATAACTTTTGCACGGATTGACCGATTGAAATGAACTAAGCGGATTTCTAGTGTTTTATCAAACTTAGATTTTCTATGAATTTTAACAAATTCGGATCGGTAGATTTTGAGAAATCTCAAAAAAAATTGAATAACAGTTTTTTTGGAATAACTTTTAAACGGTCAATTCCAAAAACTAATCAGCTATTAACCGTGAACAACCACGTCGTTCGCCGCCCGTCCGGTCAAAATCGGTGTATTCGTTCGTAATTACTCCGATATTTCATATTCAACGTCATAATTTGGTGAAATTTTGAGCGCTTTGCGTTTGAAATTAGCGCGAAGTTATTATTAGAATTCTGAACTTAACAAGTGTTTGCATGGCCTACAAGATTTGTTCCTGGTCTGGAAGATTGTCTATGAGCCATCTGTTCATGTAAAACGTCTTCACGACGCAGAAGAAAATCTCAAAGCGTTCTAACGTTCTTAAAAATATTCAAAAAGGCCGTTTAAATTTAAACAAGTATCCACATTCGAGAACTCTTCAGCAGAACTGTTTCAGTTGTCGAGGCAGAAAACTTCGGCTTGTTAATACCACACGTGCGACAAATTCGAATAACATATTCTCAGTGCGTCCTTCCTAGAAGTAGTTCTTAACGTGAAGATAAAAGGTAAACAGACTTCTATCTTGCAACTGAACATTATTAAATATATTAAAAAACAGAGAAGCAGGATTTGTCAAATATATTTATGCTACTGTGTTTCGTATGGTGAGTGTAGAGATCCGGAGACCCCTTTTTGTGGGAAACGAGCCATTCAATCTTAGTCCTCAGGGGTGACAACACATCTGCATTTTGATTCTTAATCGAGGTTTAATGTAGGTGTCTATGGGCCACACCATCCACTTGCCTTCGGGTGGACTGTGTGCTCGTTTGTCAACCTTATTTATTTATTTATTCTTTTTTGTACACCGCAATACAGAAACATCAAGTACAGTTAAAACTAAATTAAAGTATGTACGGCAGTCTTATCACTCTGAAAGTGATTTCTTCCAGACAACCTATGCGTAGAGGAATGATGCAAACAAAAGTTAAAATGGAGGGGGCATACAAAATAATAATAAAAAATAATAATACATACAAATAAAGATAAGTGAAATTTTATATATAAAATATCATATAATAGATTAAATGAAAAGAGTACTAGAAAGGTAAAGTAATTAAACCTTATTCTGTATAAAAATAAAACATAAAAAATTAAGCTTCATATTTTTATTTTTCAGACATACTTTATATTTCTTGGTTGCACCGTTACACAATTTGATGAAAATGAATGTTATGTATTAACTTAACGATATGTTATAATTATACGTAAGATTAGGCCTCCAATATCTTAAATAAAACTATGTACTTATTTTGAAAACTTTATTCATTCTACTTGCTGGACATAGGCCTCCTATAGATTCATAGGAGCGACACTTGCCATATTTGGCACGCTTGGCAGGCATGTTGGCAACCGCAGTTTTTTATTATGTTGTGTTTTTATCAGGAAGATGCTGCTACCAATCTTCTGTTTCATGATCGTCGGTCACCTACATTTCCCATGGGATGATACAGGGTTGGATCTACTTAAGCCTTCATTATACTGCGAAAAAAAAATCTTATTTGTTTCAAATACAAAACTAATCGTAATATTTTACGAACGAAAAACCTATAAAATATTTGTTTACTAAGCCTTTCCGAAGGGGTCGTAAAATGTTTTTACCATCAAGCAGTAAAAGTCACGTTTGATAGAAACAGCTAGTAAGTAGTACATATTTATTGCGTTTTGTTTTACGGTTACGGTCTAGGAAAGATTTCAATAACCCATTATTTGCTGTAACTTCCTTGTACTTATAGTTTTTGAAACAACTAACAATAAAAAGTAAATATATCATATTGTATTATCATAATCATATCTATATATATGTGACGTAGTAAGGGTTTAAGATATCATAAAAGATCATTTTTTATAATATTTCAGATTTCAGAAAAAAGTTCACGTTTTAATCAAAACAGCAATATTAAGATCAAGAAATAAAAAAATTTATGATGAAATTTTAATATGAAATCTTTGCTTTTTCTCAAAGATTTGTCTAGTAAACGCTTATTAATTTTTGGTTTTTAACATTTATCATAGAAGCGATTGGTTAAAAAAAATCCGTAAGCGTCGTGGTGATTGAGAAATAGGTGTTAATTGAGCCAAAATGATTGAAATATTCTTCTGCCATGTCCTATATTTTTGAGTGATTAAGGTAAATTGCTAATAGCACAAAACATTTCATTGTGTTAAAATAACGCCTGGACTTCAGCGATTTTTAAATTTTAGTAAACTAAAAAAAAATTAAGTAAATTATAGCTTATCGTGCTTATTGTGAAATGCTTAATGATATATAGATTGCCCCCGTAAGCTTTCTCATTAACGTCTGCAAAACCAACGACGTTGACGACTCTATCCTTACTGATATTTACATGACGTGTTATTTTAATTTCACTTAGTTAAGAGAGTTCCTCCCTAAAGTGTAGCCACGAACGAACAATGTTATCAGGCGTTGTGTCATCCCAATCACATTCACACAACCAAAGTTGTTAAATCAAAAGCTTAGCGTACAACACTACAGGTGCTACAAATCCCATGACATCCCACAATCTAGCAACACATGATAATATCGGGCGCTTTGTGCTGGTTTCAATGGGCGTTTTTACTGTAAGACTAAACACATTTGACTCAGGCGACCAACACAAACCAAGCACCTTGTGCGAATCAGAAACGTCAAATTCCTTTACAGCCGAAAGACGATGCGACAGTGGGACTGTATTCGAAACAGTACGCGAATTACTCGTCCACTTGATGAGATTGAATTAACCTGCTTTCATGAGTTTTATAACTTCGGCGATGGTTGAGATGGCTTCCTCTTCGTTATCAGCTGAGTATAATCGTCCATACACAGACCACTCTCAATTGCCTCCCTGGCTTTAGGGTAAGAGGCACCTTCATCAGCAGCGAGCTGCTTCACATTGCGCAGCGCATGAAACACACTTGACTTTAAACCAAAGTAAACGCGGTTAAATTCAAACCCTTAGAGGCTGCTTTGGGTTAAAGTGATATAAAATGTGCCGTAATCGGCGATCGCATGCAAACCCAATGCAAACAAACATTTGGTGGATATCAGCGGATAGCGCAATACGAAACAAACGAAAATTTACTATTATATTAAAGAGGTTGCCCTGTAAACTTTGTTCACTATAAAGATTGACGTTAAGGGAGAGGCGGATGCTAGTTTTAGCACTAGCATCAAGTACCACACGTAAGTTTGATGTAAGATTGTTTCCCATAGTGACACCATGATGCGATATAAAATATGATGGCATCTCTTTAAAGCTATCCATCTTTGGAGGCGCAAGCGATATATAGCGCCTTTTTATGTATTCGCCTCTTCGCTCTGACAGCGCGCGACATGTTATACTCCCGTTCACTCGGGACCTTTTTGGCGGGAAAATTTGTAAATTAGAAAATTTTTTGCTATATTGCAAATTTTGCCATATTTTCACTTTGAGACAATATTTATGGATAAAACTTACAGGAATTCTTGTTGAATGTATAAACTATCGAATGAAATTATTTTTGGTTGCTAGAAATTGTAATAAAATACGTAAATTACCCTGTATAGCATAGTAGTAGTATATACTTCAATTTTAGTGACAAAATTACTACTAATTTGAATTCTACACTTTTGTTTTTGGAGAAATTTATATCAAATTGTTTGGAAATATGTATATTTTTATGTTTTATGTGTTTCCATTCGTTACTCATACCAAAATATTACAATATTAAAAAATTAAAAAAAAAATAATTTTATTTTATCTGTATGACATTTCGAACAATATTTCAAAAATATCTTCGTGTGAATTTGAAATAAATACAACGTCAAGTTATTTGAAATATGTAAGAAAACTATTTTTACTTACATTTTACACTAAAAATAAATGAGAATTTGATAAATAACACATTTATGAACCAACCTCCAAACTAGGCCTTCCGATGTTTGAAGTACTTTTGGCAATTTATAATAAATTTTTTCCTCGCATTATCTATCATCCGAGCTTAGTATAGGCGGAACATTCACTTCCTCAATTTACTAAAATTTGCGAAGTAATAATTAGAGAGGTTCATTGCGGTGCAACAATAAAAAATTGTCGAAATATTATCAACAGTAAGAGCGCTACCAACAATAACATACATAACCTAAAACGGTTTCTAATGCGTAAGGTGCAATACAAGAGGAGTTATCCTTAATCATGGATGAGACGAGGGAAAATACCAATGAGCATATCAATGTCCCCAGGAACGGAGTAATTGTCAACCGCTAAAGTCAAATTATTGAAATTGGTCATTGCGAAAGCGTCGACCGAAACAGTTGAATGACACAACTGATGAATTTATACTAAAATTAACAAACACTACGATCGAAACGCAAATAAAGTTTTAAATTTGTCAAACCTTGGACTCTTTTATTAAATCATCCAATTCCCCTCACTACGAGACATGAAGGCATTTTATTTGCAAATAACTCAAATCGTTAACAACATTGATGTGTTATAAAATTACTTTGAGACGCGCTATCCAACAATGTACGGACGCTAAGTTCGTTTCCATGCGAATCTTTAACAATAAAGTGCGCGATGCTTAGAACAGTAATAGGAATGTGAGCAATTTCTTTAACGTTCAATAGCGAGCACAAAGTAACATCGCCCGAGTGCGCCAGAGACGATGCCAAGCGGGAGGCATCGATGTGATTCGACTCCATAGGTAAGCCGGTCGCATCGATCCCGATGACCGAAGCGTCACTCACAGGCTTGCTCAAAGTGGATGCGGCATTATTTTCAAAACGTAGCATAGTATGATGTCTACTGTGACATTTATCACTGAACTAGAATTATAATTATAAACTTGATGCTTGTTACTTAAACAATTTAAGCACAAGCCGTTAGCCTTTACTATTTTATAGCGCTCTCTCTCACTCGGTGAGCGCCTGCGAAAATTTACACAATTATATGAATTACCGTGTTGATGAGTTTTACATAAGAAACAGGCGTTTTGCGAAAATGAAGGTGCGGTGTTCACATATGTTAGCGATTTCGTTGGCTTCGACGGTGCATCCATTCTACGGTCGGCGTATTTTTTTACTTCTTGCCTTGCGTGCTAGATGCTAGATGAGCGTTGCATTATTTTAATTTGTTTCGCACGAAAGATGCTAAAGCGTCGAAATATGGTGCGTCAAACCACAATTTTCTATTTCGAACGAACGTACCGTGTCCGAGTCTAGCCATTTTAACGCAATGTGTAAGAATACAAGCCCATAAGATCATTAAATTTAAGATTTTGGAGAGGGGTTACCAACTTTGCGAATCTATCTAAAAATTGTTCGAGATTATGAATATTTGGGGACGACATAGCTCTAAAATCGAACATTTGGTTTAAATATGAAGAAGCCAACATTCGTTTATCTTCGCATTTTTTTTCAGTGTTTCGAAAATTAACAAATAGTTATTTGCGGTCGGTGTTAGACCGGCACACACAGATTTGACGCCTTGCCACTGAGTTTGCCTATTTAATAATATAATTTTTCAGTATCCGATAAAGAGGAATTATTATGTACATGTATATGTACTTGAACTGCTGGCGTCACTCTGAGCTACAGTTTGCAGCCGCCTGGCAGCTCACTCCACGTGGCATAATAAATCTTCAAACGATGAAAATGATTGGTAATTCACTACATAATCGGGATCAATTTGCAGTTCAAGACTATTAATTTTGGTTTTATTATATAATATATTTATAATTAACAAATCTTCAAAACTTCTCAGCGCAACGAATCTGTAGTTTCTATTTTACACATCTTACACTTACACTTTTAGATTCTAAATGAATATTTTTTGAAATGATAAATATCCAACGATAGAAATTATTTATACTTAAACAAGTCGAATGTAATTGTGCGCTATATAATACGATTGCGGGTGATAGGCTATTTGTAGCGTGCACTAATCAATTCAAATCAAGTATTTATGCGAGAATACACTAGTATATAAAATTCATATAAAATATTATGAATTGTGGTGCGATATGTGTAAATAGACATCTACTGCAGGGACGAACTAAATAAAACCTATAATAATGCAAGTGGGGCTACTAAATAGAAAGATAAAACTATTGCATTTTGGCGATAGAATCAAACAATATGGCGCACGGTACCCCCAATAATGCTTAAGCGAAATTAAAAACTACGCGCGACTTAACCAAAATATATTGTGCAAATTTCAGTTCAACAAATTGACTTGATTGGGCCATAGTTTGTTTTTTCAAATCCGGCTCGAAAGACCAAAAATATAAATGCGAGAAAAGTGACTAAAGGTATGGCGGGGCGAACCATCAAGTGGACTGTTTTAGCGTGGTTCAAAAGGAACCTGAGTTTGGCTAACACAACAGGCGATGAGCTGCTGCGGATAAAGGAACAGCAAATAAAACAGCTCATAATAAGGATAAATACTTACCTGGGGAAGTGCTGAGCGACCTGTGTCTAGACTAGAATGAAAATTACGATGACGATGGCGGCGCGCATTCTTTTATAGCTCCCGCCATCTCCACTTTCTACTAGTGGAGCACGCCTCCCATTGGTGGACCAAAGATGCGTCCACCAGTATCTAGCTTCCCCTTACTATGCAGGACCGTGCATGGATGGAACGGAAGAGAGGGAGATTATGTCAGACAACCCAACTAACAAATACATCAACAAATACGAATTGCAAGGGTGTACGTTTGCGCAACCACCGCCGCTACACGGATCAGTGATTGGCTTTTAATAATAATAAATTTCTGGGGATTAAATAAGTTACTTTATACGATAGCCCATTAAAATTTCAGTGGCATCGTGTTGGGTATCGAATGCTGGATTATTGGTGCATAAAATTCAAAAGAAATGTCTACTTCTTGATTGACCCGGAAAAAAGGTCTTAGCTGGTTTATGAGATATACAATGACTTATACTTAACTTAATAATGAGATATACATTTAAAGCACCGGCTTATATATTTGACTTTTAAGAAAATTTTAATCTAGGATATTCAAACAACTTGCTCTTATAGACATTCATTCCCATATCACTTAACATAAGTAAGTCAAGTGTCTACTAAATAGTTGATCTCTTCTGTAAATAATGTAAGCGCTGTCGCAACTTAATAAGCTCAAAAACAATTCAGTAAAGAAGTGTTAAAAGTGTTTATTTTAAAATGTAATTTGTTTGCATCTGTTTTGTTGTCCATATGAAAGGCGCAAGAACGCGGCTTACTATCGCCAGTCTAGTCGGTATGTTCATCAATTTAAAATTTTAATTTATTTGATGAATAAACGTGATGGTTTTGCGGTTGGAGAATCACCGACGTTGTAAAAAGTTGTAGGTTAACCAAATATCAGTAAATAAGCATGGAATACTAATTAAACAACTAGATTTTATATCGATTATTTTTATACGGAGTTGTAAGAAGATACAGACGAGTGAATACCTCTAACCTTAAACGTAATATTAGCGATACTATAACACGTCGACGTCAACTTCCACTTGGTGTCCGAAAGATGTAAAACAAACAAAAAAACATCCCAGTACTAGTACACAATACAATCAAAAAGTGTAAAAACTTCTCAACCAATCAATAAAATTTACACAGGTTATAACTATATATATGATTCCAACGCCATCACTTTTTAACGCAGTAGTATAAACCTAAATATTAAGGTATTTTGTTACTTTTTCGTATTTTTTTTATAGAAGAGGGGGCAAACGAGCATGCGACTCACCTGATGTAAGTGATTACCGCCGCCCATGATCAACCGTAACACCAGGAGTAAGTTCTTTTCTTGAAGGTCCACAGGTCCTATCGGTCCGGAAAAATCGCCGGTGGTAAACTATTCCACAGAGAGGTCGTACGTGGAAGAAAACTCCTTTTGAAACGTACAGTGGTGGACCGCCAAGCATCCAGATGGTATGGATGGTATCGGGACGTTTGCCGCGTAGTGCGTTCACGAATTTTGGCGGCTGGGATTAATCCGAACAATTCCACAGAGCACTCTCCATGGTATATGCGAAAGAAAATGCAAAGGGATGCAACATCTCTTCGCAATGCCAGTGAATCGAGCTGATCGGAAAGCACTCGGTCGTTGACGATTCGAACCGCTCTGCGCTGGATGCGGTCAAACGAAAGGAGCTGGTACTGGGGAGCCCCAGCCCAGAGATGGGAACAGTATTCCAAGTGCGGCCGAACTTGCACCTTGTAAAGTTGCAGGCGGTGTGCCGGCATGAAATACTGTCCCGCTCTGCTGAGCACGCCAAGATTTTTAGAGGCCAATTTGGCCTTCCCTTCCAAGTGACCAAGAAACTGCACGTCACTCGATACGTCGACGCCGAGGATTCCGATACTGGCTGAGGCAATAAGGGGAGTGTCTTGAAACTGAGGGGATACGACAAAGGGGTTCTTTTTAGCGGTTAACGCGCAAACTTGTGTCTTCTGGGAGTTAAACTGGACTAGATTTAGTCGCCCCCAATCCGAGACTCTGTTCAGCAAAGACTCGACTTCAGACACAAGTTTATTCCGGCACTCGGAGACGTTTTCCCGAGAAATATTGGCTCGACCGGTGTAAAGAGCATCACCAGTGCTGTCATCTGCATAGCAATGAATGTTACGGGTTTGCAACATATCATTGATATGCAGAAGAAACAGCGTTGGCGATAGCACGCAGCCCTGTGGAACACCAGCATTAATAGACTTGCAATCGGAGCTTGCACCGTCAACAACGACCTTTATGCTCCGATCTGCAAGAAAGCTGGTGATCCAATCGCACAATTTCTTGGGAAGCCCATAGGAAGGGAGCTTCGAAAGAAGCGCTTTGTGCCAAACCCGATCGAAGGCCTTCGCAATGTCCAAACTAACGGCCAATGCCTCCCCTGGACTCTACTACCTCCGCCCATCTGTGAGTAAGGTAGACCAGAAGATCACCAGCTGACCGACCACGGCGAAAACCGTATTGGCGGTCACTAATCAGCTGGTGATCCTCAAGGTAACTCATGAGCTGTCAGTTTACAATGGACTCCATTGTTTTGGAGAACAAGGAGGTGATGGCGATAGGCCGGTAGTTGGACGGGTCTGAGCGGTCGCCTTTTTTAGGGATCGGGTAGACGAAAGCCGTCTTCCATGATTTTGGGACTACGCCTAGGGAGTAGGAGTACCGGAAAAGACGCGTTAAAACCGGTGCCAACTCTTGAGCACACGTCCTCAGCACAATTGGGGGATTCCGCCAGGCCCACTCGACTTTTTGATGTCCAGGGAGATGATTGCTTTGCGAACCGAGCGCTGTGTGAACTGCACTTCGGGCATGGAGCACTCACACCACGGAATGGTCGGCGGCGTACTCCCCCCGTCATCGAGAGTCGAGTTAAACGCAAAGAAAGAGCCTAGAAGATCGGCTTTCTCCTTTGCGGTATGGGCCAGTGAGTCGTCCTCCCTGTGCAGAGATGGAAGAGATGGCTGACAGAAATTCCCCTCGACAGCCTTGGCGAGAGACCAGAATGCACGGGTTCCAGAAGGAAGGCGAACTAGTTTCTAGCCAATTCTGCCTATGTGCTCTGACTTTGCCTTGGCAATGACTCTTTTGAAGGACCTAGAGGTGGAATTATACTTCTTTTTTAGAGCGCTGGTATTTACATCCCGGGACGCTGATGCGTCAGCCCAGGCCTGGTAGCACTCCTGCTTATAGCATGATGCTATTTTACAGGAGCGACCCAACCATGGCTGAGATTTGCCTCCAAGGGGCACCACAGAGGAAGGAATAAAAAGTTCCATACCCTGAAGTACCGTATCTGTTGTATATCATGACAAAAGGTTGTCAGAAGCGATCGTGAAAAAATTAGGGAAATCAAACGAGAATATCTACTGATATTTTCGTTTCGAATCCTTTTGACTTTGATTTAATGGCGAACGCCGTTTGTTACAGGTACAGTTTATCATCAAAAGAAGATAGAAAACGATATTTTATAAAGATCCTTTCTACTCTTAATGCGGGTTCTAAATGAAGAATTTAGAAATAGATTTTAATGTGTAGAATTTTTTGAGTTGAGTTGTTTCAACTCAAATATTACTTATTTTTAATGTTTTTCTTTTGTATTGATTTAGTATAAAATTGGTATGGAAGATGTTATTCTTTCGAAATTTTTAAAAGTATAAAATACATCAACAGAATCTAGGGATACTTTAATCCTAAATTATTTACGACTTCATACTTTAATATCTTTTTAGTTTCCACAAAAATTTATATACAGATTGAAACCTCTATTTTATTCTATTTTCAAAATTTAAAAATGTAAATAAAAAAACAAAAGAAAAAACAAAATCCAATTAAAATAAAATTTAAAATGAAAATGAAATTATTTTACAGATATTAATTAATAAAAAGGGTTTAGATTGTTTTCATTTCTTAATTTAACGTGCGTGTGAGCTTTAAGACTCGTGTCACGTCGTCTTTTGAGTCGAGGTGAAATATTACGAGCCGTGGGCATGTTAGAAAATGGTGCTATTCAACGCGTCGTTGCTGGAGCCCTACACACAAGCCAAATCGTATCAAGGGTATGGTAACGTTATCCCAGTTTTCAGGATATGACTGAACGTCATAATTTTCGATTAAGTCCCTGGTTTTGTAACTACGGTAGTGGTTCTTGCTCATCAACCCTGTAATTATTCTTAAGCGCTCTTTATTTTTTATATAATATTAAGACTACGCTACTATTATCATATAAAATTTATCCGCTTGAAATTATGACCTAGATGAATTGCATTATAATAAACTATTATCAGTTCATCAAGATTGAAAGGATTTGATGTTATCTTTAAGTTTACTTGGTTAGGCAAACTAAATGGCAGTGGCAAAGCAACGATGTCGTCGTTATTAACCTTTTTAAGTGCACAGCTCGACACTTCAGTTAATGCAGTTTAAAAAATATGCACCTGAGTCGGTAAAATAGCATAATACAAAAGTTGGTAGTTGTTCAAGATCCGTGATTTGAATTTTTTTATAGGAAATGCTAAGATAGTATGGATTCCAAACTTCCAATTGATGGCGGTATAACCAACTCTGTACATCATCATCATCACCCTTACAACCCTTCGCAAAACACGGTCCATCCATGCATCCATCAACATCCTGCAATCCTGCATGTCTTACTAGGTCATCACTCCATCTAGTGGTGGGGGGGGGGGGGGGCGTGAGTAGAAATATTTCTCCAAAATTTATGGGTGACTACTCGTGAAGCAAAACCTATAAAAAGGAATTATTAAAATCTTTTCCCAATGAACGAAGATATAGCGTCAAAAAAAACAGTAGAAATTTTGGCTAGAAAATACCTAATTACAAACTTTAACCGTATAATTTACATAATTAACAAAATAGTTTTCACACAAGTTTTTTTTTCCACTAACTGTACCTAAAATTCAAGAAGTTGTAAGATTTCGTTCACATAATACTTGACGCTTTGTCAAAAGCTGCAACTGAGTCTGAATAAGAAGCTACCAACTTCAGCTTTGTAAAGCGAATTACATTATTATTCCGACTTTACAATCTTATTTTCAGACTTTTCTCTTCACATTTGATTATATTTCGTTTCCAATCTTTATTTTATTATTTACAGTCATCTCTGCATCTTTAAAAAAATTTTAACTTTTCATCCTCTCACCTTTCGATATAAAAACAGTTATGTAGGTACACACAATATCCGTCAAATTAATTTTTAAGTGAGTTTAAGCCTCTATTAGAAAATTTGCCTCAGTCTATTGCAAAAAGTCATATAATTATTGATGCTATGGACATGAAATAAGTAAATATTGAAGTGTTGAAGTGAGATGAAGAGTATAAAAGGGGGAATAATTAAATAAAATAATGTGGTAAAGTGATAGTCCTTTTTCCACTACGGGACTCAGACCTCCTCTTATTTCCGGAAAGCTTTTGTAGGTAGGTATCCGTCGGTTCAACCAAAGCACGTTACCAACTTCTTTCTTCTTTGAAATAAATTAAATTTTTGAAATATTTCTTTTTCTCAGAAGATTTTCTCTCATTTTCGATTACTGCCGATCACGTGGTAAAACAATAATTAAAAATATATGTGTTAGCGGTAGAAATAAAACTGGACTTGCTCGCGTAGGTGGTAGGAAATTTAATCAGAGCATCAATATCACTAAACGACACGAAACAGATGAAGAAATCTCGTAATAAGATATATAGTTTTCTTAACAAAGCTCACCATAATTTTTTACTTCCTAAATTATAAATGTATGAAAAAAGTTAATATAAAATAAAATATAGATACTTCCCATATGCTAAAATAATTATTTTATTAAAAAGAATATAACACCAAACTAAAGACAAAGTCATCTTCAGCAACACTGTGCCTGCGGGCGCACTGCCAACATACTTCAAATGTTTTGAACAATCGTACATCCTTAAAAATGCTGAAGCGACTCAAGTGTTCACTTACTCAGTTGCCTCTCAACTTTGCATGCACGTTGCAACCAGTATTACATTTTTTAAATGGGCTTTATTAATAAATTTATAAATTTGTAATTTAATCACTTTCTCTAGGGCGCTATATAGTTGCAATGCAGCTTTCGATTGATCACTCGTTTTGAGTTATTCAACAATCAGTTCGCATTTGCAAAAAAATTATATCCATAAATAACAGTATATTCTGGATTTGCTTTAATAGTAATCACATTTATTAATGTGATATCGTACCAGAAGTGTTAGGTAGCACAACAGAGGTAGATAATCTTAATGATTTCTTAATTTTATTCAATGTAGATAATCTTTTTATGCTACCGCTTTATGTGCTAAAATTGTTAATAGCGGTGAGATATAAATAAAGCGAATAATATATCATCGCCGTCATCATTACAGTCCTTCACAAGACCACCTGTGCGTTTTCACAATCGTAATTTATAGCCTATTTTAAAATCTCTACTCATCGTGTGCTGCGTATATTGAAAGTATACAACAATAGTACGCACCGGTCGTGACTTATCGCGTGTAGTTTCAATTTGCTATGAGCATAACCATTTTTAGAAACTATATACAGCTATTAAGCTTTTATCGCGTATACTTTCCAATAAGGTACACTTAAACTTAGAGCGAAAAACGTACTGCACTAGTTAAAAACATACATCGAGCACAAACGCGATAGAGTTTATGTGATTAATGTGTGTAGATAGTATTTGTATGTTAAACGAAAAAACACCAATATTATAATTAAACTTATAATTACTTTCTATTCGTCTGTTAATTCCGTGAAAAAAATAAAAGAAAATGTACTATGTAGATTATATAACCTATATTGACTATATTGAAAAATAAAAGATTTAACATTTCTTTTGGAATCTTGTTATAAAAGCGTATACCGCTACCCAAGAACGAATTGTGTACTTTGAGTAGCCGGAAAGCAGGTAAATATGATTTTATTTTTTATTTCTACTATTAAAATTGTGCAAATCACTATTTCTTACATGTAAGTGAATGTTTTGCTCTACATACATGTTATTTGCAAAAATATATTGTTATGCAACAGTCAAGATATCAATTTCTTCAAACAGTTCTGTCCAAGATACTCGGACTCAGCCGTATGTACATATATCTTATTGCACGATTTTTATTTTATACGCACGCTTTTTATATTATTCGATTAGCATTGTAGAAAAATTTTACACGTTTCAAGCGTGTTAAAAGTGTTTACAATATTTATCAAATCGACTTATTTGAGTACTTTGTGTTTTAAAAACACACACTTCCAAAAATCGAGATTTGCTGTGAACTTATTGAGCATGTTTATCTATTAGGTAGTAATAATAATAGGAAGTAATTATTACAAACCCATATAATTAATGTTAAAATAATTACTTACTAGAATAAATTATTATGATAACTACCTATCCTTAGCATTGTCGAATTACAATATTCCTTGCAAGATCACCATAATGTATTCGTTTCCATTCTGAGCATCTGAAAACTTATTTTATTCTTTGAAACATGTACTTTGTGGTGGCAATTAAACAGTGTCAAATGTTGTGCGTGTGTATCAATAGATGCCACCGGCGCGTGCATTTTCTTGTCAGATCAGTATCCGAACTTTAAAGATGCTGACAACAAGACGCCGCGCACTATCAAAGTGCCAATGGTCAAAACTAGGGATGCTCTCTTTTTTCTTTTAATGGATATGTTCATTCGTTGTGTATGTAACATAACATAAACACTCACGCCTGTCACCCAGAGGGGTAGGCAGAGACTACAGACTTCCATTTGGCACGATCCTGACACACCTCTCTTGCCTCCTTCACATCCATACACCTACGCATACATGCTCGTCGGTTAAGGGTACTCCTAATTTGGCCCGTTTTCAATAAATCGCCAATTAGGTCGATAAATTATCGCCTAGGACGTCCCTTTCCGACTCTGCCATTCACTTCTGCAACATAAATTTTCTTTATTTAGGTTGAACAGCCACGGGGAAGCCACACAGCCCTGTCTGACACCTTTATGGATGTCAAACCAGTCCGAGTAGACCCCGTTGATCCTAATACAAGCACTAGAGTCCCTATAAAGAGACTCCAACGCCTGTATCAAGCCAGCGCTCAACCTAAATGAGTTCAGTATTTGCCATAGCACATCCCTATCCACTCTGTCATAGGCCTTTTCCAAGTCCATGAACGCACAAAAAACCTTTTGGTTTTTGGCCAAAAACTCCTCCGCAATCATGCGCATGGAAAAGACTTGATCTGTACATCCCATTCCCTTTCTAAATCCCGCTTGCACATCCCAAAATTTTCCATTAGTTTCTTTCATGACCCTTTCAATCAGTACCTTAGCATACAGTTTTCCCACAATGCTAAGAAGGCTGATGCCACGGTAGTTTTTACAGTCCTGCTGCGACCCTTTTCCTTTATATACTGGGACTATCACGGCTTTGCACCAATCTACCGGTACCCGCTTCAGTTCCCAGCATAAATTAAACAAGGTGTTTATCAGGCCTGCCACGACTTCCTCTCCAGCCCTTAGCATTTCGAGTGAAACTCTATCATATCCGGCAGCCTTACCTGCTTTCATGCTTTTCATTGCTTTCATTATTTCATCTATACTTATCTCGCTACCTCTTTCCTCTTCTTTCGGAGTTTCTACTTCACTTAGTACACACGTTGTCTCCTCACTCATAAACACGCTTTCAAAATATTCCTTCTATCTCTTTAAACTCAAAACTTCATCATTCAGAATATAGCCATTCTCGTCTCTTAAAACATTCATCATAGGCTGATTTGAATGTCCCCTGGCAGTTCTTACAAATTTCCAGAACATTTATATATTTGCCTGGAAGTTATCCGATATTCTTCTATCATTCTTATCCGTTCTTTCTTGCTTTTTTTTTTCAACTACTTCTTTTACTCTCTTATTAAGATGTCTAA
The DNA here is from genome assembly GCA_036936625.1 of Parnassius smintheus behrii. Classification (NCBI taxonomy): domain Eukaryota; kingdom Metazoa; phylum Arthropoda; class Insecta; order Lepidoptera; family Papilionidae; genus Parnassius; species Parnassius smintheus. The sequence continues at coordinate 33,796,968 of JAUPFT010000001.1, read as the reverse complement.
AGACTGCCTTTTTTCTTTCAATATCATCATTCGTACCACTAGAATTACCAGCCTTTGTTGCTAGTAAATCTAGCCATGCTCTCTTCTTTGCTTCAGCATCATCCTACCATAACGTATTATTTTTCCTTTCATTCTTTCTCTTACTAATACCACATACTTCGGTAGCTGCATCCACTAAACCTTTCTTTACATTTTGCCATATAATCTTCAAGTCTAACTCCTTCATACATAATTCATCCAAACCACTTATATTTTCTTTCAGTCTACATTTGAACTTGTTTTTCTCACCTTCATCTCGTAACCTTTCTGTTCTAATACGCTGTAACGCAGTGGTAGACACAGATGATCGATGGCGCCAACGCCTGAATAGACCATTAATTCGGCATAAAACCAAATAATGATCCGTTCCTATGTTAGAACCCCGGTAAACCCTTGTATCTACCACTGCGCCCCTCAATCTTTCATCCACAATTATGAAATCTATCATGCTTCTATCGTCACCTCTTTCTCAAGTATACATGTGAATCCTCTTGTGGCGAAAGCAAGTGTTCGTCACAAAAAGATTCTTTTCCATACATACGGTGAGGATACTTTCACTATTCTCGTTTATACTTTCATCACCAAACGTTCCCAATATTCTTTCATAACCAAGCCTTCTCACCCCAACCCTTCCATTAAAATCTCCTAGCATAATAATATTTTCATTTCCCTTACACTTCATTAACACCATCCTTACCATTTCCCAAAACTGCTCTCGAATATAAGTGGGCTTAGACATGTCTGAGGCGTAGACCCCTATTACAAACAACTTCTTTAAGCCCACTTTCATTCGTATCCATAGCAGTCTTGGGCTTACACATTCATACTCTTTCACACATTGGCCCATTCTTTCTAAATGGATGATACCTACTCCCTGGCATGCCCGCTCGATCTCGTCTACACCAGACCAGTATGCGGTATACATGCCATGTGTAGTGACATCCTTCCCCTTCCTTTTCGTCTCATCTACACATAACATATCTATTCCTCTATCATACATCATATCGCATACTTCATCCATTTTATCATTCATTGCCCCACATACATTCAACGTAGCTAGACGGGCCTCTGCAATCCACTTTTCGCCTCTCCGGGAGACAGAAATTGACGGGTGGCGAACCTCGTCGCCGGTTTTTCTACCGGAGATTCTTCGCACCCCTGCCCACTTAAGGCTACAGTCTTTTAAAGTTGACTCACATCGAATCATTAGCGCCACTTTGATTTCTTTTTTTACAGCAAATTATTGTTTCAGAGTAAAATATTTTGATAACACATAAATACCCAGATTATAAGTAATGGCTAAATTTTTTTTTTGGTTCATCTATGTGGTCTATGTTAGATAAATCAAACGGTAAATAGAGCTCTCTCGCACCCAACGCAATTTCGAGCTTTGTTCGTGTACCATTATAAGGCAATCGATAATAAAAAGGCGAAATCTATTCAGCGCGTTAATAGCTAAACATCTTCATCTCCAAATGCGCTGTTTCTTTTTTTCTAAATATCTTTCATTGTCTTAAATAAGAGGTCTCAATTTCGTTAAATTTCGCTGTTTTCGCCTCATAAAAAACTATTTGTTTCATAGCAATAGCTGAAAATATTTATGCTATAATTATTTTTTTCTCAAGGGCAGGTGTTTAATTAGACAAATATTAAAAAATAATAATTTAAACCACTTTATTTCAAAATTAATAATTATTTCGATCGACCTATAAAATATTGACTTTATAAACAATAATTGCGGGCAATATCCCTTAGTAGCCGCTGAGCGGCTGTAGCGTTCAGACGTCTTGTCTGTGCCAAATTTTTGCACTTCCTCTCGCTCTAACATTCCTCTTTCTCTCTCTTTCCCTAATCTTGGTTGCGCATTGTTACGAATTGAAAGTTTCTCTACTTTATTATTTTTTGCATATAATTCTTTAAGGGTTTATAAATCATTTTGTATTTGTTTTATAACTTTTAATTTCGATATGGACCATAAACGTAAAAAATATGCTTGTACCAGAAAACGAAAATTGAAATCAAACGTTGAAGCAATGAACAGAAATAGAATTCAAAGGTAAGTTTTTTTGTGTTTCATAGTAAACTAGTTAACAACATGCATATGTGTGAGCACTTGGTTAAATATTAGGTATATAATTAGGTACCTAACCTACATATTATGTAAGTTCTTCAAGGAAATATAGAAGTATTATACATTTTTGGATTGTACATGATGTTTTGTTTACAAGCGACAGTAGCCTAATGGCAGGGAGCGGACCGCGAACTCAAAAAGGTCGTGAGTTCGAATCCACCATTCGACTACTGGCGTGAACCACTCGTAACACAAGCAATTTAAGCTTACCACGAGTGGTTAATGTCCTTTTTTTTTTAAAAAAAGTACATTATGTTTTTATAGAAATACTTTTTTAATTTAATTTTTAAGTGTCATAAGGAAAATTTCGTCTTTTTGATTTTCAACTAGAGATTTCCTTGTTACCGGTAGCTGCTGATGTCGAGTTAATGACATTTTTAGATACGAAAACTATTCAGTAATACACGTAGACTACAAGTAAACTATTAAGTAATATCCTCAGCATCCCGTAATTTATTGTACGCCCACTATGGCCAATTTTGGATATAATGTGGCGTCAAACTGCTTACGACGTCCAATATACGGACGTCAAATAGGAGACTTAGCGCAATGTTCGCAAATTGTCATGCTGATCACATAAACGTCAAAATCTAAAAAAAATTGAACGTCATTTTTCTTCCTCTTTAGCTTCCTGAGCTAATTGATTCTCGCATGGAACGCTCGATGCCAATCAAAGACCCTCCATACATCATTCAAGCCATTGCGAATAAATTAAAAAAAAGCGCTAAGTCGTCCGTCGATGCTGCTGTACAAGAATAGTAATTCATGCATATAGGTAAATGCTATACAAAGTTACATTATACTTTAATGAGAAACTATAAATATGTGTGATAGTGGACTGTTTGTACTTATATAGAAATTATTTTGAATTTTTTTTTAATCTATTTTAGTATTTAGAACTACTTGACGTACTTGACGGATTTTCGATAGTGTCATCGACTTATTACGAAACCCTCAGTGCACGACTCATTCTAGCACTTGCCAGATTCATTTGAATAATCAATAATACGAGTACATGTTATACAGGTTCTAGATGATTATCTTTTAGAAACCTTTTCAACAAAACAACAAAAATTATACAAACTTAAAATATATTTTTTTTGTGTAACGAATTTTGTAATAAAAGCATGGAACAAAAATAGATACGAGGTAGAAAATCTGTATGTGAAAATTTGTTAGCTAATTATCAATAATCCTGTATATTAGATAAATTGATACTGAAAAATCTTAGTGGAGCAACTTTCCACGCTACGGCCAGAAAGATAACTGCGGTGGCGGTACATGAAGTGGCGGGGCAGGGAGGGTGTAGATGTGTCACCAGAACGCAATTTTTCTGTTTTGCTCTGAAAGACTGGGCTCTTAAAGGGGCACCGGGAACTCGGGGCCATTTCTTTTATATAGTTCTTCATGGTGCGAAATATGGGGTAGTATATTTTACGCCGCTACTACGGCGTGGAGCCGCGTCTGTGGTATCGGCTTGTCGCTCATTTAGCACCACCCGGGGGACACGTGTAGGGTGGGCCTAGGAATAGGTGGTCATAGCCTACGGACGCGAGCTACTTATCCCCCTTATGTTTGTATGTTTATGTGTTTGTTGTGTATGTTTATGTTCATTATGCGCATAAGTCCAATTTTCAATTTTTTTATACATTTTTTACATCTTATAGAGTCCCTAAGCGTATACGCGAACTCCTATACTCCCTGAAACGACACTCTGCCCTAACTGTAAGAAGCAAGAGCCTTGCAGGCTTAGTCTTGTTCTTGCTCAAATTTTGCACGTTCAGTCTTGTTCTTGCTCTTGCTAAAATTTGACAGTCTTGGTCTTGGTCTTGCAAAAACGCAAGAACAAGACCAAGACTTCAAGACCGAGACTGATTTTGGGCAACACTAATTTAAATAATTTAATATTAGTAATAGTACCTCAAATCAGTAGTCAAATTGCTTATTCGAACCCACGACTTTCTGTATTTGCAGTCCGCACCTTTAACCATTAGGCTACTGTCGCTTCCAATTAACCGCTTAACTAGAAGTGTCCTCAGTTGATGATAAGGTGTCCTTTCTACTATGCTCATGCTCCAGTGCATAAGGTTTATATGAGACATTCGCGTTCTCCTGCTCTGTTGCGTAAGGATGGCTATGACTAGACGGAAGCTTTCTGACATTTTAATAGAGATTGAACCGAGAAAAACAGGACTGTCTTTAATACGGATAGGAATAAATGCAATCAGATTGTGCATGCTGCTTAACGCCGCTATTTTTATTGTAAAATTATTAACTCTTCATCCACTGAGGTGTGAAAATACCTTAAATCTTTTAGTATTGGTAGGCTAGCCATTATGGATTATTGTCCTGTTCTCTTTCACGATGAAATTGATAACCGTTTTGCTTTAGCTTCTGTAATAAATCCCACAACCCGATTTCTAACAAATTTTCAAAAGTGTAGTGGCGGTGTAAGAATACCCCCTGATCAATTACATCCAGGTGGTGTCGTAAGAGGCGACAGCAACTCACCCCAGTCCCCCATGACCATGGGTGCTGGTAAGTACCCGAAACGTTGGGTTTTTACTTTATTTATTTATAGGATAGGGTGACAAACGAGCACACAGTCCACCTGATGGTAAGTGGTTGCTGTGGCCCATGGACATCTACATCTATCCTCGATTACGAATCAAAATGCAGTTGCGTTGTCACCCGTGAGGACTAAGATGGAATGCCTCGTTTCCAGCAAAAAGGGTCTCCGGTTCTCTACACTCACCATACGAAATACAGCAGCATTAAGCTACTATTTCACGCTGGTATTCTGTGAGAGCGTGGTCCTTCCCCGGTCGAACCAACCCATTCGTGCTACAACTATACTATTAATATAACTGCAGCACGGCTCTACCACGTATAAAAAAAACTATTATTATTAGGGTATTAAAATTAAGCAAATAAAACGCGATAAAATCTATAAAGGTACAGTGCATTTCGGTTATAACGACGGCGGAGGAACCACTTTAATATCGTCGCTATATCCGGAGGTCTCTATATCCGAAATAATAAAACGTCATGTACACATTTACTTATCATTTATTTAATTATACACGGTGTAATCATACACGGTTGTAATTGCAAAAACGTGTTATAGTGCACTGTTTAAGTTTAGTTTTTTGTGCATGCTGTAAGGTAAGGTGTATTCCATTGTCATAATTCCTTCAACATCTAAATTATTTTGGCCTTCACCAAATAATCAGTACTTTTTGAGCGTTGTTATAGCACATAATGCATCTCTATTTGTTGGAATCTCACTTAGATTGCAATCTTCTTCCTCTTCTTCATCCTCCTTTTCTTTTGTTTGAAGAAAAACAAAGGATAAGAAAGCTTAATAGTTTTATGAATGAGTCTTTTTGCCTTTACCGACTCAGTCGCAATATCAGAAAGGGATTTCCAGGAATCGGTCATAAATGGTTCATAAAAACAAGTCGCTATACCCGATATTGACGCTAGTACCCGAATAGATAACCGAAGTTGCTACTACCGAATGAATTTCTTACGAAAGTATGCTTTAAATACAAGAGACGTATGTTTGACGACACTATAACCAAAGAGTCGTTACAACTGATGTCGTTATTAATGAAATCCACTGTAGTTTTATTCGCTTCTAATATTAATTAAGCGTGCCATCTGTATGCGGACGATTTTCAGTTATATTTGCAATTAAGAATTATCATGATGTGATACAAAACTTCAACGATAATGTTAAAGATTGATTTTCGTATCATAGAGTTACTGTCAGTGCCCTAAAATGTGAAGTTATCTTGAAGTTATCTATTAGTTATCTTGGTAACTTGAGGATGCTGGCTACTTGACAATGTCAGTTTACCTGCCCTTTATAATACTTAATAATAACATATTAATATCGTACAGTAACGTTTAATTTTTTTATGTATTACATATTTATAATCGTTTTATGCATGTTGGCGAAAAGGCTACTATGAGAAATACCAGAAATATTTTTGACTACCGAATCACGTAGTCGTACATTAAACGTAAAACACCCAAACCGGTGACGGACGGCGGCATCAAAGTTGCAAGACGACTAGTATTGTGTTAGTCCATTCGTCAGCCGAGCGTTACGATCAAGGATAATCCTCCCTACAAAGGTAATGACCCTATCTCCAACTGTAGACTTGGGCTGACAAAGAATATTCAAGGATACAAAAAATACAAAGTATAAGTACCTACATTAAACTGTTATAATCTTACTAATCTATGACCTATATAGGAAAGTCCGACAAAGTTCTATGGCTTCCTGTGTAACAGTCAACACTCAAATGAGACGTAAAGAATATATCGCTAAAGCGAAAAGGATGTAAGTAAAGCTGAATAAGATCGAACGTAATATATTTGGAAAGCGAGATTTAAGAGAGTAATTATTATGCTATTTTCGTTTCTGGTTTCGAAACTTAGTTATGTCAAGCTGCCAAAGAGAAACTTAGATGTAGTGTCACTAACATGAAAACAGTCATAAAACATCCAGAGTCTAAAATGAACACTCGCCATTCTTATATTTTAAGATATCGTTATCGTTATAAGTTCAGTTTTTTCTACATTATAACATGAAATGATTATGAGGGTAGGGATTGGTTTTTGCCACGCTTACTTACAGTCGCACTAGCGATGATTTAGAATATTACAAATTTACATAATTTGTAATATTCTAAAACATCATTAAAAATTTAAAACAGGAGAGAACCACTTAAGAATCAAGCAGTTTTATTCTACAAAATACTAAAAAATTTAATTTCTTATATGGAAGACTTCAGCTAAGTAAGAACTATGAAATATAGGACTGAATATTCAATAAGACCCTATTCATCGGTAACACGAACATGACCATTAACTTTACTTTATGTATAAGTTACATCTCTCACTTATACTTTGTGTAACTTACATTCTTGCAGTTAACACCGTACAACCAAAGATACCCTGGAAGGCGAGGTTCGTCACCATCCTCCGTATCCTTTCCGAGCATTCGTACACTGGGTGAGATTTCACAGGGGCATTCGTTCCTTGCTCGACGTTCAGCTCTTTCTGCTGCACACTGTACAAAAATTAAGAATCAGGCAATAAACGTCTAATTGTTCTCATTACTAGGCCACGATTTACCTTATTTACTTTATATTTTGTATAATAGCATATCTTATTAACGTGGTAGAGTCCTGCTGCAGTTATATTAGTAGTATAGTTGTAGCACTAATGGGTCGGCTCGACCGGGGAAGGACCACGCTCTCACAGAATACCAGCGTAAAATAGTAACTTAATGCTGCTGTGTTGTGTAGAGAACCGAAGGCCCTTTTTACTGGAAACGAGGCATTCCATCTTAGTCCTCACGGGTGACAACGCATCTGCATTTTGATTCGTAATTGAGGATAGATGTAGATGTCTATGAGCCACAGCAACCACTTACCATCAGGTGGACTGTGTGCTCGTTTGTCACCCTATCCTATAAAAAAAAATCCTGCGGTGAAAGAAAGCATCTATTTATTTATTTATTTATTTATATATTTGCATAAAACATGGACAGATAAGGATGGTACAATTCTTAAAGCACAACATGTTTGCTATGTGATTGTGATAGCATGCAAATTTACATAAATAGCACATATACAAATGAAATTTTCTAATCATAATACAAAACAATTAGACATATAAAATAATAAATAAACAAAGATTATCAATTCATTAAAAATATATATCATTTACATTTAACAAATAGGTCTCTAATGTCATAAAATTGATTTTCATTGAGATAAGTCAATAATTTTTTTTAAATATATTATTATTATTCGATTTGATTTCATTTGGTATTTTATTATAGATTCGAATACACATGGTTAAACAACTTTTACTATATTTGTTTGATCGCGGTACATCATCTAATACAAGTCTATTTGCATTTATAGTATGTATAGTTAAACTAATAAAAGACACCGACAACAAACGGAGTGCGTAATACATTTTATAATTTCATATTGCTCTCAAGAACATCAAAACAGCTGCTTCGAGTTAGAGATTTGATTTAACACTTCACGTACGAACTTTCTGTACCTACGAGTGTGTTCATAGTCGCACATGTCATATCTCTTGAAACTGTCACGTCGCCTTGTCATCGTCGCGTAATTAAATGTAATAATGTGTTATGGATGTCTATGATGTGTATGAACTTAGGAAATAGAGTAAATGGGTAATAAATGAGTAAATTCTATTGTGGAAAGTCGGAAGGTGTCAAGAAAAACAGTAAGGTAATCAACAATGCTGTGTTAGTCCATACTTTAACGTAAATGGGGCTCTACAATCTATTGTGGAAAGTCAGAATGTGTCAAAAAAGGCAGTATGGCAATCCACAATGCGTGTTAATCCCTACTTTTATGTATGAAGGTTAAAATTGGGTGTAGCAGAAGGAGCGCGAGAGTAGAGTAAGATAAATGCGATATGGAGATAAATGCGGTAGAAATGCGGTCATTAAAGATTAGGTTAGGGCTTAATCTGAATGACACGGTGAGAAATTGTGTGAGAAGAGTGTGGTTTGCAAGATGGTTTTCTTACCAGGATTAAGAAAGGTATGCTTCGATGGTTTGGTCATGTATAAAAAATGAACGAGGGAAGAGTGAAAAAACAAATCTATGTAGCAGAAGTGAACGGCAGAGTCGGGAAAGGACGCCCTAGGTGAAAGTTTATCGACAATATTGGCGATATATTGAAAATGCACCAAATTGAGAGTACCCTTACCGACGAGCATGTATGCGTTGATATATGGACGTGCAGGAGGCAAAAGAAGTGTGTCAGGATTGTGCCATATGGAAGTCCTCTCTGCTTACCTCTCTGGGTGACAGACGTGAGTGTTTATGTAATGTTTATGTATGTTATGTAAATTATAAAAATTTCGGATCTCAAAAAAGGCATTAACAGGTTTGTAGTGACTTACTCGTCGCTTTTTCCGATAAAAATGTCAAAACAATCACTGTTGAAACTTTGAAAAAAGTCAGTTTACACGACACAGTTATAATGCAACTAGAATGAAGTCACAATAACAAGTGAATATGTCACTAAATTACGATGTTACTGCACCAAAATCTGCCTGAGTATACGTTTTCATCAGTGTTATATATCTTGCATGATACACTAATCAGTGTTTCTAAAATATTTTCTTGAAAATACACTCTGTGGCTGATTGGATAGTAATAACTAGGAAATTACCATTAAGTTAGACTAAGCACTTATGGGAAGATAGCAACAGACCTGCTTGCGATGTGCGGTTACCAACAAGCGACCATTCTACTAAAGCTAAACTATAATAGTTATTTATGGATTTTAATATCTACTTTACAGTCTTAAGTTGGATTGTTACTTAATTCCCGTCCATTTTTCGTAGATATATGTAATTGGTCCGAACTGAAATAGTCTCTCTTCGTTGTCAAGCATCGTTGTTCGGGAACAATACAACAGCAATAGATCTGTTAAAAACCTTCTTTAAATATCTTGCCGACCGAGTATTCACTTAATCTTCATATCAGAATGAAGAGTGTCGCACGATGCGGCAGTAAAAGCGCGTGATTAAATATACCATTTGCATGAAAAGATCATTCAAATTTGAACACATAAAATAACGTCGCTCTGTTTTATATTAAAATTGAAATTCTTCAAAAATTTTCTATTACGTGTCCGCATGTTCCTCTCACAAGAGTCCACTTCCGATGGTTAATCTCTAAAAATGATTCGGTTTTATTTTATTACATTTATCGTGAATAAAACACGAGATTTTTTGTTAATTTACTAACGCGTCACTAGAACTTCCCGACCCTTTTTACCCACTTAACTTTTTTTAATGATTAAAACTTTTTTGTGATCAAACTCTAATCTTCAGCAGGTGTAATTACTGACGTGTCCATCTTGCTATACTTTTTCACAGACGATATCGATTTCATCTGTAATACACCAGCGAGAGCTTTAAGTAACTTTTGCGTTAATATTTCCAAAGCGAAAACGTTATATCAGCTCGAACTTTTTTTTGTCCATATTTATTGTTTCATATAATTTTTGTGGCATATGAGTATATGTGCTTTTTTAACTAAATATAAATTTTAGAGTTTAAGTTAATATTTGACGATTTGACGAAAACGATGGATCCAACTAGATTGGGCAGCATTCGTAAGATTACGACAAATCTTCAGGTCACGTATCCTACAAAACTTAAAAAAAAAGCGTACAACCAGTGCGTGTTGTCAGAGATAACATATTAGTGATCTAAAACGTGGTTCTTTGTCGCTGGCCGTATTAGGAAGCGTAAGATCGTTCAGCGTACTGTGAGATTGCTAACGTTTGAAGATTCTGTGCGTGATATAATTTTAACCCTTCAAGTGCCATAAAAATCCCATGCAGTCGCATGTGACCGCTCGAGATTTGCCGGGCACTTAAAATCATTAAAACCCTTATTGAGAGACTACTTTTCTATGAAGAAGTTTAGCATTATAAAATCTATACAAAATCTCTAGCTTGTGGTCTAAACAAAAGTCAGGTTTTACTTCATTACTGGTACAAAAAGATTTTATTGTATTTTGGTAACAAACTCGAAATTATTTACGTAAAAAGATAAAGTATATTCACACAAAAACTTTCGTTACAATTATATAATAAAACACTAGAAAAATCCAAAAGTCAACACAATAACATTCACGCGAAAATGGTGTACGAAGTAAACATAGATTACACATATTCATAGAATAACTGTTTTTTTATTGCACTGGAGGATAAAGTATTTAATGTTACGAGCTTGAGGTTCGTGACAATAAAAATTGCCGATAGAATTACCTAAATTAACACTTTAATTTACTTTACACAAATTGAAACTTAAAACACTAATAATTAAACACACTAATTCACTTAATTCCGCTCCTCCTGTCGGCGAGTTCAACTCTGCCCCGATCGCATCTTGCAGCGCCTATTTATTTAAATTATCTAAGAAGCATCCCGAATATTCAAGTAAATGCGCGCAAAGGGACGAGTGTGCGAGTATAGATTTTCTAGAAACTTAGTTCTTCGGATGGCGCTGTTGGTTGAGAGATTTGTGATGTCATTCTCTGCAAAGCCCCCTCGCTCTCGTTCCTGACACTAGATGGCGCTAGTGTAACGTCGACTTGAGCGCGTAACATTAATATTGATTATATAATGCCAAACTTCTTCACAGAAAAGTAGTCTCTATACATAAGTTTTTATGGGTTATAGTGCTGTGGGTGGGTGTGACCTAATGAGACCGCTAGGTCCGTGTCCGGCTGACGATGAAAAAGAAAAGCAGAAGTGAAAAAGCAAAAATGTCGTGTAAATGCCGCCTATTATCAACGTAGCTCAGCAAAGTTAAAGGAAAATAGGACTCCAAGGATTTGACAAAAAGTGCAGTGTGGTTGAGGCAAATAGGATCCGTGAGGGATTCTCTTTTCCTCCTTTTGCCCATTTTCAAAATACGGGAAGATTCAAATTCAAAAATTCAAGAATTTTTTTATAGATTCCATTTGATACCATATATATGATAATGAACAGCGTCAAAAGTCCGAGATCTCTTCAAATCATCTATGTAACAAGCCCACGTCCGGCAGTCTACTTCTACGGGCTGATAAGAGCGGAATCAGCAAATGGACTTATGGTCAAAGTACCTCACTCTTTGCAATTTTAGTTACGCATCGAATATACGTAACGAATTGCCTTAATAACCTACGCCATTATCCTTTATTATTGTTCCCAAATCTATTTTTCGTAGATTTTATCTTTCTACACTTAGTTATTATAAGTATTTTGGAAACCCACTATGCCATGATATTAATGTTCATACTTACTTATTTTGAACAAAGTCGACGACATTATTATTAATTACGACGATAATGATGATGTTCACCGACTGTGGCTTTTTCACTTATGACTAACAATCACCCAGTCTTTATCTATTACTAATACTCTAATTGCAACTTCTTCTAAAACTTCTTTTATCAGTGTAAATGCTGACTAAAGTCTGCCAGCCGTAATTTTATTTCAATTTAATTTGTAAAAAAAATAGATTGATCTAATCCTTGGGGAATTCTTCACATAAAATGCTCTAGTAGCATAATTTACTAACATATTTTTTTTACATTCTACATTTTAGCAAACAACCCAGTGCTCTCATTTTTTAACCGTTTTACAATAAACTTACTTATGCCCATTTTCAATATTTACTTTTCCTTTTAAAAGCATTGAAAATTTATTCCTCTTATTTAAATAATATATGACTGGAGTCATTCTAACTATGCCTATTAATTAGGTTAAGTTATTTTAGAGTTTAACATTAATTTTTATTTGACGATTTCAAAACGGAATTTAAAAAAAAGGGCTGCATTTTGCAATACTGTTAACAAAGTGTATTCCATTTTTCAGCTTAAAACTCTCAAAAATAATTAGAGCCTCTTTAAAAATAAAAAATACTTATATGTTGTCATTATATCCGTTTAAATCAGGTACTTATAATAAATTTCGTTGGTTCTTTGTCCGCCAATCTGCTGTAATGGCACAGTTATCTAATAAATTGCCTCCAGTTTTAGGCGACAACAATATATCTATCAGCTATTAGAAAAGGTAGAGAAAAGCATTTTTATGAAAACCGCAAAATTTTTTTTTGGTTAAAGTTAAAGTTAAACTTACATTCGTGTGTTGGTGAAGTTCACATGTCTTAACATATTTTCTTTCTTATTTCTCACACATGCAGGTTTTTCCACGATGTTTTTCTTCACCCACGAATACGCTGTAAATCAGCACTAAAAACAATTTCTTTACAATTGCACTGCCATATATTAGTACGTGGATGGTATTTTTTGGAAATCGTGTGTTTTAGAAATTATATTTAGATACAAATTACATACTGATGAAATACGAATTAGTATATTTCATTACGAGTGCGGAAAGCCTGTCATTGTAAAGAGTTCCGCACGTGTACTGAACAACTATTTTTAATATAGTTGCGAAAAAATGAAGCAATTTAATAAAATAATAAAAACACAATAAACTCAGCTAACTAATCATTTATTTCTTATAAAAGTTATAATTCACACATACATTGAAATTGGTACAGTTTTTTATACTAACTGGGTAAATTTTAAGTTGCATATTTACTGTTTGAGACAAACTTAATAATTTTGTATGATTGTTCATGTATATTTGTCAAAGGTGGTTATACAATGGCGTTTGCTTGTTGATGGAATTTGATCTGATGAATTATCATTATCAACGAAGGTAGATGGACGAACGTTCTCTTCAGTATTGTCGTGTGAAGGAGACGGACTGGACTTTAAATTAATGGATTGTGTGATTTTTTCCCAGTTTCTAGTTTGTTGTTTAATGAATTAGCAATATAGCCTTCTGCAACTTTGTCTGACTTCCAACCTCCTAGTCGCTTTTAGAACGTCAATTTGACTCCTGAATCTGCCAATAATGTAGCAGAGGTCCTCCTGAAGCTGTACCCAGTATAATACTCAGCATCCGGCAGACCAAGAAACTTAGCTATTTCTTTTGGAATATTACCAAATTTTTGATAATTTTGAAAAAAATGGTCGGTTTTTGCTTTTCGGGACCGCTGATTCATATATTTTTGCACTATTCGGAGAAAATCTCCTTCAACAACGAAGCTTCTCGGTATCTTATTTTTTGTATTTGAACTCTTGATTAGTAGCATTTTTCCACGGGCTTCAATATCCTTTAAAATAATATTGGCTAACTCCTCTCTGCGGCAAGCTCCAAAAACGCCAAAAATCAGCGCAACCTACAAAAAAAGGGATTTGATTAACATTTGTTTAAATAATATATTGACTGTATTTTGCGATTTCGTAAACTGAATACTAAAGAAAAATATAAGTATTTATTAATAAATTACCTTTGTGGCTAAATAACGATCATAGGGAGCTTCGTTCAAAAACCTTTCCACTTAATTCGATGTTAATATTTTCGACTTTTTGTTGTAAAACCGTGTGATTGTCGTTTTAAGAAAGCATTTAGTTTTGGGTATTCACTTATATCCACATTGTTCCTTATTTTCAGCATACTTTTTACCACCGAAAACCTCGACCAAATAATATAATTTTATATACCATATAATTTTATCTAAAGGTCGACTACTATTATTATTGGGTCCTTTCACTTTTTAATACGAACCCTACGATATCGAGATTTTCTGTATTGTACATGAGTACCACGTTTTTTTTAATAAAATTAGAATTAACTCCCTTTCTGGTCAATCGGTGCTCGATTAATGCATTTATGTTGCATCCTTGATACAACTATAATGAGGGGCTACCATGTTAAAAACTCTATGCTCCAGAAGCAATTAAGTTTGAAACAAAATTTCAAAATATTTTATGAATCAGATTTTCAGATTCAATTGAGCAGATATGGTTTCTTTTGTACTCTTTTCGTTTTACCCTTATTGAATATAAAATATAATTATTATGTACCAGTATTTAAAATTTGACTTACACTAAGTTCTTTAGACAAAAAGGAAACAGCAATAAAAATAATTTTATTTTGCATGTTCAATATTTTTGAGGGTCTGAATCCAATCCTGGTTTAATCTTGGTATCGTAAATAAACTAACCGTAAAATAAAACCTTAAAAATGCGTTTATATAATAATCTAATTCTAACAAAATTAATATAAAGTTATACCTTTAAACGAGCAATTCTTGTAATCAAAAATTGCTCGTTTAAAAATCAAATCTACGGCTCCAACGATTTTCATAAAATTTTGTGTGCAGGGAGTTTCGGGGGCAATAAATTGATCTAGCTAGGATTTTTTTTTAGAAAATTTCTTTTTGTCCGTGTTTTTAGGCAATGAAAACTGCTACAATAAAGTTAGAATAAGAAGGTAAATTTTGACAGTTTATTAATGATTACAAATGGCTTAATTGGTATATTGGGCGATCACAAAATCGTAATACCACGGTTCGAGCCCAGACCGACCGACCGACTTTTTTTAATTTTTTTTCAAGTTCCTTTCTTTTTTGAGAAAATCTATTTTTTCCAGACCTTCACCTTGAAAAACTGTTGCATTATTTTGAATGTAATAATGTAATAATGCAATAGTGTCATCTATTATTATCTTACGGAAATTGTGTTTACTACTTTCTCTGTTTACCACGGCATTTCCGTTTGTTTATGTCTATTTATAGATGATCCCTTTGTAAACCACGTACATCCGTACTACATCCACGTATCTAACTAAATTGTTTAGTAGAAGAATACTGAGACAATAGTGTGGCCTCTTATTACCTTACAAAAATTATGTATACTACTTTCTCTGTCACACAGTCTCCGTTTGCCCGTAATTATTTCGTGGTATTTTCTAACATCGGAATAAAATAAATTCAATATTTAATAAAATATAGATACTTATGAGTGAAATGTTACACCTTGGGCTTTATTTGTGTTTCTAGAATTATTATTGCACTTTCGAAGGGCACACGATGGCATTCTGAGAGTTTTTTTTTTTGTGAAATCAGCGCGTTAGTTTATAAACATGTAAATATCTCATAATTTTGTAATGGAGTGTCCGATCTCAAAGCGGTTTACGGCATCTTAAAGGGCCACGCTAAACTTAGACTTTTTGTAAATTTTTATATTGGCTAAAGCGTCACGGTAGAATTTGAGAAAGTCTCAAAAATTCCAGAATTTTTAATTTAAAAAAAGAGGTTTTGCTGGAATTAATTCAATACCCTTGTTTTGATCAATTCTGTCCTCTTAGTCTGAGCTATTTTACTTAAAAAATGACGTCAAATGCAATAAACCGCATCAAAATCGGTCGATTCATTCGAGAGATATCGTTGTCGAAAGAAATCTCGAAAAAGACTGTTTTCCAAATAATTTAAAAAATTTTCGTCAAATCAAATTTTTGTAAAGCAATTTGCTAAGCTGAAAAAATATCTTCGATTGCTTTAAATCACATCAAAATCAGTCGATTTGTATTCAATTTTGAAAAATTAAAAAAAAACATCATAATAGGTGGAATTCGAACCGCTTTGCATTTAAAATTAGCGGGGACATCCAATGTTTTTTATAGTATATGGGTTTTTATAGCATAATATTCACCTGATAGTTAGTTAGATTTTAGCCAAATAAAATGAAATATGTTTAATTTACTGAGTCAAGCTGATATTTCTGTACGTGCGAATGTAAGCCGGTTCCTAAGTAAGCGTTCATCCCATATAATATACTCGTTTCTTTCTACCTGCCTGCGTACAAATCAAGTGGAGTTAGGTGTAGAAATTTATAGTGAACAACTCCAGGAGTCCTTCGGTCGCACCAAGTGCTAATTCACTTAAGGGCAATTAAATGAACAACTGTTATACGCTTTATTTCAGCTTAACCTGTATGTTTCTGTTGTATGAATATAATGAAATTTTGTAATTCAGTTTCATTCGCGTCATTGCGAGTTTTACCTAGATGAGTAAAACTGTTTTCACAGAAATAGTTTAAATATTTTGTTTCTAACTTCAAGTAAAATCAGGTCGGTCCCTACTGTAATAACGTAACGGGTAACAGTTTTAATAAATACTTTTAGAACTCAACAAGTTAAATTTGGTTTCTCATTCATTCATTAATGCCTATAAAAAGTCGGCAGTGTCTCATTGCTGCTGAAAGTAGGCCTACTAATTATCAAGCTTGGCAAGTGGGTTGGCAAACACAGTTTTTTATGTTTAAATACTAATACCTATCGTCTTGTCTTAAAAAATTACAATGGTTTCTAAATGTAGACATATGTAACTGAAAAATATGGTATATATAATGTTTATTATTTCTATAACACATAATCGTATAACGGTAAAAATGGTGATAATATAATACTTGCTATTTATAAACACTATAGTGTACGTGTTTTTTTGCTCTGTACCAAAAAAAAATATTTACGACCCCTTGAAATGCTTTACAAACAAAAATGTTTACTTCGTAGGTGTTTCTTATGACTGCAGAAAAAGCGAATAAGTTGACGGTTTAGAACACAAATTATTTTCTCTATTTTTTTATAGGATATACATGGATCATCATATCATAGGATTTGCAAATGAGCACACATGTAAGTGGTTGCTGCGGCCCATAGATATCTACATCTATCCTCGATTACTAATTAAAATGCAGATGCGTTATCACTCGTGAGGGATAAGATGGAATGCCTCGTTTCCAGTAAAAAGGGTCTCGGGTTCTCTACGCTCACCATACGAAACACAGCAGCATTAAGCTACTATTTTACGCTGGTATTCTGTGAGAGCCGTGGTAGCTCAGTAGTTAACGCTCGCTGTAAATATAACAGAACGCGAGTAACCCGGGTTCGATGCCCGCCGGCAGCAATTGTTAATTGTTAATTGCAATTTTAAGTGCTGATTTACCACGTGCTCGGCGGTGAAGGAAAACCTCGTGAGGAAACCTGCATGTCTGAGGAATAAGAAAAAAAAATATTTCGAAGACATGTGAAGTTCGTCAACACGCATTTGGGCAGCGCGGCGGACACTTCCTTGCCCTAAACCCTCTCAGAAATGAGGGGAGGCCTGAGCGCAGCAGTGGGACGTATTTAGGCTGTAGCTTTACTTTAACTTTTATTCTGTGAGAGCATTGTCCTTACCCTGTCGAGCCGACCCATTCGTGCTATAACTATACTACCAATATAACAGCAGCATGGCTTTACCGCGTATAAAATTATATAAATATTTTAAACACATTTGTGATATATGAGTATATCTGTCTTTACTAAACGTTGTAATATGGGAGATATTAAAAATGCGTAATATTGTCTGCGATCATACGCTTTGTTCACTCTTAATCGATCTTTGGAGTGTAGTTGTATGTACTTATTATTGAAAAGTATGATTAATGTCAGGGAAAATATAAATAGTGAATAAATTTTGAACGAATTTGGACTGTCGGTGTGTTTGAAAAAAAAAACAAATTGTTTAAATATTTGCACGTGTGATTCGTGTATTCGTAGATTCGTTTAAATAAAAATCAAGCAACATTAATTATATTTTTGTCTTATACAGCTTCTTTGGTTCATTAACAAACACTTCTAACTCGTTATCGTCTTATAAAAATATAAGACTCATGTCTTTGAAGTAGCAAAGTGAGATTTTGTAGTAACAAGTGGTAAAATAAAAAAAAATTGTAGAGCTGACTTCAATATAAATAAAATGAGAACATTATTAATGTAGTCAAAGTCAGTTAAATACGTATTAGTAAGGATAACTCTATAAATACAGGTCAAATCTGCAACCAATTTATGTGGAACCACATAAAAGCATCAGCTTTCAAATAAAATCAAAGTCACATAAAAAATACAGTCGAATTAATTACCTCCTCCTTTTTCTAAGTCGGTAGAAAATGAATTCAAAAGCTTGAAAGATTGCATCATATTTATATGTATCGGAAACCTTGCATTTTGTCCTGGCAATTTCATAGGTTAGCCTTATGTCGATATCGGGACGAGGTAGAGTGATTGATTATGCTAAGGTAGAGCCGTAGAGAGTAAAGTCTATTAACATGTTAATTTTGTTTACTAATAACTAATAAATGCATAAAAAGTTATTAAATTTATAATATTACATAGTTACAATTTTTATTAATATTTTCCTTGCTCATTAGAACTAAATGTATAAAATTTAAACCCTCGATTGTCATCGACGAATAAAATTGAGTGCTCTTTCTGGCAAAAAAAATGTTTGCCGGCATTGCTTCGGCTTTTTCAGCACTTTAACATGTTTCTTATCCTTCGCAATGACCCCGAACCCCTTGTTTATATAATTTTCAAGAAACACATCCATAACGTATTGCTAATTCGTGACAATTTTTGACCTTGCTACTAGCGTTATATCCTGAAAATAGAAAGGTTTCATTTTTAATCTAGAAAAAGACACCTACCACTAAATCCACAATCATTGAGTCAGCTTGTTATATATGACGCGCAGTACATTTCATAAGTGCTATTATTGTACATCAAACATCTTTTGCAAGGGTTATTCATCACCTTGACGACTTCAAAAAACACGTCGACTTAGTACGCAGTACATTAAAATGTTTATAATAAACGCATATATGCTGAATTCCTAAAAAACATGCAAAAAATATAATGAAATTTATTCTTCGTCGTTCGTCGTTAATATTCAATTACTAATATTACTACCCCGATTACTACCCTTGTTACATATATATTATCATAGATTCATGATCTACTCTACATTTTAATACAATTTTATACAACAGAAAACCAGCGGTTTCAATTGCGTTGGGATTATACAAATAATAAAAGTTTGAAGTTGCGAGACAGGGAATTGTAGCTGAAGGCAAATACAGATTTTGAAACCAAATTAAGTTAGTTTTTAAAAGTTGAAATTACAATAGTCGCTAGATCGCTGTGATTTTTTTAAATTTTTCCAAGAAATGCTTTTATTCAATTTTCCTCGCATTTTATTACCTCACGACGACCCTTCAATTATTCTACGGTAGTGTCCGCTCATTATGGAAACACCATTTTCTTTCTAATTAATCAAAAGGAGAGATCGTAGCTCAAAGGCTCTAACCTTGAGCTCTATCTACATTCATCATCATCATTACAGCCCTTCACAAGTCCACTGCTGAACATAGGCATCCCCCAAGTAACGCCACAAAGCACGGTCCTGAGCCACCTGCATCCGTCGATACATTGGCACCAATAAAATAGTTAATTGCAATTTTTAGTGTAGATTTGTCATGTGTTTAGCAGTGAAGGAAGCATCGTTAGGAAACCTGCACATCTGTGCAAAAAAATATTTTGAGGACTTGTGAAGTCCGTCTACACACGCGAGAGCGGACTAATTTGAAATGACAAACGGCCTCTACCGGTCTAACGGACTAACTTCAAAATTCGAAGGTCGAATTTTCTGGAGGATTCGGAGACCTAGAGTTAATTGGAAGCCTTGGTATGCCTTTTTGAACCTGTTATTATCACCAGAGACTTAAATAAGAGACTGTGGATTATACAATGCAATGTATTCTCTGACATTTATATTTATTATAATAAAATCAGTAGTCGGTAGTCTACTGGGTGGAGTGACTACTTTGTAAGATATGCAAGAAGTCAATGGATGCGGGTGGCTCAAAGGCGTGCATTTCTAATTGTTCACCAGTGGACTTGTGATGGTCTGAAATGGTGACGATGATGGTAATAATATAGTAAATAGTATAGTAGAGTACTTTCTGAGGTTATGATACTTATTAACCATTGTATTCCCAGGGTAAGAGTCCCTAAACACCCAAGATTATTTTGTAAGAGACATATTTGAGGAGGTTTTCCCCAATTAAAAAAAAATACCCGTCCAAGCACAAGGCCCGTGTTGTTCGGCTGCTGTATAAATAAAAATTGTTAAGTACCCATTCTAGATACCACATTTATTCTCTAGCGATTATTATTTATTGCCGAAAATGAAATAACAAAGAGATTCGGTGGAACAATGTCAGTGAAAACCTAACCGAGAGCGCCATTTTTGTGTATTTTAAAGGAAAGACGAATATTTTTTCGATGGCATAAAAATATAACCATATAAATTGAGAAGAAAAAATAATTTTATTATTATTTACCTTCATTCCGCGAACTAACTTGGCTTCACTCGTATTTACTTTACGAGCATAATTATTTTAGAGCTGGAGGCTACTAACAAGCATGTTAGTGTGCAAAAATTCTGCTCTACGATTTTTCCAAAAGAATTTATTTTGATTGCACGATGCTTTTAGTTCAATTACTTGACTTCTTCTAATTCGGGCACATAAGTTTACCGAACTTTATTGACACTATTACATATTGATTTTCGGTACTGGTACTATTTGTTCCAACATGATTCTGTGTGGTGTTGTAGCGACATAAAGGAATCTATAACCCCATTTCGTCGCATGGATGTCGTAAGAGATGACTATGGGTTATGCCAAAAAGATCTTATAGCTTCCAACTGATCACGGCATAACATACTCGTTAATGCAAGGTGTAAAATATAAACGCAGGTCAATCAGGTTGAAAGGTACCAAAAGTCACTCCACTGGGAAAAGTCAATCCACTGGGGAAGTCAATGGCCAGCAGTGGGCTGTTATGAGCTGATGATAATTAAGAAGAAAATTGTTTATGATTCAGTTCATATTTACGAAACTATAATGTTATAATTTAATATTTATGACATTTTTTGGATGTAAACAAGCCCAATAGCTAAATTAGTAATAATAAATACTTACTTAATTTGCGTAAAAAACTTTACAAGAAAGAAAAAAGGAGAAATATTCGAATTTGATAAATTAATAAACGAATTTGAGAAAGACAGAAGTTAAAATACATCCCGCTGCTTAGGCAACAGGGAGTACTATAGAAATAGACATACATACCTTCTGTGTACTAAATATCGGGAATTTGTCAATAAAACAAAAAATAAAAATTATTCATCTAAATTTATTTTATCGCCTTCAAAGTAGGCCCCATCGTTTGCAATACAACATCTCCAACGCTTCACCCAGTCTTACATACATTTTTCATAGGCTATTTGCGGTATGGCCTTTAGCTCATTCAGCAAATTTTTTGTTATGGCTTCTATCGACTCAAAACGTTTTCCTCGAAGAATTTTAACTTGGGAAATAAAAAAAAGTCATACGGAGCCATATCAGGTGAATACGGTGCTTGGTCGAGAACTTTTGTTGAATCTTTCGCTAAAAACTCTTTCACTATAATGGCTGTGTGTGATGGTGCATTATCATGGTGCAGCATCCATGAGTTGTGTTGCCACAAATCTGGACGTTTTCGGCGGATACTCTCACGCAAACGCTTCATGACGCCTAAATAATATTCTTTATTCACTTTTTCTCCCTTTGGAAGGAATTCGGAGTGAACCACACCACGGTAATCAAAAAAAACTGTCAGCATCACCTTGATTTTGGAGCGACTTTGCCGCGGTTTTTTGGGTTTCGGCTCGTTTTCGAGACGCCTTTCTGAAGACTGTTGGCTTGTTTGCATGTCGTACTCATAAACCCATGTCTTGTCGCCAGTTATTATACGTTTCATAAAGGTCGGATCAGTAGAAGCTCGGGAAACCATGTCTTCAGCGCCATGCTTTCGCTGCGCTCTTTGAACAAAATTGAGCTCTTTTGGAACTAGTCGAGCGGCGACGCGTTTCATGCCTAAAATGTCAATGAGAATGTTGTGGACGGACTAAAAGATATGTTCACCTCACTAGCCAACTCTCTCAGACTCATACGTCGATTTTCGAGCACTAGCTTCTTGATTTTGTCGATGTTTTCTTTGGTCGTAGCGGTTGAAGGTCTACCAGAACGAGGGAAGTCTACTACTACTTCTCGGCCTTCTTTAAAAGCCTTATACCATTCATAAGCCCATGTTTTCGATATACACGATTCGCCGTAGGTATTTCGCAACATTTTTAGTGATTCACTACATGAAATATCATTCGAAACACAAAATTTAAGGCACACTCTTTGTTCAACAATATTTTCCATTGTAAAAATCGCCGAGAACTCAAAACTATGACCAACATAAAGTGTAGTTTAAAACAAATTAAATGACAGATCCCGCTCAAACTTTGCGTGCTAAATCAGTACAGTGCTACCAACATGCAGTAAAAAAATTAGAACGACCTCTTTTACGCGGGTCTTTTTATTGACATATTCCCGATACTTTTTACACAGAGTAGTACATGTGTGTGCATGTGTGTATGTGTGCACTGCGCATAGGCATGTGGGTCAGCGCGTGATTACGCGTAGGCATGCTTATGCGTGTGCGCGTGCACGTGCGTATGCTCTCACATAACTATAGCGACACATATTACAGATTACAGAAAATTATATCATCTTTTTCAAGCAAACACATTACAACGCGTTCATAAGCGTATATACGTCGGAAGTAAAATGCCTACATCGACGATAAGATGGGAAGAAGCGTCAAAGGTGCAAATCATTGACATTGGCAATTCGCCAAGCGTGGCGATTACAACAAATTGACCCATGTACACCAGTGTAGTGTTATACGCTTCTAGAGAAGATGATTAAGTGTAGTTAGTTGAGTAATTCAGTAATAATAAAAATTTATGTCCTCCAGACATATTTTTGGTTACGGCCACCAATCTCAACGGGGACTATTCGTCTACGTAGGACGGGACTATGTTGCACTCCAACACAGATGCACTCTATTCCCTCACTATCGTACACCGACGGGACGGCAATCCGTCACGACTAGATCGGGCATAGGACCAATGCTACCATATTTTATTTGCTTTCCGAGGCACGGAAAGGTGAAACACCGCCGACTTCGAACTGCTACTGATAATTGCCTGACAGAAAACCCAATAACTATAAACAGGATCAACAGTCACGCCTACGATTTTATTAATTTTTATATATTTATTATTAAATTTATTATTGGACTTAAGTTAATTATTCGTATTCATAAAAAAAGTTGAGTTGAAAAAACATCACTTAATAAAACCGTTCTTCTATACAGTGTGTATATTGTGTTCCGAACGGATATGCATAGCCATCCTTTACCACAACCACAGGAAATGAATTTCCAACCTCGGCACGTTTACAAGGCGGGTTGAAGTGTAAGACAATGTACGCGTAGGAATATGCCACGGCCATATAACAATTTCGTATTATACTCCATAGGTATATAATAAACATTTTCTTAATCGGTAATAAGTGACTTACTGTTTATTTTATTAGTTTTAAAGGAAAAGTTTACTGTATCGTACTAAATAAATAAAAAGTCATTCTTCGAGTAAAGTTCGCCATGAATTGACGGTGTTAGAGAATTCCTTATAATCCCTTGGGTGTTATTAGAAGCGACGAAGGTAAATGAGACTGGAGATGGGCAGCATCTTTTTGATAACGACTAAAAATAATTAAAAACTGCAGTTTCTATATATAGTAACTATCGCAAATATTCCATCTGCGAGAACTTCTATGTAGGAGGCCTATGTTCAGCAGTGAACTTTTGATATATTGTTATGAATGATGAATTATTTAAATTATAATGTGGAGGCGGTGAAAGAGTATTACTCATTTCGTCCCGTAGGTGTCGTAAGATGCAAAAATGGGTACAACCAGAAAGACATAGCGCTATCTCACGAAGGTCTTATGGCGTTATACCATCTCTTATATGTCAGATACCCAGCCCGGTTATGGCGGCATAAGAATTTGCCGTGTCTTTGAAAATCCCAAGATATTTTATGGCTTATGTTAGAGAGCTTCATAGCTATCTCGCTTACATCAGACGTAAAACGCTCAAATCGGTTTCGGGCAGCGTCGTCAAAGTTGTGAAAAGTCAATACTGCTATCGTCAATCCGTCTGCCAAGCGTGACAATTATGGCAGGGTCGCCATGTAATGTAGGAGGTGTCGAAGCGGAGAGAAAATTAATTCCTTTAGTTTAAGAAATAGCATCCTCATCATGATCTCATCCAATCTGGCTTTAGATCTAGTCATATTACGACTACGGCGTTATTAAAAATCACGGATGACATTCACCACGGTATGCAGAATAGATAGATAGATAACACTTTATTTTAACAAAAACATAAATATTAACAAAAAAAAGGAGAGAAAGAAATGTACTAAAATGGGCGGTCTTATCGCTAATGGCGATCTCTTCCGGACAACCTTTAGATGATCAAGATTGCAAGAAAACAATAAAAAAATATATGTAGTTTAGCGACAATAATAACATAATTTTTGTCAAAAATCAAATTATTGATGTCATTTTCTGGAAAGCTCCCCTCGCTCTCGTCCCCGACCCTAGATGGCGCTAGTTCCGGGTACATGAGGTCAACTTAGGCGCGCAACAGTATACATTATACATTACCGTGTGGGTTCACTACACGATTCAAGCAAATCCTTTCTACAGTGGGAGGTGGACGGCGTGACATCCTTTATTGAACTTGGTACAGATCGGTTGCAGGACACATGTACGGGACAATCGACAGCGATACACTGTCTGCTTTGTCTGTTATTCCGTTACAGCATAGAATACTATAATACACATTAAAGTGGTTGTCAACCTTATTTTGTACGAGGATCGGTATCGCCGGGAGCACACATACAGGCAATTACGTCGTATTATCACTATTAAAAACTCGATGCGCTGTGTTGACAGACTGTGTACATATTTTAGACTTTTGATTAATGTTCAAGATCATCATTGAAAAAAATCGTTTAAATTTTAATACATATTTATTTGTAAATAGTGTGCAATTGGTCATTTTTAAAATATTAATAAGTAATAAAAAAATTTTTTAAATAGTTGGAAACGATTATAACGTCAAAAGAGATGTGTTGACATTTATAGATGTCAACTGACATGTTAGTGAAATGTTAGTGGCTACATGGGCTCCGCCTCTCCCCCGTTCTATTATGTATGTATTATAGTACTCTGTGGTTACAGCCTATTAAAGTTCACTGCTAAACATGGGCTTCCCCATAGATTGCTTCATAGTTTCCACGCTTGGCAAACTGGTTGATACCCGCGGTTTTTTATTTTTAATCGTTATTAGGAAGTTGCTGCTGCCCTTCTCCTGATTTGTTTCCCTCTGTCGCCTCTCATGACACCTACGGGATGATATGGTGTAGTGGATATTCATAGACCACCACACACAGTCCACCTGATGGTAAGTGGTTGCTGTGGCCCATAGACATCTACATCTATCCTCGACTACGAATCAAAATGCAGATGCGTTGTCACCCGTGAGGACCAAGATGGAATGCCTCGCTTCCAGTAAAAAGGGTCTCCGGTTCTCTACACTCACCATGCGAAATACAGCAGCATTAAGCTACTATTACACACTGGTATTCTGTGAGAGCGTGGTCCTTCCCCGGTCGAGCCGACCCATTCGTGCTACAACTATACTACTAATATAACTGCAGCATGGCTCTACCACGTATAAAACGTGCGTCTGTACAAGTAACAGACGTTTTATATTTCACATAAATATGTTAATAATAATTTGCCATGTTATGAAATTTAACAGCTTGATTTAAAGTATAAATTTCATTCAATTGAGTTCAGTTTCTGCTTTATCTTTAAATATTTTTCAATAAAACTGACCTGTATTAGCACTGGAGTAGTTAATTGCAAATTTTTATGAGCTGATTTATCATTTGCTCAATAGAAAAGTATTGGAAGAAAACCTGCAAGTCTGTGAAACAACCGGTCCTATAATAGATTGATATTATCTCTAAATAACGAGAGCCAGTAGTACTTAAATACAGTTATAGCTAAACACTCATTTTAATACTGTTTTAAATAACATTGTTTTCAAAACTGACCAATTTGATTGAATGATCATGCGGCTTATCTCATGTTAAGCTAGAACTACAAGTACATGGCCGGCCTTTAGCCCACATAGGCATATTACACCCGCGCACGAATATGCGAACAATCATACGCATAACACACACACACACACACACACACACACACACACACACACACACACACACACAAATTCGTTATCTCCTTGTAAACGGTGCATTAGTAGACAGCCTCTTGGTATTCCATAGGATATAGAAAACTGTATAATAATTCTCCGAATAAAGGAATAAAGGGCATTGTTACAGAGAAACATTTAATTATGCAAACCAAAATTTAGACTTAAACCGAAATTAGCATCCACATAAATGTTTCATATTTAGCATATTACGGCATACCGAACAAAGTTATTTATTATACTCGGATACCCCTATCCGTATAATTGCGTATAATCTTGCAGGGTTGCTAATACTTTAATATATAGAATCGTAATATCAAGCACGCAAGAGTGATTTATTATTACGGTAGGACTCTGAACTGCGTTGCATTACGGCTTTGGGTGATTTTTCAAACAAGTCTCAGAGGGCTCTCCATTATTTTAATAAAACATTTTTAGCGTTGATATCCATCTTTAATTACATATTTATGAAATGAGGCATTCCAACTTCCATTTCAAATTCGATAATTGTTAAATGATTATAAAACAAAAAAATGTATTGGTGGCGTCCAGGACGTTTTGATATCTCTTGAATGGAACGATCCAGAAACGTTCAATAGACAATCTCGAAAATTCAAATCAACTTGGAATTGGGGTCTACGTTTTCATTATACGACTGTTATTATCCTCGTGTAATATTCTTCATATTTCACGTTGGTTCGGGAGCATCTATAAAGCATTCAAGCTATAAGCTTTATAAAACTTGTTAGCTAAACCGATTTAAACTGTAGTAAGAATTCAAATCTAAAATTATAAGCTCCGACAAATAAGCAACGCATTATGCGCAATGCGATTCAATATTCTAAATATCTCCCCGAGGGTTTAATCACAGACTTTACCAAGCTATCGAAATGAGTGCGATTTGCCTCGGCCTCGCTGTTGGATGAGGTATAAAATAATAATGAATTTCGCATTGACTGGCTGGTAGCAAAATCGATACTTCTTGATATTTTTCAATTAGATTGCATATCAAGGAAACAAAGTGTCGATGTTTTGTTAGATTATTTAATGCTATAGGCTTCCGATAATAGGATATATAACTTTATTGTTTATTGGGAAATAGGCGATATATCTTAATCGTTTATTGTGATTGTTAAAAACTGATTTAGTTGTTTGCATTATATATAATGAACAAACAAACTGGGCCCAGAATTAGCCGCAGACCCATTTTACTAGAAACAAGACACCCTATTCCTCATGTGTATTGCGCATTCTGTATTTTGAATCTTAATCGAAGATAGATATCGATATTTATGAGCTAGAGCATTCACTACTATCAGGTGGACTGTAACTTAGAAAACTATTTTCATTTAAACAAATAACATCGCGTACATTAAAATCATTGACGATGCAAGGTTTGTATATATTGTTCGTATCAACTTATTCATATTTATTTTTCATTGAAATTTCTAATAAGATTTGCCTGTAAGTAAACAGCGTGTAGATTATTAGGGTCGTCTTCTTTTATTTTCATTTGAGCCAACAGTTTTTATAAATTCAGACAACAGTAAGAAACTGAAGTCTCCAAATATCAAAATACAATTCCATTATTCGTAGCGGTCTAGAATCTACAAGTGTTGTCCAAAAACACTACAAGTATTTGAATGTATTTTATGGTACATATATTGAGGATTCAAAAAGTTCAGGAATGATTTAGTGGCATCCTTTACGAGTAATTTGGCAAAACATTATAAATCTTTCATAGATATGCTCATTTTATTACAATTACAGTACTTATCGGATCAAAGACTTATGCTGAACATCATATTTCTTTTTAAGATAGCTAACGGTTTTTAGATAAGCCTGAGTCGTTATCAGTCTGAATTTTTTCCATATCCTCAAAATTGTAAATAATCTTTAAGTTCAATGTTTTATTTTATTTTATAACATGAAGGCCAAAATGCTCCTCTTAATAGGATGATAAGAGAATTGAATTCATTTGCTATGTATTATAAATATAATTCATTAAATTCCCATTAATTAATTTGGATCCTTCCATTAATTGGAACATTAACTTGGACTATAAAGTTTTTGATTGAATGTCAATAGCAGAGATTATCTTTGCATTTAAATCAGGTCACAGGGTTTTCATCACGTACTACCATTTACCGCAGATTCCGACGTGTCAAATGAATCTATATCTAAAATCTATATTCTAAAACATATATCTAAAACATTTAATACAAATAAAAAGTAACCTTTTCTATAAATAGTATAGG
Organism: Parnassius smintheus behrii; assembly: GCA_036936625.1. Taxonomy (NCBI): domain Eukaryota; kingdom Metazoa; phylum Arthropoda; class Insecta; order Lepidoptera; family Papilionidae; genus Parnassius; species Parnassius smintheus. The sequence goes on along the minus strand of JAUPFT010000001.1, from coordinate 33,768,003 downwards.
GTAACTGATGGTGTTTCCTGTAGCCTATAGACATCTACATATATCTTCGATTACGAATCAAAATGTTATCCCCGTGAGGATTAAGTTGGAATGCCTCATTTCCAGTAAAGAGGTCTCTTGTTCTCTATACTCAAGATACGAAACACAGCAGCATTAAGCTACTATTTTACGCTGGTATTTTGTGAGAGCGTGGTCCTTCCCCGGTCGAGTTGACCAATTCATGCTACAACTATACTACTAATATAACTGCAGCATGGCTCTCCCACGAATAAACTAAGTACCATTTATTTAGTCTTTATCGAGTGTATTCTTCTTTCATGGGCCATCACATGGGCCTAAAAATAAAGTAAAGGTACAGGCTATATCCGTCCCACAGTTGGACACAGGCCTCCTCTCATTTCTGAGAGGGTTTTGGGCAAGAAAATATCGCCCTAAAGCGGCGAACTTCATGTCTTCAAAATATTTTTTTTATATCTCAGACATGCAGGTTTTCTCACGATGTTTTTCTTCACCACCGAGCACGTGTTAAATTAGCAATAAAATTGAAATCAACAATTTCATTGGTCCTGGGGGGCTTGAACCCGGGTTGCTCACGTACTGTAAAATTTACATAAAACGGGGTGATGAAAAACACACCCTACAACTAATTAGTAGAATCGTTACTTTGCGGAAACCCATTCAATTAAAGATGTTAAAATGTATTTTGTAAGTACCGTGTAATAAAATAAAATTATTTGTCTTACCTAGTTCGAGGAGCAACTCCCGCTCTCCCTCAGTTGTGTGCACTATACCCGTCGCTACATATCTTAACCACTACTCTCAACAACACTACATTAAAAAAGACACAATACTGTCAATAACACGAAACATATTTCGCCTCTAAGACACATAATTTTATTTTTTACGCGGATATTAGCTTATTAAATTTTTACATCTTTAAGGGCCTATACTACCTCAAATGGCTTAGCAAGATTTTCCGTTATGCCGAAAATATATCGGCATTAATGTTGAAATAAATACATGGTAAATTTGAGGATCAATGTTAAGCACTATATTAGACGAAAACACGAAAACGTAAAATTATCTCGATAGAAAAAAATCCAAATTAACCTTCAAACCGAACAATAAACCTTAAATTAAATCAAAACATTAAATTAGATCATGAAACTTTGCATAATAACTGAACTAACTATAAAGCAGGGCTTATGTTTTGTTATTTTTTGAATCATTAATTTCACCATAAAAAATTACTTAAACTATCGGCGTCCTGAAGCTTGTTAACGGAAAAACTGTATTGCTTACGATCAGAATACACATAACGCAACAGGACGACGTAAAGCTAAAATGGGAAATAAGCGTAATATAAAAACTTTTCAACAAAACAATTAAACCGCCGAAAAAACTCGCAATACTTACAAAAATATATACTTAGGTACATTTACATTAGTATAAGAACTTAGTTATTAAGATAAAATAAAAATATTATTTTTTGCTTTTTAGTTTTTCCAGCGGTTTAATTTATTTGTTAAAAAGTTTTTACTTTTAATTTTTGAAGCTATAATCCACTTATTACTTTGCTTAATTTTAGATTACTTTTAAAATAGCTACTTACCTTACTTTAGCTATTAACTGTTATATAATCCTACTTTAACTATTATTTGTTTAAAGCTGTAATCGACCTATGAAAGAAAGTGTTCGCCAAAGAGTAGGCATATGTGACACTGAGTAGAGTAAAAACACACCAGAGTATTGCTTTATCTGATCTAGAGTCAAATAAGATATTACACAAACCTCATGATGAATGAGCTTTAACAGAAATTATCAAAATTAGACTACTCTCTAATAAATCACTCCTATTTTCTCACCCTCAGGTATTTTTTTTCAAACTTATATGGTACCAGTTTCGAGGTATTATCCTATCCAATAAAAAACGAATTATCAAAATCGGACTACTCTGTAAGAAATCACCCCTATTTTCCCACCCAAGGGTAAAAACTTTTTCCAAATTTATATGGGACCAATTTCGAGGTATAACCCTATCCAATAAAAAAGTACTATCGAAATCGGACCAGTCTGTAATAAATAACCCCAAGGTAAGAATTTTTTTCAATTTTATATGTGACCAATTTCAAGGTATCCAATAAAAAAATAATTATCAAAATCGGACTACTCTGTAAAAAGTTATGCGTCGTCATACATGAAAAAAAATATACGCGTCGACTTGAGTACCTCCTCCGTTTTTCCGTTGGTTGAAAAATAAGAAGCGACTGAGTTAGCGTAAAAAAACAGGTAAATGCGATGAACTTAATGAAATAATTACCTAACGACCTATCCACTTACAGTATTAGTGATTACATACATGTCGGTAGAGAGAGCATACGAAGCGCGGGAAAGTGGGGGTGAAATTAGAATTTGAGTTGAGGTAGTATAGTCCCTTACCTCAACACTTCAAACGTTAGACGATTTGGACGCCGTTTGAATGTTGTACTGTTTATATTATTTTGTTAATTTTGGTTGTAGCTTGTTTCATTTTTATTTAAATTTATCGGTAATTTTATGTAAAATTTCACTAGGCAGAAGGACTTATTCTGTGTCTAGGAGTCTATCTATGCAGGCCCACCCACTTATCTATTTCTAGCGATAATTACAACTAATAGCACTGCTGTTAGACATTTAGACTCTGAGATGACGACACATCTGAAGCTAAAAGAAGTTTCATCTGAAGTTTAAAGCTCGTTTCATGGTGGATTGTTTGTTATGTTCCTTTACATAAGCTGTGCTTACAGTTAAGGACAAAAACAAATAAAAAAACTGCCGCTTATAAGTCGTGAATAAAGACAAGCAATATATGTGGAGACGACTCCCGACAATGCTTTACGGTATAACAGCCTTGTAATCCACCCTCCCCCCGCCCCCCCCCCTAAATCCGTAAATACCTAACGTTGCGTTATTTTGTTTACAGAGTACTCTCAGTAAGTTTCGAGTCGATCGCCCTGTAAAATGAAATCATTCATACAAACTGTAACACCTTATTTCATCGACTTAGGGTAGAATTTTCTATACTCCATTCTAAGTGAATTCCTACGTAATAAAAGAAACTTATTGTCCCAATTACATACGTTTACGTCCAACGATTTGAGCTCTGAGTCAAATAATATAATAATTAATACAATATATTAATACAAAATATGGACCCTTATTTTAAGATTTTAAGGATAGATTAAAAAAAATTATAATAGAAAAGGATTACATTTTTGTTTTGAAAGAATTCTGACTTGACATTTCAAACAATCTGGAGCTCTTGTTTGCAAATACTAGAATGCGAAGTATTCAGTAAAACTATTCAGATCGCTTTCAAATTGGAAGCAATAATACCTGCTGCTGATTTATGAAAAAGATTTATTATATTCATTTTCTATAATTGGAATTTGTTTCTTGTAATATTTAACTATTGTTTTTAAGCTTAGGCTAATTTCTTTATGAAGAGTTTTAATGTAAACCAAAAAAGAAATCATACAATACTCTCGTTTAATGAGAAATAAACAACAAAAGGTTGTGGGTTCGAATCCGCCATTCGACTATTGCCGTGGACCATTCCTAACACAAGCATTTTAAGTTTAATAGCATTGCTAGTATCTTTATTTAATGTTAATAACATTACTAGTTAATGGTTGTGCTAGGTAAATTGGAAAGATATAGCACCGAACTTATTTTTAAAGAATGTTTTGTACTTACTGTAAGACAGCTTTTTAACATGTCTTTTATACTGCGTAAGCACAAAAATGAAGATTTTAAACTTAATTTAAAACGTAATAAATATAACGAGTTTGTGACGTGATTGCTTATAGAACTGCTTTAGCCCGTCATCAATGTTATGTCACTTGCAGTTAAAGGTCGCGCCACCAAAGATGAAATTAAATAGAGTCCACTGCGCATGTACAATCAAGCAGAAAAATTAAAATTTTAATATGGTATTTTAATATGTAAAAAGTCAAAGGTCAACATAACTACACATCAGTCTCCACGAAAACGGAACGATATATTTGTATAATCATCGTTAGGTTTTAACTGCTTCTAAATAATATTCTGCATTTTATGTACACTTAGTTAAAGAAATAAAATATCTTGTATTTGATTTTTGTATTTGTAATTGATGTTAATACTATACTTTGCGATAGTTTGAACAGCAATAATAGCCTTCGATTATAAGGATATTTTACATGCCATAGTTTGCAAAAAAAAATCATCTTGTAGAAAGTAACAAAATATTTACAACTTTATACAATATACTACGAATTACGCTATTATAAATAGTCCCAAAATAATTTATAAAGTAATAAATATTTGCACACTATTTGAAAATATTATATACAATATTTTTAAAAGTACAAAAATAATTGCAAAAATTTAAACTCACCTCGCCGACACCTATTTTTCCCTTCTGCGCACTTCCATTAAATTTCATCTTTCGTGGCGCGACCTATACTTATTTATTATATTGTCTCTTAATAAACCCAAATACAACATTCTAAATTGGTTGATAAACCTTAATTACCTGGAAATAGAAGTTAATCAGTATTTAAATTCTAACACACACATACACCACATACACACACACACACACACACACACACACACACACACACACACACACACACACACACACACACACACACACACACACACACACACACACACACACATGGTAGGGATACGCTTCAACATTATTATGGCTGTATCGCGAATGAGTCCGCTCTACTAGAGGAAAGACCAAGCTCGCTCAGAATACCAACGTAAAATAAGAGTAACTCTGCTGTATTTATGTGTACTCGTAACGAGGTATTCCGTGCTAGCTCTTAGGTGATAACACAACTTTATTTTAATTCCTAGTTAAATATTGGTGTTTTATTACATCCCAGCGAATCCGGGATATAGGATATAACGAAAAACCTTGTTTTTAATTTAATTTAACCCTTATTATATTCCACCTTACAGAATGGATTGAAGTTCGGCTAGAGTTTGATATCGCTGGCGAGTGGCCAGCAATCGTTAACAGTTCCAGTAAATCGCAACATTGTTTTCTTGTAACAGGAAGGATGAATGCGCTTTACTGAACGAACCATTAAAATAACATTGTAATGTGCATTGCACTGGTTATATTGGATAATACAGTTTTCATTTTGCTTAGCATAATCTAATTATGGATAATAATAAATCTAATTCTGGAAATATTTAATCACAAAACCAGAAATGTAAATATAGCAGATTTCATTTCGAAACCGTGTAGTAGATTAAAAAATATTTGTTTATGTGGTAGAGCCATGCTGCAGTTACATTAGTAGTATAGTTGTAGCATGAATGGGTCGGCTCGACCTGGGAAGTATCACGCTCTTACAGAATACCAGCGTCAAATAGTAGCTTAATGCTGCTGTGTTTCGTATGGTGAGTGTAGAGAACCGAAGACCGTTTTTACTGGAAACGAAGCATTCCACCTAAGTCCTCACGGATGACAACGCATCTGCATTTTGACTCGTAATCGAGGGTAGATGTAGATGTCTATGGGCCACAGCAACCACTTACCATCAGGTGAACTGTGTGCTCATTTGTCATCCTATCCTATAAAAAAATGATTATTTTTGACTGGCGAAAATTTCACGTCTTTTGCCTTAAAATTGTTAGTTAGAAATCATATCGAGTTTTATGAAAACTTATGAAATTATTGTATCGACATCGGTTTTAATACAAAGTTAAAGGTTACAAACCTCTTGAATTGGTTGAAAATGTAGTTACAACATTCCGTTATATTCATAAATAATAAATACTTATAGGTCAAACTAAATAAAGATTGTAATAAAGATTTATATTAGAATGTGATGCTCGTAATATTTTTAAACATGGTTAGTATGCATATTTTTGTAAGTTTAATTTACATAAATGATATTATGCACTTAACTTCTCAAACCTTTCATCGCTCTTGTGTTCCTAAAGCACCGATGAGAGGCAATTAACCTGCGAGCAAAGTCAAACAACGTGTCTGAATTCTGCAACGAATTTAAGCACAAAATTACGTAAAAGGTTTTATTGAGAGCGTCTTTATCACGTAACTACTTATTATTGTATACTATGTTTATTTTACTTTGTGAAATATACAGTTCAACTTAAAGGGATTCTTAAATATTAAAACGTAATTTTATTGACTTGTATTTTGTGACTTTTTAGTAAAGAGATTAGAGAGATTTAACCTAACCGAACTCTGTGACGGGACCCTAAGAAATGCCGTAATAGTTTTTGTTTACTAACCAAAGCTCCTCGTTGTCACACCTTTGTAAACACATCATTGCCCTAAACTAGTCATTAAAAATTTCTGCTGGTTCCGATCTATTTATTTCAAAGAAAATTATATTTTCGATTAATTTTACACATTACCCGTAATTAGAAACATATGTATAATTTCTATTGATCTACTTATAAAATGTTGGTATAGTTCATAAATTATAATTCATAAAATAAAATAAATCAAACTTCAAATAAAACTATACAAGCTGTTTATTTCGTATGTCATTTATATATTCATTCAATTATATATTATACATACGCATTGAGTGGTTATTAAAACGAAAATATTGCCTTGGATTATGCTTACTATATTGTTCCAAAAAACCGTCTCTATTTATAAACTTTAGGGCAAATCGCTCTTAAATCTCATTTTTCATAAACACATTTTAATCATCATTACAGCCGCATTGGAAATGATTCGTTTTATGTCTTGCCTTTTCCTGAAGTAAATACGATACAGCTATTAACTTTCAAAATATTTCATTAAAGCTTTAGATCATTTATATTAAGTGTTTTAAAAGTGAATTACAGGGAGATAGAAAAAAATAAAGGAGGTTATATTAAAAATGACTACGAAGACGCAAGGCATTAATAACAACTTTAGCGCTTCAGGCATAACATTATCTCAAGCCAAAAAACACACGATAGCAAAAATAATTAACCTCACAAATTGTAAACAGAATTTTTTTACATTTTAAATGTTCTAGTTCTATTTCTCACATTTTCTATATACTTAATGTGTCTTAAGCATAAGCGGTATGTACTTGCTAGCGATGCGGAATAGAAGAATAGATACAATGATCGATATGACTCATTTTTTCGGAAACTACCGAAAAGGGTCAAGAGTAGCGTTGACACTTGATAACAGGGAGGAAAACTCTAGAATAATTGCAGATAGTGCTTTTATCGAGTGTACATCTCATTTACGTTTCTTGTTAAGAGTGTGCGATGTTTTCAGTTTTACTTAATCAATTGAAACATAGACTCTTCACATCAGTAGCCACGGATTGGCTAAGTAAGGCCGTTGTTCAGACGACGTGAACATCAACTCTCGCGTTACGACATATGCAATCATGTCGCAAGGGTCGATAAGGTTGTCATCGAACCTAGATGTCCTTATTTTAATTATCTTCACAACTACATATAAATAAATTTGAAGTTTCTGTCTGTATTATAGAAATAACTACTTTGAAGTATGGGAAGCCATTATTGTGACACATGATCATACTTTCAAAGATTGAAAATAAATTGTTTGCAGTTATTTGGAATGTGATTATGTTTTTTCAGTAAAACTACATTCATGTCGAAGTAGCACTAACCACAGCATCAGAGGGAAAATTAAAGTAAAGTATAGCATCGTTTTGATTTGATTGTCGTCGCGTCTGTCAGACAGTTAACTGTGTATTTGTGCTCTGTGATCTTAATTTACGATTTCATAATTTAAGTGTTTCTTTGTGGAAGTATTTTGCATTTTTCATACAATATATAGACATACAACGTGTTTCCTTAAGTTTTGCTGTGACTTATTCAAGGCAAGTTAAAGCAATATTAGCACAATATTACAACATATATCAACAATATTAAGAAAAGAGCGAGGGTAAAAAGTCATCGACCCGGTACGTAGCATCTTCACGGTTACGCGCTATACTTAACCGTGAATGTCGTGTGCACCATTTTCATAGTATTATCGCTGATAAACGCGCTACTAACACCATAAAATTGTACTTTTTTCGGGGTCTGTAAATTAAAGCAGCATAATGAAGTGCGCTGGTTGCTTGAAGCCTATTAGAGACAATGCCGGTATTAGTAAATGTACCTCTACTGCATGTGAAAAATTTTTTTGCTCAGTGTGTATAAATGCTCCAATACTCACTGCTGAGAGGAAGATTTGGAAATGTCCCGAATGCAGTGCCGCGCAAAAAAAAGGTGGGGATAACAGTCTTACTCCAGTTCGAGGTGGTTCTGAAAATGTTACCACACTTAAAAAGCAGGACTCTGTGGGGTCTGAAATGACCCAACTCACTGAACAGCTGCGCCTCCTTACAAGTGAATTGTGCTCCGTTAAAACGAAATTAAATGACCTGACCCAATCAATTTCTTATACAAACGAGCGAATGGACGATATTATGGGTATTCTCGCAACCACTAATGAGAAAATAAAATACTTAGAAAAACGTGATGAAGACGTCCAAAATTTGCAGGTTACAGTGTCACAACTGCAAAATGAACTAAAAATACAAGCTCAACAGAATATGAGAAATGAAGTAGAAATTGTAGGAATTCCTGAAAACTTGGTTGAAAATCTGAATCATACCATACTCGTAGCAGCAACGAAACTGGGAGTTGACGTAGAAGATAAAGACTTAGATTGGGTAACTCGTGCGGGCCCACGCCGACCACCGAAAACCGTTGCTCTACCAGAAGATAGCGGCAATATGCCGCGGCCAGTGGTCGTTAAATTTCTGCGTCGATCTAAACGGGATCAAATCCTCAAAGCTGCAAAGTTAAGAAGAAACATAAACAGTTCTGACATGGAAGTAGCTGGTCTAACCCGGAAAGTTTATTTTAATGAAAGGCTTACCAAAGAAAACAGAGTGTTATTTCGAGACACTAGACAAAGGTCCAAGCAACACGGATACACATTCTGTTGGTGTAATCAAGGCTTTATTTACGTCAGGCAACGTGAAGGTAAATTTGATCAGCTTATTCAATCGCACAAGGATCTTGACCGTCTGCTTCCACCCACTTCCACAGCCTAGAGTACATAATGATAAACGTAATGATCTACATAATTATGAAAGAACAAGGATTGATGAAGTTTACTTAATGCAAGCTACCTTACATGACTTTGTTTTTGCTAAAAATGTATGTATGTATAACTGTAAACCCTTTTGTTATTTTGATATTATTTTAAATTTCACTTTTTACAAGTCCTTATTTTTGTTTCCTAAAGTAAAGAAACCAAGTTTTTAAGTGTAAAAATGTTTTGGCTCATATTAGCCAACTTATACCGGTTTGCGGATAAAATTCAACTACGAAAATGATTGTGACTGAAAACCTGGGCCTTGAATTAGACTCAATGCAGGTTAAGTGTGAAATTATAAAAGATTTATGTGATTGTAAACATGTCATCACTCCGGAATTTACCTTTAAGCTATTTTGTCTCAATATCAGAAGCCTAGGAAAGAACTTTGATACTTTAATGGTAGCCTTACAACGTTTAGAAATTTCCATGAATATCATAATTCTGACCGAATGTTGGCTCTACGATGGTATAATAATTCCGCAAATACCTGGATATAACGCTTTTAAAACGCATAGGCACTTAAATCAAAATAGCGGGGTGGTCGTATACCTGAGTGATATATGGCATGCCACAGTTTCGGAACTATTCCTTGATGAAGCCGATTGCCTATTTGTTCAAATACCCGAAAAGTTAAATATTCTTGGAATATATCGTTCACCATATTTTAAGAATCTGGAAAAATTCCTAGTATCCCTTGAAATGCACATTAATAACATAAATAGTCTTCCCTACATCGTTGCTGGCGACATAAACATAAATATAATGAAAAATATATGTACTCCACAAAGCTTAGAGTATCAGTGCTTTATGGCCGAACACGGATTCACTCCAGCCATAGTACATCCAACTAGGAAGTCTGCTTGCCTTGATCACATATACGTTAGAAACTTGAATAGTTGCCAAGCACTACATGGCATTGTATGTCAATGTGACATTACAGACCACTTTCCAGTTATGCTTGGTTTGCACTCCAAAAAAATTAAGCCTCCTAGACCTACTCGTTTCACATCTAAAGGGGATTTTAATGCCATAAAAGATAACCTTAAAAACATCGACTGGTCTATTCTAAGTAATATATCTGATGTAAATATAGCTAATGAAATATTCACAAAACACATTACAGATGTCCTAAACAAACATACCAAAGAAGTTAAAATTAGTAGAGCCAAGTATAACATAAAACCTTGGATAACTCCAGGTTTAATTCGTTGTATGCGCGTCCGTGATCGTCTGCATCTACAATCTCGGAGTGATCCGGAAAATAAAACCTTTAAAAAAATATATACCCGTTATCAAAATTTCTTTATAGATTTATTACGCAAGGTTAAAACTGAATATGAAAATAAAATTCTCATTGAAAACAAAAATAACCCGAAAAAGATGTGGCAGTCAATCAAAAATATCTGTCACCGTCAACATAATAAAAATGAACCCAAAGAATTGTTAAGACTAGATGGTCTAAATGTGCAAGAATCAATCGACTTCACAAATAATCATTTTTCTTCTGCTGGTAAAAAGCTCGCAGAAAATATTTTCTCTCATATGAAGCTAAATGAGGCTGATCTGGCAAGGTCCGTTCGAACTCCAAATCCACAAATGAATTCGTTTTTCATGTATCCCACCGATCATGAAGAAATTGGAAAACTTATATATCAGTTGCAAGATAATAAGGCACCGGGTATAGACGGAGTTAGCAACGCGCTTGTAAAATTTATCAAACACGAAATTATGACTCCGCTTGCATACATTTTTAACCTCAGTCTTTCAAGCGGTATCTTTCCAGATAGTTGGAAAACCGCATCGATTTGCCCAATTTATAAAAAAGGACCTAAAAATTCTGTTAACAACTATAGACCCATCTCGCTTTTAGTTGTATTTTCAAAATTACTTGAAAAACTAGGAAATAAACGCCATTTAAATTATCTGGAGAAATGCAACTGTATCTCTCCAAAACAATTTGGTTTTCGTAAGGGTAAAAACACCGAAGACGCGGTAAACCTACTAACGACCACTCTGTCTGCGCATCTTGATAGAAAAAAAATCCTGTATTGGTATATTTCTGGACTTACCCAAGGCTTTCGATACCATATCTATTTCTATTCTCTTGAAAAAACTAGAAAACACAGGTATTCGAGGGGTGGCCTTGAAGTGGTTTAAAAGCTACTTAATAAATCGCAAACAGTGCGTAAAAATTGGTAAGTCTATCAGTAGCTTACAAAATGTCAGTTTTAGAGTTCCACAGGGTAGCATTTTGGGACCTACATTATTTATCTTATATATTAATGACATCCATGATATAACACTTGAAAATGCTGACATTATATGCTATGCCGATGACACCGCGGTCGTTTTTCACGGACCCTCATGGAAATCTGTTTGTCCTATCGCTGAGCGAGGTATGTTGCAAATTTCTCTGTGGTTACGGAATAATTTACTAACATTAAACTCAAAAAAGACGATGTATGTATGTTTTCATAAAACAAATGCATCCTGTCTAAAGTTCGATTTGAATATAAAAATTCATAAAGAGTAATGCGACATAAATCCGCGCTGTTCATGTGAGTCTCTTATGCAGGTTAAAGTTGTAAAATATCTCGGTGTACTTGTTGACGAAAATTTGGGATTTAAATCGCACATAGAAGTTCTTTCAAACCGAATCAGAAGGATTATCCATATAATGAGAAAGCTATATTATATAACAAATAAGGCAATATTAAAGTCTGTGTATTACGCCCTTTGTCAATCGCTCATAGCTTACTGCATCACATGTTGGGGATGTGCATCCAAAACATATTTAGTACAGATTGAGAGAGCACAGCGGGCAGTTTTAAAGGCAATGCTAGGAAAACCGTACAGATACCCCACTGCAAGTGTATACGAAGATGCCGGAGTACTTACTGTACGTCAACTCTTTGTGCTGAATACGTCTTTAGCAGTACATAAATACATATTATCTTCAAATGACCACAAACTACGGACAAATTGCAGGGTATATAAACTATCCATACCTTTTGTCAATACAAAATTTGCCCAACGTTTTGGCGACTTTATCAAAAGACAAATTTATAATAAAGTCGTCAAACACTGTAATATTATAAATAAAAAATATGCATCAGCAAAATTAATCATAAAGAATTGGTTGGTCACCCTATCATATGAGGAAACAGAACAATTGATAAAAACTGAATTTTGCTAATAGATGGTATTTGTGTATTTTTTAGGTAAATATTGTTGTTGTTTTAATTTTATTTTATTTTTCTTTTTAAATGTAAATACATAATAATATACAGTTAATACATTGCAGTTATATAAAACTTGGCCTGGTAGTTAAAGGTTCCTTTCTTTTTTTTTATTTTTAGATTTTTAGCATTATGCAGTTCTTTTATTGCTATTTTGTGTAGGTATATTAAGTAGGTATATTATTGTCTGATAAGATGTATAAAATAATGCCATGTGAACTTTGGTCTCAGGTTTCCTCGATACAGGCTTGCCTAGTGAGGAAACCAACAGATATTACCTTTTGTACATATTTTTCTGTTAATAAAACATTTTTCATTTTTTTTTTTCATTTTCATTTTTTAACACTCAAAAGTTAAATAATTTAAATAAACATTATGGTTAATGGTGTAAAATATAACACTATATTCCGTATTACTGTAAAGTTCACTTTCTCTGATAATTGAGAAAAAAGACAAGCTTTGCATCAACATTATATCTACAAGTAACAATACCGTAAATTTCACAATTCTTCACACTTCGGCAAAAGTACGCCATTATTAATACGGAATGAACACTAGTCTCGCTGAAGCGATTTCGCTCAACTGCGGTTGGTTAATTTAAACCAACCTCATTGGGAAACGTACTCGGGGTTCAGTTCTTTGTCAATAATTAAGTTGAAGATAGTTAACCGTGTATTGACGGTGTAGTAATAACCATCACCCCATATACTCAGGAGGTGGGCAGGAGCTTCTTCCTGACAACCCCTCAAAATAATAAATTAAAAGCACAAAGGCACTTGAACACTTGAGGCAGGAAGCTAGATGATTGGTCAAGGTATATAAGAACGATGCAAAGTATACACAAGATCAGAAGGCAGCTTTACGATTGCCTGTATTGAAGAAAAAGTTGTTTGTTGTGTTATTGTGTTTCTTATTGCGTAATTTAATATTATTGAAGATAATACAATGTTTACACTAAACAACTTTTGTCTGGAAAATGATAACACAAATAAAAAGCTTCTTAGTAAAGTAAAGCTTCTTCGTCTAAGGTTTAAACGAATTAACTAACTGAATAAAATATTTGTAGCTCGTTTTTGAAAGGGTACATAGTATATCTTTTTTGTCACATTGGCGAATAAGTTTTTTTCTCTAATAATACGAAAATTAGTTACATAGACAAATATAGCAAAAATATATTGATCTATAATAAAATTCATTACACTATCTCATCTCATGGGGGTCTAAGAGTTGGCTACGGTAAGGTACAGAAAGAGCTCATGGCTCTTTCTATACTTTCTCATGGCAATATGGGAGATCTAATTAAAAAAAAATAACAGTGGCGGAGAGCGATGTCAAAGGTGCGAAAAGTTTATTACAGTAAGTAATGCGAACGTTAGCCGCCTGCCAAGCATGGTGAGAAAAAAATGTTCAGAGAACTATTAGGGAGAGCAAAAAAAAGAACGTATATACGATAAAATAAAGTGTAAATGTCATTACATAATATTCGTAAATATTTATAAACGTATCCTCAGTGATTAATTTTTAGAATTTTAAGAAACAATATTTAAGTCCTCAACAACAAGTGAGACTAAATCAGTTTGTTGTACCGTTATATTTGTAGCATAATTATTTCTGAATCCATTAACATTGAATCAATTTACTTTACACTAAAAGAAATTTCAATCCATCAACAGGCAACAGCTGGTGTCCGACAGTGATTAATCGATGGAGTTAAAAATATCCCAAGCATAACAATTAGCTTTGTTACGCAACAATTTTAAGCAGCTTTTAGCACTAATTATTATTATTTACTCATTGTGAATGAAGTTCTGAACACTTTAAATAACTACATCATGCTGTGCGATTGCGTAAAATAAAGACTGGGTGAAATCGTATGCTGGTGGGACTTTTAAATAAATAAATAAATAATTTAAACTATACTAGGCTTGTAATAACTTTATCTTAGAAACCAGATCTTCTGCAACTGTGTGCTTTTTTAAATTATTTTAATATTTTCAGACATCGGTTCAGCTGCAATAATCTTATACTGAACTTATTATATCATGCACTACAGCCCGTAAAGTTCCATCGCTGACCATAGGCCTCCCGTTAGATTGCCTCACAGCATAGGGGAGATTTTGCTATAGTTGCTACGGTTAGCAGAGTTTTGAGTTGTTCAGGAAGATACTGCTGACCATCTTGTGTTTCAGTTTTCTTTTGTCGCCTCTTGAGACACCCACGGGACGATGTGTGGGACTGGATGTTTCTACAAGTACACTGTAATACTTTTTGACATTTATTATACATAAATACATACATACATAACATAAACGCTCACGCCTGTCACCCAGAGGGGTAGGCCGAGACTGCAGACTTCCATTTGGCACGATCCTCACACACCTTTCTCGCCTCTTTCACGTCCATATATCTACGCATGCATGCTCGTCGGTTAAGGGTACTCCTAATTTGGCCCGTTTTCAATAAATCGTTAATTTGGTCTATAAATTTTCGCCTTGGACGTCCCTTTCCCACTCTGCCATTCACTTCTGCAACATAAATTTTCTTTGTCACTCTTTCCTCATTCATTCTTTCCACATGGCTAAACCACCGAAGCATTACTTTCTTAATCCTGGCCACTACTACTATCCTACACACTCTTCTCTTATGACGCAATTTCTCACCCTGTCATTCAGATTCAGCCCTAACATACTCCTTAACGACCACATTTCTACTGCGTTTATTCTACTCTCGTGCTTCTTCTGCCACACCCAACTTTCGCTACCATAATACGTTAAAGTAGGAACCAACACAGCATTATAAATTGCCATCCGTGCCTTTTTTGACACATTTTGACTCTTCACAATAGAGTGTAGGGCCTCATTTACTCTATTTTCTGCGTTCACTCGTCGTTCTATATCCTTATCACATATTAGATAAAGCTGCCGGATATGATAGAGTTTCACTCGAAATGCTAAGGCCTGGAGAGGAAGTGGTGGCTGGCCTGCTGTACACCTTGTTTAATTTATGCTGGGAACTGAACTTTTATTATACTTTTATAAATTTTATTTTTAAACACTTAAAAAGAAGATATTCAAACTATTTTACTAAATTATTTTATTAGGCTACTAGTATTCATGTTTTCATAGTAAATTAAATATTTGTGATAGACCCGTTTTAAATGATGACAAGTGAATAATTTTTTCCTATTCAGAACATTTTTTTTTTGTATAGAATAATTTATTTAGAATGAATAAACTTAAATAAAGTTATAAAACTATATTAATTTCGCTCTAATTTTGTTACTGATTGAAAATACTTTTGTGTAATAAGTTGTATCTGACAGCCCAGTAACGTAGTAGCTAAGTATTGGATTGCGGAGTTCTGTGTCGCGGGCTTGAATCACGAACAGACCAAATAAATACATGTTGTACCAATGTAAGGCCTACAAATTAGTGGCTTTAGATCAGAATGATTGCCCTTGACATGTGCAATAAATAAAAGTAAGTAAAAGGCCGCCTTGCTGCAGATGAATATCCTAGTGTGAGGTTATGACTATTTCAATTGAAATGAATGAATAAGAACAACTATTGGTACATAACAGACACAAAATGCCAAAGATAACTTGAGGTACGCACATAAATTCCGAGATGTGTACAATTATTTTTATACTATTAAAGCTAAAAATATGAAAGTCTTATAACGGTTATCAAACAAAAATAACTTATCTTAGAAGTTCTGAATAATGCGAAGGAATAGAATAGAAAAAATAATTGTTTATCGAATGAACCTCAAAAGTAGATATCTAAATTCGGGTAGGCTTACTAAAGTCGTATATCGGGCACATTATGGGACCAGCTAGTTGCTTACGTAAGTACGTGAGGAGAATTCAAATAACTTATTATCGATTTAATCGAGCCTCTACAGGATTGTTCGATAATGATTTCTTATATTTACGCGAGCATTACACATTGAAATAATACTAGGGACTACGGGACTCGTCCCGTCCGTGACCATGAGT
Source organism: Parnassius smintheus behrii (assembly GCA_036936625.1). Taxonomy (NCBI): domain Eukaryota; kingdom Metazoa; phylum Arthropoda; class Insecta; order Lepidoptera; family Papilionidae; genus Parnassius; species Parnassius smintheus. Next base: position 33,751,625 of record JAUPFT010000001.1, on the reverse strand, counting down.
GCTGTAAAGCGTTCGAAACGTCGAGTATTTAAAAAGTTAAATATACGCGATAAATTCCGTAAAAACTAGTATTATTTCAAGGATTGTTCGATATTCAGATTTGCCCTAATATGTTTGACTTTTAAACAGTCACCTTTTTGTAGCACGAGGCTTTATAAGCCGCAGTTTGCTCACTCATGGTGACAGAGGAATCCATATGACGAGCCTGAAGCTGTGATAGTCGAGGGGTCGCGCCAAAGCGATTGCTGCGGTATGCGATATATATAGGCGTTCTCTTGGCCTTGCTGTGTTGTAGTGAAATTAAAACACTGTGTAATTTCAATCAGTGCGACAAAACGTAACTAACGTGCTGCATATGAGACAAAACGTAATGTAAAGATTTTGAAAACGATTGATTATTGTTTTTTTTTGCTAAATATAAAAAGCGACGGTAGCCAAATGGATAACTAAGGATACGGACCGCGAAACTCAGAAGTTGTGGGTCGGAATCTGCCATTTGACTAGTGACGTAAACCACTCCTAAATATTTTTTTTCTAAATCAATAATAAATATAAATATCGTTTTTGTATTAGGTTTTTGTAATTGGTTTTTTTACTTAAAGTTATTTTGGCATATTTTTCATACTCGTTTTCTAAATCAGATATGATATCGACGGTGGTGACTTTCGCATTTAAGTTTTATCGCGGCAAAATCGATTCCATATACATATTACAAATGGTACTAAAGTGTACAAGTATGTGTGACATGGAGAGCACAGACTGATTAGAAAATTTATAATCAATCTTTTTGCACAAATGTCGGCTGCGACTAATATTTAAGGCCTGGTCAAAAATATTGTCATACAATCATACATAAATTTATTTATGAGGGATAATTACCGTATGTGAAAAGCTTGACAAGCGCTTCACGATAGACCATAAGACATTTTTAAGCGCTGCTTGAAGCAACTTAGATATTTTTCGGACGGAGATAACGTTCAGTTAAATGTAATCCGATTATGTAGTTTCCGCATTTATATAGACAACGACTAAATATGGTATTTCATAATAGCTGGCCCGATAGATGTTGTTTTGTCCTTATCGGTAGGTGTCGCGATAAGTTTAACTTTTTTTTAATTTTTTGTTTAATTTCATTAGTACTTTTTTACAGTAAATAAATATAAAAATTGTTAGTGACTGCACCACAAATCAACCAACAACTACCAGGTCCTGATTCTGTGATTTTATTTGCAGGCACTAAACCAAGGAGTCGTTCGTTGAAATTTCACAGTACGCGAGCAATCCGGGTTCGATCTCCGCCGACACCAATGAAATTGTTAATTGCAATTTTAAGTGCTGCGTTAATACGTGCTCGGCGGTGAAGGAAAACATTGAGATCATGATCTGAAAAAAAATCGAAGTCTTGTGAAGTTCACCCACATGCAGTGGGGCAGCGCGGTGGACACTGTCTTGCCCTAAAACCCTCTCAGAAGTAGTAGGAGGCCTATGCCCAGCAATGAAACGTATATTATAGGCTGTAACTTTAGTTTACTTTTTACTAAACCGACATACTTTGAATTTGAATACATATAGTGAATAGAATTTATTTATTACTTTCCGGCAGCGCTATCTATCGGCTCCTAGGGAATCATTACTATGAACCATCGTCTCAACAATTTTTTGCTTAACTTTTTTTAATTAGAATTTCTTTCAGTTAATGTTGTCTTCATGATGCTGAAGAAAATTTCCAAAGCGGGTAGCGTTCTATGATCAAAAATTAAAAAAAATTATTCTAACGAGCCGTTTAAATTTAAATAAATATCAACATTCGCGAACTCTTTAGCGGAACTGTTTCAATTGTTGAGGCAGAAAACTTCGTCTTGTTAGTACTACACGTACGAGAAATTCAAATAACATATTCTCAGTCCGTCCTTCCTTTCGTCTGTAACGTGATTCTTGATTACCTTCTATCGAATATGTTTAAAGGTTTTAAAATATAGAGAAGCATATTTATTAAAGATATTTATATATAAAATATAAATATTAAGCTTCATGTTTTTATGTTTCAGACATACTATTTATTTTCTGGATGTATCGTGATGGAATATAATTAAAAAAATGCGTGCAGCTCACACGCGACAGAAGTGACACCTTCAAATCATTAAAAATGTGAAAATGATTTCATAAATTCAGGCCATCTAGCGTCTAAAAAAGTGACTACATATAGAATGAAGTAGGTGGCGCTATTATAATTTTATTCGAAAGAAATATAATATCTATCTGTCAACTATATATATATATATATATATATATATATATATATATATATATATATATATATATATATATATATATACATATATATATTAAAAGGATTTTATACATTTATTTACTACAAAATTAAATTTTCCTATATTACATGCCACACTTGTAGTTTAAATTATAAACTTACTGGTTATAAAATGATTTATTTCAATTTTACCTATTACGAAGTTGAGGTTTGGCCGTTATTCACTGCTTGTTTATTCCGTAGGCACACGACACCTTGTTGAACAAAACGTGTAAGCGATGCCGTTCCGGGTTCCGGCGGCGTTTACGACTTTTTTCTCGCGAGTATGCTACGAGCTATAATGCTCCTTTCTTATTTTCTCCCACGATAGGGGCGTGTTTACAAAATTGATAGGTATAGAATCGAACTATTACATTGACACGGGTCACACATACAAGTGTACGCAAGGTTGGTTGCGGGAATCGTAGTCAAATGAAATTATTTTGATCTTAAGAATTTATGTGTCTGTCTCTTAACTATCGCTTTTTCGTTTCATAGACTTTCAAATCACAACGAAGCTAAAGAAGTTTTCACTTCAAAAATTAATCTTATGTATTAATTCAACAAGATATTATAATTATATGCAGGATCAGGCATCCACTAACCTAAAGCAAAACTACGTACATATTTTAAAAACTTTATTCATAAGTTCATTCATTACGGTCAATAAAATCCCCTGCCGGACATAAACCTCCCTCATAGGTTCATAAGGGGGACACCTGGCATATTTGGCACGCTTGGCGGGCGTGTTGGCAGCCGCAGGATTTTCATTATTTTGAATCGTTATCAGGATGAGTCTACTACTCGTCTCCTATTTCATGACTGTCTGTCACCTCTTACGCCACCCATGGGATGACAAAAAAAAATAATCTTATGTATTTCAAGTACTAAAAGATAGTCGTACTATTTTACAAACACAAAACCTACAAAATATTTGTTTCTTAAGCTTTTCCGATGAGGTCGTAAAATGTTTTTGCCATCAAGCAGTAGAAGTCATGTTTGGTAGATTCAGCCAGTAAGTAGTAGGATATATTTATAAGTTTTGTTTTACGGTTACGGTCTAGGAAAGATTTCAATGACCTATTGATTTCTGTAACTTCCCTGTACTTACAGTTTCCAAAACTAATAATAATAATCATCATCATCATTACAGCCCTTCACAAGTCCACTGCTGAACATAGGCCTCTAGGTACTTACAGTTTCCAAAACTAATAATAATAATCATCATCATCATTACAGCCCTTCACAAGTCCACTGCTGAACATAGGCCTCTAGGTACTTACAGTTTCCAAAACTAATAATAATAATCATCATCATCATTACAGCCCTTCACAAGTCCACTACTGAACATAGGCCTCTAGGTACTTACAGTTTCCAAAACTAATAATAATAATCATCATCATCATTACAGCCCTTCACAAGTCCACTGCTGAACATAGGCCTCTGGGTACTTACAGTTTTCAAAACTAATAATAATAATCATCATCATCATTACAGCCCTTCACAAGTCCACTGCTGAACATAGGCCTCTAGGTACTTACAGTTTTCAAAACTAATAATAATAATCATCATCATCATTACAGCCCTTCACAAGTCCACTGCTGAACATAGGCCTCTAGGTACTTACAGTTTCCAAAACTAATAATAATAATAATCATCATCATTACAGCCCTTCACAAGTCCACTGCTGAACATAGGCCTCTAGGTACTTACAGTTTCCAAAACTAATAATAATAATCATCATCATCATTACAGCCCTTCACAAGTCCACTGCTGAACATAGGCCTCTAGGTACTTACAGTTTCCAAAACTAATAATAATAATCATCATCATCATTACAGCCCTTCACAAGTCCACTGCTGAACATAGGCCTCTGGGTACTTACAGTTTTCAAAACTAATAATAATAATCATCATCATCATTACAGCCCTTCACAAGTCCACTGCTGAACATAGGCCTCTAGGTACTTACAGTTTCCAAAACTAATAATAATAATCATCATCATCATTACAGCCCTTCACAAGTCCACTGCTGAACATAGGCCTCTAGGTACTTACAGTTTCCAAAACTAATAATAATAATCATCATCATCATTACAGCCCTTCACAAGTCCACTGCTGAACATAGGCCTCTAGGTACTTACAGTTTCCAAAACTAATAATAATAATAATCATCATCATTACAGCCCTTCACAAGTCCACTGCTGAACATAGGCCTCTAGGTACTTACAGTTTCCAAAACTAATAATAATAATCATCATCATCATTACAGCCCTTCACAAGTCCACTGCTGAACATAGGCCTCTAGGTACTTACAGTTTCCAAAACTAATAATAATAATCATCATCATCATTACAGCCCTTCACAAGTCCACTGCTGAACATAGGCCTCTGGGTACTTACAGTTTTCAAAACTAATAATAATAATCATCATCATCATTACAGCCCTTCACAAGTCCACTGCTGAACATAGGCCTCTAGGTACTTACAGTTTCCAAAACTAATAATAATAATCATCATCATCATTACAGCCCTTCACAAGTCCACTGCTGAACATAGGCCTCTAGGTACTTACAGTTTCCAAAACTAATAATAATAATCATCATCATCATTACAGCCCTTCACAAGTCCACTACTGAACATAGGCCTCTAGGTACTTACAGTTTCCAAAACTAATAATAATAATCATCATCATCATTACAGCCCTTCACAAGTCCACTGCTGAACATAGGCCTCTAGGTACTTACAGTTTCTAAAACTAATAATAATAATACCGAGAAAATACATTATCGTTTATTATGCTTCATGATTCAAACAATTAAGTAAGGCCACATGTCATTAAACAATGAAACAAAGGAATAGTTATTAATGAAAAACATAATTATAAGTTCTATTCAGTTTTCTTTTAAATTTTACGTATGAGTTTTATATATTATCATTTATTGAATCTGTGGAGATCGCAATAGTTTTTATTGCATGATCTAAATTATATGACGCACTAGCAAACAAGCAGCCTTGGCTTTGTCTGGGTGGGATCTTAAGATATCATCAAAGATCATTTTTTTATAATTTTTTCGACTTGAGTAAAACGTTCAAGTTTTATTTAATAAAGTAAGATAACGTTAACCAAGTAAGTAAAATAACCGAGATCACTGCTGGAACGGCTCTTTACGGAATTGTGAAGTATCACCACAATATGTTCAGCCATTCTGCTAAAGATTAGCACGAACAGAATTAAAAAAAATGGTACGCAAATAAAAAAGGCCATTAAAGACTTAAGCCTTTTTCTTTGTTACAGGCAAACTTGCAACATTAATTAATAATTTACGTAGTAGAGCCACGCTGCAGTAGTTGTAGCACCAATGGATCGGCTACACGGGGGAAGGACCAAGCTCTCACTGATTACCAGCGTAAAATCGCAGCCTAACGTTGCTGTGTTTTGTATAGTGAGTGTAGAGAATACCTCTTTTATTGGAAACGAGGCATTCCATCTTAGTCCTAATGGGCGATAACGAATCTGCATATTGATTCGTAGTCGAGGATAGATCTGGATGTTTATGGGCCACAGCAACTACTTACCAACAGGTGCACTGTGTGATCGTTTGTCACCCTTATCCTATAAAAAATCTTGGATAAAAACCGTAACGAGGATATCCGCAAAAAAACAATAGAAGCTGGAGTAGGTCAACTGATCTGAAGGCAGGCAGATCTGCAGGCTGAAGTAGTAATGGGCCGGCGGGCATGATCGCCGGAGAGAACCGGAGAAACTTTTTACTGGAAACGAGACATTCCATCTTAGTCCTCTGTCATTTCCTCATAAATATGGATGTATATTGACCACAGCAACCACTTACCATCAGGTGGGCTGTATGCATGTTTGTCAACGCCATTCTGTCAAAAAAATGGTTGGTATTTCCATATTCAATGAGCGGACTTAACTTATATGTTGTATAGAAAATTTTCTCTTTTATAAAAAAAATGAACACGATATTAAAATTGAACATAAAACACATTTACGACGACAACTGTTCGCATCCATCAAACTGTGTAGGCCGGGCTTAACGCTACTTTACATATATGAAAATGAAACAACCATTTTGCATAATATAATATGATAAAACTTAATATAATAAGGCTTCCAATAAAATATTTTTTAATCATTATACCATATTTCTGTACTTTATTCTTGCACTTAATAATTTTCTTTTCCTTAACACCTTTACAGAGTTTCGCGGGAACTGTAACGTGGCTGGAGTACACATAGGTTGGTTCGAACGATGAGGGACCACGTTCATACAAAATATTAGCGTAGATGAGCATATAGAAATATATAGAAATTTTCCGTCTAGGTCTTCAACAACTAAGTATTAAAAAACAGTCATTACACATCTGTATTCTGATTCTTAATCAAGGATAGAAATGTTGTCGGCGATATGGTTATAAATATAGTGGAGTACACTTTGTGCTCGTCTGCCAGAAAACCTCACTTAAAAATGTAAAATATTATGACCACGGCATGCAACAACACTATTCCTTGAGTATGTCCATATAAAATCAAACATGACTTGTGTGAGCCCTTTCTGTGAGTAGTGGCAAATTCCGTGAAGCCAATTCCCACGCCAAATTTTTCAAGCAGCTGAACGGTTAAAAAAAATTATATCATGAAAGTACTTTTCGTAGTACGTTTCTACTTTTGACTAGACAGAGTGTTTCCATTTTTAAACTGAAGTTCAGTAAAGTAAATTATTTTAAACGTCGGCGCTACGAGTGCACAATTTGAAAAAAAAATATTTGAAAAATCGTGCGGGTAAAATCCATGAATATGATATAATAGAATAATTGAGGCTGTTGTTATGAAGTATCTGAATAATTTTACTGTTATCGACTCGTGAAACGAGAACCGGTGTTTGATACCTACGATGAACGAGTAATGAGACATCATATGTACATATTTGATAATAGTAATTTATGATATCTCTACAGTGTTATATCATTTGATTTGTACGACACAGCAGTTTTATCTGTTTCGTATTAGTATACTATGCTTTTAACAGATAGTTTGGCTTGACCGGACAAAGACCACACGTTTTCTTAGAATAATTTATACTCCTGTGTTTCGTATGGTGCGTTTAGGTAACCGGATAGTCAGATAGTTTGGCTTGACCGGACAAAGACCACGTTTTTTTAGAATAATTTATACTCCTGTGTTTCGTATGGTGCGTTTAGGTAACCGGATAGTCCTTTTACTGGAAAGGTGGCATTCTGTCTTAGTCTTCAAGGATGACAACGCATCTAAATTCTGATTCTCAACTAAGGATAGATGTAAATATTTATGGGCCACAGCAATCACTTATTTATTTATTTATTTATTTATTCTTTTTTGTACACCACAATACAGAAACATCAAGTTCAGTTAAAACTAATTAAAGTATGTACAATAGGCGGTCTTATCACTCTAAAAGTGATTTCTTCCAGTCAACTTTTGCGTAGAGGAGTGATGCAAACAAAAGTTAAAATAGAGGGGGGCATACAAAATAATAATAATAATAATAATAATTTAAAAAAATACATAAAAATAAAAATAAATGAAAATTATACATAAAATATCATATAATAGATTAAATAAATAGAGTACGAGAAAGGTAAAGTAATTTATCTAATAGCGTTCTAAATAATACGATTTAACAAGACTTTTGAAAGAGTGAAGAGATTTAGCACGACGAATATGGAGAGGCAAGGAGTTCCACAATCACACAGCGGTTACGGTGAAGGATTTCTTGAAAAAGGAAGAAGAGTGCAACGGTGTAGAGAGAGAAAGATTGACGGAGGAACGAAGGAACCGATTATGGGTAAGAGAAAGATACTGGAAACGATTTTTTAAATAAAGAGGAGTAGAAGGATTAAACAGCACACTATACAACGCGGAGAGAATGTGAGTAGTCCTGCGAAGGCGGATCGGGAGCCATTAGAGCTGTTTGCGAAATTCGGAGATATGATCATATTTGCGAAGCCCAAATATAAATCTAATGCATAAATTTTGAATACGCTCAAGCTTATTAAGCTGCTCCGCGGTAATGTCAAGATAACAAATATCAGCATAGTCAAGGATAGGCAGAAGTAGAGACTGAGGGAGCGTAACTTTAGTTGCTGTGGGAAGGAAATTACGTAATCTACGTAAAGAGCTTAACGCAGCAAACATTTTTCTACCGTCCTAATTTACCTGTGAGGTCCAAGACATACAAGAGTCAAGATACAACCCCAGGTTTTTAACCTTGTTACTGTAAGGGATTAGAGTGCAGTCTAGTATAATAGGGGGTAGGGAAGACCAGTCAATTTTACCAATTAATCTAGAACTACCGATGACAATGACCTGAGTTTTCTTAGGATTAATCGTTAAACCATAACATTTACTCCAATTCGAAATACAAGTCAGATCAGCGTTAATAGTGTCAACTGCTTTAGATAGATGTTCAAGAGAGGACTGAGTATAGATTTGGAGATCATCAGCATACAAGTGGTAGGAAGAGGACAAATTATGACTTATAGAGTTAATGAAAATTGCAAAAAGAAGAGGAGACAACACGCCACCTTGTGGTACACCAGCAGCTGTAGTAGTCCAGGTGGAAAAAAACCTCTTGCACCTGAATTCGCTGTCGCCGACCAAACAAGTAACTTTGAAACCAGTCAACTACAGTTGGAGATATGTTGAGAGAGCGCAGGATGCTTAACAAGATATCAAAATCTACTGTATTAAATGCGTTACTAAAATCAAGCAACGTGAGAATGGTAAGCTTTGTTGCTCCATATCATACCGAATATCATCAGTGATTTGTAAAATTGCAGTAGTCGTACTACGGCCAGGACGGAAACCGGATTGCAAGGGATTTAAAAGATTGTGTTTTAAAAGATAGGTGCTTAATTGATTGTGCACAAGACGTTCTAGAACTTTGGAAAAGAAAGGCAAAATAGAGATTAAATTGGCTAAAATTAAAAGCAGAGGTGTCCAGAGTGGGAGCTTTTGAAAGAGAATCTAAAGTATTATGTTTTGCTTTATCGTTTATGCAAGACGAAGATGAGAAATGGAAATTAAGTTGATTGAGATCAAGGTTATGGTGTGTGTCATTTTGTCGTAATTTCCCACTTCCTAAGGACTTAGGAAATTTCCAGACCCTAGCAGGATCAGGATCTTGTACTGATTCATGGATATGGCGTCGTTGTGCTTTTCTACATGGATTGTTGCAACGATTCCGTACTAATCTATACTTCTCTCTATTCAAATCGCTAGGAACTGACTTGTATTTAGCTTTGGCACAAGTTTAATATGGATGATTTTTTTATATCATCGGTCAGCCAAGGAGAGGGAGAATGCTTTACACGCACTGGATGAACAGGAGCATGAACATCGTAAAGCTGAATTAACAGAAAGTTGAACAAAGCCACCTGTTCGTCAACAGTAGACGCATTGACGACTACACTCCAATCAATCTTTACAGCGTCATTTAAAAGCTGCTCCAAATCCAAGTCACTAAAGTTACGCTGAAGTAGTATCCTTGACTTGGCTTTAGGGGGACGGATTTTGTATGACAAGTATAAAAGGTCGTGATAGGAAAAAGAATCAGCAGCATGTTGCCCAAATTTAAGAACATAGTCAGGTAAAGACACAAACATTATGTCGAGAAGAGAAGGGGCACAGTTCGGGAAAAAGCGTGTGGCAGACGTAGGAAGAAGTTTTAAATTTGCTGCTTCAATAATAGATTTAAGTTTTATTGATCTAGCGTCGGTTTTTAAAAGACAGGTATTAAAATCACCCATAATAATACTGTGACAATAGATAGGTGTAAGATTGTCAAGAATATTTTCTAACGTGGTAAAGTAGTAGTAGCTGACTTACTATCAGGTGTACTGTGAGCTAGTTTGTTTTGTAGTTTGTAGTGTAGCACCTTTATTCGATAAAAAGAAAAACAAATATAATTTTTTTTCTTATTAAAAATAATAATTGAGTGTAAAAAATCACATACTCGTATATCAAGAAAATTAAGAGGATGGCTTAATCTTATCTCCCATACTTGCAGTCAGCGTCATAGCCACTTTTTCACCTACCCCTGTTCTGAGTACAAACAGCAGCAGCATAAGTTGGGTTGTTTTATTCTGGCTCAGGTGGATTCGTTGAGACCTCAGGGAGTGGTTCGGTAGACCTGAAAGCATACAGATAAAATGAATTTGTAGTTGGCGCCAGTGCGCCTCATACTAAGCAGGTTCAATTATAAAACTTTCAACTACACTTAATACAGCATTAGGGTTTATTAGATAAACACATCGTTTCGTTTAGTTAAATCACCTCATAAAATTCATATGAATAGTAATAGTAGGTACTTCAGCAATTACATTTTGTAAATACAAATGCAATATACATAAATATTAAAAGTTTAAGAGCGTGGCTAGATTCAAGAAAATCTTAGGAGCTAAAAACATTTTAAGGCTGAAGTGTACCAGGCGGTCCCATAAAGAACTGGCCTGATATAGTTCATTAAATAGTACGTTTATCGTGCACTTAATATAAGAAACATGCATCGACATGAAATGCTTAGTCTTAGTTTAACAGGCATTTGAATAACGAGAGTCGCGTATTTTTTCAAAATGTCGAAAACTGAGCATCGAAGTGTTATAAAGTTTCTGTTTAAAGAAGGTTTATCCCCTGCCCAAACAAAAGAACGATTGGATGGCGTGTATAAGGAGTCTGCCCCCTCCTATAGCACAGTGAAAAATTGGGTGAAAGAGTTTCGCCTCGGGAGAGAAACCGTCGAAGACTTTGGCCACGACGGTCGACCTGTGGAAGTGCTCACTCCCGAAACGATTGCTCTTATCGAAGAGGAGGTTCTGAGTGACCGCCGTTTGAAGATTAGAAAAATTGCAGCAAGGCTTGGGCTCTCTAAGAGTACCGTTCATCGCGCGATCTATGAACATCTTCACATGAAAAAAGTGAGTGCAAGATGGGTACCGAAACTTCTTTCAGCGGTACAGAGACAGGAAAGAGTGCGCTGCGCTTCGTCCTTTTTGGATCTTTGTGGCGAAAATCCAAAGACTGTGATCGAGCGGCTAGTGACTGGCGATGAAACTATAATCTTGTATTATGATCCACAATGCAAGCGCGAGTCAATGGAATGGCGTTATAAGGGTGAAAAGCCCCCTAGAAAGGCAAAGGTGCAACAATCGACTAAAAAACTGATGTGCACAATATTTTAGGATTTTCAAGGCATTTTGATGGTAAACAGCGAATATTATGCTTCTTTAATATATAAATTACGAGACAAGATAAAGGAAAAACGAAGAGGCAAGCTGCCTAAAGGTGTCCTGTTGCTCCATGACAACGCCCCTGTTCATACCGCTGGTGTTTCGAAGGATGCAGTTCGTCAATGCGGGTTCACAGAAGTTCAACATCCACCTTACAGTCCAGGCATGGCCCCGTCCGACTATTATTTATTTCCAAATTTAAAGCGGGACTTAGTAGGAAGAAAATTTTCAAGCGATGAAGAGTTGCAGGCGGCCGTCTTCAGTCATTTTGAGGATACAAAATGTGATTATTTTTATAAAGGTTTAGAGATGTTGATTCACAGATGTCAGAAGTGTGTTAGTATTCATGGTGATTATATTGAAAAATAAAATTGGTTTCGTTTCATTTCCTTCATTGGTTCATAGTTAGGCCAATTCATTATGGGACCACCTACGTATTTTAAGATTTGGGTGCATTTAACGAAGAAAGGTTGATACGATTTGAAAATATTTGGAATAATTAATAGGCATTGTTACGGCTTAAGTTTAAGGTAATTAAAATAAATATTAATAATATAACTTATGTTATTCTTGGAAATTAATTTAAGGTCAATCTGAATCACACGTTCATCACATTTAACTTTCATGAAGCGTTATATAAGTTTGGGAGGCACATAAAGAGGGTCAAGCCACGTGGATCTTGGCAGCCTCTCCAGCATTTTCATTTGCTGCGTACGGAAACAGCTAAGCTTGATTATTTTCTCACTAGGTAATACACTTGCCCAGGATTTTACAATGCTATGATGACGTCAGCCTTCCAATAATGATCAGGCTACCTCGTAAGGACTTGCTTACGATCAATAGCCACGGATATGGCAGTAGGTTAAAAATTATTAGGTAAAAATGAAAGATGATGAAACTAAAAACCTGCAAAAATACAGTTCATTACCGTAAGGAAACAGAAAAGACAGCCGAGTGACCTTATTCAGAATAACGGAGATGAAATTTTAGAAAAAAGAACGCTTCAACCGACACTTTTGATAGTAAGTCAAAGTTAAACATAGTCAACGGCTTTGAAATTGGTTGATAATACATCCTTACATCAAAATTATAATTACATACGTACACATTAAATCAGACACCAAATCATTAATAAGTTTTGTTTAATGATTTGAATTAAAATATCGAATCCAAGCGAAAGCGATTAATTTAAACAAAAAAAAACCTTATACCCGTGAACAAGAGACTGAACATTTGAGAATTGGTCTCAATAAACTATCATCAATCAATAAAACAAACGATGTCGTTACGAAGAATAAAGAATAAAGAATCGTATGTTTTACTAGCTGCTGCCCGCGACTTTGTACGCGGATGATGTTGCTTACGCCAGCGACCACGGGGTCGTCAAAATCGAAGATCTAAAACGTCTGTTTTCGAATTCTAAGAGCCCGTTGACGGGAAAACAACGTGATGTGCGAGACGATTCGAGACGTTCCAGATCTTTCATTTTTGTAAGTCAACACGAAATGCCCATCAGATTAAACAACTTTTGCTAAGGCGTCATTCCTATATATGTTATAATGTCGCTGGGTTTTGGAGTTCCACAACAGTTGTTCCAGATCTTCAAATAACTATAGCTGTACCCTTGGCTTTGCCCACGTTCTCGGTCACGCGCAAGTCGTATCTCACGCTCCTGATTGCTCTGAAGTGATCGAGCAGTCTCAGAGCGGATATTCAACCTCTGATCCCTCTGTGTAACCGTTTCGGATGCGCGAGACAAAGAATGATGATCCCGATCGATAGCTTAAAGTATTTCTCGTTGTTCCACACTTTCCTGAGATCGAGAAACAGTAGTGCGGACTCGTTTAAATTCTAGTCGTAATTGGCGCTGCGTGCTAGTTTCTGCGCACAAACTTAGTGCATTACGCTCACGGTTAGCACCTAGCCGTTGTTCACGCTCTGCGTGGGTTCGAGAGAAACTACTGCTACTACTAACTAACCTGCGCATCTTAAAAACCCTTGAGTTTCGAGACAGATTTGATATTTTTATAAAAGGCATAGCTAGATTCCTTCTTAATCCGATACTTACGATATTCAAAATAATGAAAAGTTATCGAATAAGTACGTAATAGTAGAAAAATAATAATTATTCGCAGAAAAATTAAACACATCAACCAACACAGACAACAAAGGTAACCCCCGTTTCTATAGGATGATAACTTAGAACCAAAAGTTTGACTTGACTTCATGATGATGATGTAACTTGTTGTACCACCAATCAATCTGTTTAGTAATATTGGTGTGAAACTTTTCATACAATCAGATAGGACATGTAAAGTTCCCGGATTTCCTAATGCACATAAAAAGTGCAAAAATTAAACAAAAATTACGATTTTTCAAAACAATATTATGGAATTTAAACCTGCACCATTTAATGCGGTAAACATTTTTGACGGTCGACATATTGTTAAACAGCTGTTCCCTTGCAATTTATAATATTACTGCCCCGCTCCTTTATAAAAATAGCGTGATTATTATGTTCCCAGAGTTAAATTTTAACTTTTAATTTAACTAATAACATATCATTTTGTGCATTCAATTATTTTGTGCATTCAATTACAGAGAAAAACCTTTTAAAATCAATACTGCTTACCCCCTATAACATACGGCGTGATAATATGTAGCCTAAAGCTTTCCTTGGTTTACAAAGAACATTTTTGCTGAATTTCAAATCAATCTATTCAGTATTTTTGGCGTGAAGCCGTACCATACACACAGACAAACAGACAAACAGACAAAAATTCTAAAAAGTCACTTTTTGTCATCAGTTACGTTTTTCTAACAAAAGCCACTTATTTTTTCTCGAAAATACTCAATGTACAGTTTTTTTTCGTTACTGTTTTATTATATGTATAGATTTCATTCATTCTTATGCCATAGTTATTTGTCAGGGCTTTGGGTTTGGATTATATTACTATTAATAATTAATAAAATAATTTATTCATTTCTTTTATGAATAAAATGAATATTGCCAAATGGAAGTGTGTAGTCTCTGCCTACACCTCTGGGTGACAGGCGTGAGTGTTTATGTTATGTTTTTTTTTAATTTATTCAATGTTAAGCAAAATTTCCTATGGTTACCTTAAAATATAAATTATAATTATTATGTGCTTCATCATCATCATTACTATTATAGTCCTTACAAGTCCACTGCCGATCAAAGGCCTTCTCTAAGGAATGCCAAAGCACCGCCTTGAGTCACCTGCATCCATCGACTTCCTGCATGTCTTACCAGATCGTTACTCTATCTAGTGGGGGGATACCCTACACTTTGCAGGCTGTTACGAGGCTACCACTCAAGAACTATTCTTCCCCATCAGTTATCGGTTCTTCGAGATATAGCTTAGTCTTCCTAACAACCAGCGACATAGGTGTGACATGGACATTACACATGACTTTTGTTTTGTCCATGTTCACCTTAAGGCCTATCCGTTGGGAGACACAATTGAGGTCATTTAGCACAGTGCTAAAGTCCTCCAGTAATTCTGCCATAAGACCAATATCGTCAGCAAATCAAAGGCGAGTAATGTAGTGAGTTGCATGAAAACGTCTTTAAATGCAGCGGTGAAGAGTTTCTGGGATATAATGTCAGCCTGTCTTACACCTCTGCAATTGGATAGGTTTCGTACTCTAGTTCTGTACTCGGATAGCCATCGTAGCCCTACTGTACAAACACTTGAGCACTTCGATATACCGACAGTCAACTTGGCACCGCTCAAGAGACTGCTGCACCCCCCAAATTTCGACTGAATCAAAGGCTTTCTCATAGTTCACATACGCAAAACAAAGTGGTAGATTGTACTCTTCGGAATTCTGTAGAAGTTGCTGAAGAGTATTTATGTGCTCTATGGTGCTAAAGCCTTTTTGGGAACCGGCTTGTTTGTTGCCCATATCTACCCATGCGTGTCGTAAGAGGCGACAGAGAGAAACTAAGACAGAAAATGGGCAGCAACATCTTTCTAATAACAGCAAAAAGCAATAAAAACTGCGGTTGCCAACCCGCTCGCCAAGTGTGGCAACTATGGCAATATATCCCCCCATGAGCAACAGCACTAATAAACGGCTCCCAGTCCCCGGTGACACTATTATTCCTGGCCAAGGTGGCGACTATATTTAAACATGGCGGGGCAGGGGTGCTAAGAATCTCCGACAGAGGTTCGGCTGCCACCTAAGATTATGTTCTTCACCGTCTCAAATTCTTTCAATTATAAAAGACAATAGCATTTAACTTTTAGGAACGAGAGAGGATATAATCCGAACGGCATTAGTTCATACAAACGTTCCAAATGTTTAATGTTATTTTCTCTATCGTTAAGGACACTGAACTAAATGTGTTTTAACACTTATTTGAAATTGGTTGCAGGTTTCCACTGCGAGCAAAACTGTCCAGTTTTAGAGCAGGAAACATAGGAATACGAGATGGTTTCGTTATTTTAAATATATATTCAGTCCAAGCTGCAGTTGTCTCTGTCGGTGGCCTAGCTCAGTCGTTTGGACACAACGAAACATCAATAGATTGTTGATGAGTTGAGAGAGAGATGATGAGAAAGAGCTTTTCGTGGGATCCCCTTTACCTGTAAATGTTTTATTTTCAAGTAAAAGTATAATGCAAGTTATGCTTCTAAACATTTTAGGGTTCGTTAAACTTTACTGCCTAATAGTTTTCTTAAAACATCTTTCTTATGAAAACATGTCATTATTAGGAACTGAATATTTGAAATAATATATATATATATATATATATATATATATATATATATATATATATATATATATATATATATATATATATATATATATATATATATAATGAATAATGGACCGCTCCTAGCTTAAACGATCTAAACTTTAATATAGTAAATCAATAGATACTTTATACTTTATACGTGGTAGAGCCATGCTGCAGTTATATTAGTAGTTTAGTTGTAGCACGAATGGGTCGGCTCGACCGGGGAAGGACCACGCTCTCACAGAATACCAGCGTGAAATAGTAGCTTAATGCTGCTGTATTTCGTATGGTGAGTGTAGAGAACCGGAGACCCTTTTTACTGGAAACGAGGCATTCCATCTTAGTCCTCACGGGTGACAACGCATCTGCATTTTGATTTGTAATCGAGGATAGATGTAGATGTCTATGGGCCGCAGCAACCACTTACCATCAGGTGGACTGTGTGCTCGTTTGTCACCCGATCCTATAAAAAAAAAAAAAAAAAAAAATAGAATTACTTATATCTTCGTATAAAATTATTTTTGTTAGTGAACCATATAAGCACTATAACTTTATCGCGGTGGTGTCTCGTATATGACGCTAATAAAAATACCCGACGTCAGGTTAGTAGCTTCAAATATGTGAGAAATCTGTTACTACAACTGCCTGCAAAGCATAGTTATTCGTACAAATTTTTGCATTTCAGCATTCCTCGCGCTCTTTGCATATGCAGCGATGTCAATTGACCGAGAATGCGTAAGATATTTGCATATACGAGTGTACCAACTGGCTGTACCCGCCTACGCGTTGCTGTGGTTCAAAATTTTTCCGAAAAGTAAAAAAAAAATTGCACATTCAAATCCAACGTTGTGTCAAATTTTCAAAGCACTCTGCAACTTTCGGAGGTTTTAGACTTTAAACAAACGAACATTTAAATTTTAATTCCTGATTCTACGAAATTCTTATAGCTGTGTACTTATGGAACTTCTAACATCTGCCACCATAGTATATATTTTTGTGTATTTGACCTCCGAATCCATGTCTGTATTTCTGTCAAAACAGTTAAAATGTTTCTCATTATTTTTAAATAATTAATTAAAAAGCCATGTTGTGGGCGCTAGCGCTACTCCTTGGGTATCGCAAGAGGAGTCAGTTTTTAGAACTGGCCACTTGTAAACGATATAATAAAAATATAAGTTCAAATTTTGAAAATGGAAGTCTGCCAATATTGATGTGTATGTATTTTATCATTTGTTCACGATTTGGTGGCAATTTGAAAATTGTCTGTGTCTCGTCAGCATGAATATAACGCGAGAAAATTTTCGTACAATGATTTTTATGACTTTCGTTGTCATTTACGTTGACAAGAAAGTTATGATAGGCTTTGATTGGCCTTTCACGATGAAGCCGTAAATCATGCTACTGCTTGCAACTGGTTTAATGAGATTAAACGTGGTTGCCGTAATCTCACCGATGATCTGCGTGAGGGACGGCCATCCACGGGGAAGACTGAAGATAACATTAGTGTTGTGCGGCGTATGATAGAGACTGAGAAAAGAGTGACTTATCAGCAGATTCGGACAAGCTTAGGCATCGGTATGAGTTAAGTGCTCAAAATCCTCCATGAACAATTAGCAGTCAGGAAGTTTTGCGCCCGGTGGATACCTCATAATTTGATAGAGGTTAGGGTGGTAGGGGATGCGGTACGGGTGACGAAAGATGTATTTATTGTTATGATCCAGAAACTAAGAGACAGTTTACTGTCTAGGTGTTTCTTTCCAAGGAGTTGCCAACTAAAGTGAAGAGAGGTCCACGCGTGGAAAAAAGATGGTGGCCTAGTTTTTTGGAAGAACAGGTCATTACGCAACAATCGTTTAGAGAATCGAAAAACAGTTACTGCAGAATGGTACAATAATAATTGTTTGCCACTTGTCTTGGAAAAATTTCAGGAGAAATGAACTCGCAGTAGGATCCTCCTTCACCACGTTAACCACTCGTCACACACCGCCAAGCAAACAGTCGACTACTTAACGACGCCAGACGTGGAATCACTGGATCACCCTATAGCCCCAACCACGCGCCTTGCGATTTTTATTTATTTTCGAAAATAAAAGAAAAACTTCGAGGAAAACGTTTTATTGATGCCGAGGAAACAGAAGCTGCATTTCTAAATGCCGTCGAAGAGATCCCTAAGGACGAGTGGGCAAAGTGCTTTTCTCAGTGGTTCCGTCGGATGCAGCGATGTATTGATGTAAATGGACACTATTTTGAAAAGATATAAAACTAATAAGTTGCTAGTTTGTTCAGTTTTTGATTTTCCAAGAACTTTCAGTGTCACCTGCGTATATAACATTAGGCAATCCTATAAACAGCGGTGGATTTATGCAAAAATGAATTAACAATAATAATTTTTTGGGTGAAATAGATTATCTTACATGAAGCTAGGAAAGTTTTCAGTGGCATCGTGTAAGGTATTAAATACAAACTTGATCACACCAGAAAGAAGTCCTAGGCTGGACTTGCTTAAATCCTAATATTTTTTTATAATCCCATAATTAGAATACATCGGCTTTACAGTGAATTATCTATTTGGATTTATTGACGAAAAATCGAGGATATTTTCTAATAAAACAATTTGCTCTTGTTTAAATTCATTCCCTTAACATTAAAGTATTATGTTTGTAGTTAAGTAAATCATAAATATTGTCTAATGAATTGTTGATCTATGCTGTTAATAATGCTAAAATGATGTGTTAACATATTAAGCACGAAAATTTTCCGATGAGAAACTTTTAATGAAGTGGTGTTTTATTAATGTAATTTTATTACTGTCTGATTTTATTTCTATATAATAAATAAGTAAATAAAAATTAAAGCTCATTGAGCGCGGCTTACCGTCGCCAGTCTAATCGGTATTTTATCAGTACACATATTTTAATTTATTTAAAAAATAAATATGCTGTTTTAAAATTAGAGCATCAGCAACGTTCAAAAACAGTATAAGCTAACCAAAACTTGGTACATAAGCATGTAATACTAATTAAACAATTAGATCTTACATCGAATATAATAAATAAATAAATGTAAATACTATATGTAATTGGCAAAAGATACAGAACAGTAAATACCTCTACTGAAACTAAACACTAACTACATTATAACATGTCTTGCAGACGTGAAATTCTACTTGGTATCCGAAAGGTGTCAAAAAAAAACACCATAAATAGTTAGTAGTAGTTTTTGTACCAGTTTTTATCCGAGGACGATTGTGTTGAAATGGTTACAACGTAATTCAATTCAATTCAATTCATTTATTCATTTGCGATATATGGGTTACAGTAGGTCTTAATAATTTAACAAAATACAGCCATATTCTACCTTTCGGTATGCAAACTACTTAAATATTAGATTTTATTTATAGTTAAAATTAAATGGAAATGCCGATAATTACATTAACATAATATAACCCTATTTGTATATTTGCACTACTAACATAATAATAATTCACAAAATAATGATAAAATACATGTAATAATTAAAATTGTAGTATCCAAGTAACAATGTCAAAACGAGTAGGTATAAATTGTCTCAAAATCAATAACATAGATAATGTTAAGTTCAATAAATTTGATAGTTAAAATTTAAAAATTGTCATATAGATAATCGTCAATATTATAATACGCTTTTATGGTTAAAAATGTGTTTAGTTGTTTCTTAAAAATGTGAAAGCTCTTAGAATCTCTTATATATTTAGGTAAATGGTTATACAGTCGAGGACCCATACAGAATACGCTTTTTTGAAACAAAACAGTCTTACTATTGGGATGGCTCAATTTATCTTTATGACGCTGGACATTTAGTTTTTTGTAAAAACTTAAGTTTTGACGTATAAATAAGACTACCTCATATATATATAGACATGGCATTGTTAATAATTTTAAATTAATGAAGTATGGCTTACAACTCTCACTTTGGTTAATTTTACAAATGGCTCGTAAGCATCTCTTTTGAGCTTTAAATACTGTTTCTTTGTCCGTACAGTTACCCCAGAACATAATACCATATCTAAGTGTAGACATAACATAAGCATGATATGATGCCATTACGGCGGATGTGTCTACAACTTTTCCAAGCATATATAACGCATACGAAAAACGATCTAATTTCATACATACACCGCTCACATGAGACTGCCAGTTCAAATTGCAATCTACATTTATACCCAAAAATTTTATATTATCTATGGTATTAATTTTTTGTCCTAGATAATTTATATTTAAATTATTTATTTTATTACGTTTTTGATAGAATGTCATAAGTTTTGTTTTTCTAAATTTATATTTAAATTATTTATGTTTAGCCAATTCATGATTTTCTCTAAAGCAAAATGTATGTTACTTTCTAAGTCTATTTTGTTTCTGCTAGTGAAAATAACTGTGCTATCGTCAGCAAATAATACTATTTTGTGATTAATGACGTTGGGAAGGTCGTTGATATAAATAAGAAACAACAATGGTCCCAAAACACTTCCTTGCGGTACTCCAGTTTGTATGACTCTGTATTCAGAAACATAGGTCATTTCTTTTCTTGATTTTAGACAAATTTTTGTAATGTGCGTACTTTGTTTTCTGTTAACTAAATATGATGTTAGTAGATCTAGTGCATTACCTCGAATGCCGTAGGCTTCAAGCTTTTTGAGTAATATTTTATGATCAACATAATCAAATGCTTTAGTAAGATCCATGTAAAGTGCACATACAGGTATTTTATTGTTTAGGCTAGACATAACGGTATTAAAGAAATTGTATAGAGCCATATTTATAGTCTTATTTTTTCTAAATCCTATTTGTTCTTCTCTAAGAATATTGTACGTTTCAAGGTAGTTATATAAAGAGTTATAAATTATTTTCTCAAATACTTTTGAGAGCACAGGTATAAGCGCAATGGGCCTATAGTTAGACATATTCTCCCGATCATTTTTTTGAACAGTGGTTTGACAATTGTAGACTTTAGTCTTTCAGGAAATATACCATTACAAATACATAAATTGAAAATATAACTAAGTACCGGAGCAATTGCACCGGATACGTATTTTAGAACTCTTGTACAAATTTCATCACAACCGGTACTGTTTGTGTTTTTAAGAGATTTTATAGCTTTATCTATATCAAATGATGTTGTGGGTGGTATAAAAATTGAATTGGGATTGTTAAAAGTTAACTTACATGGTTTATCACTATTTGGGCGGTCTTTATTAATTTTATTGGTATAGAAATTATTAAATGCCCTAGCTATAACTAGAGGATCCTCAATTATATCACCATCAACAATAATTTTACTAATTGCTTCTTCATTTGTGCCATTTTTGTATTTATTTATCACTTGCCAGGTAGCTTTAGATTTATTTTTTGCTGTGTTAATATAGTAATTATTTTGGGACTTTTGGGTAAGTTTGATAATTTTGTTTAGACGTTGGGAATACTCTTTTAATATAGTTTTATTTTCTACGCTGCGTTTTTTTCTGTATTGCCATAGTAACTGTCGTTTACGCTTAGTACATTTTTTTATCCCATTAGATAACCATTTTGTTTGTTTACGTGAATAAACTTTAATTTTAATGTCAGGAAAGCATAGGCGATAGAGGAGGGTAAACAAGTCATGAAATTGGTCAAAAGCAAGATTAGGATTTTTTTCCTTATAAACCTCGTTGAAAGTGAGAGAGCTCAAGTAATTGTTAAATTTGCGAAGATTTTCTACATTATAATCGCGTCTGCTTATATGCCAGTAATTAAGATAGTAGCTTTGCTTGACTGGGCATATTAACAGTTGTGCCGTATGGTCTGACAAAGCTAAGTCTAAGCAGCTAAGTATTGCTCTTACACCCTTGAATATTGTGAAAAATATTATCGATACATGTATCACTAATTAGTCGTGTAGGTACTTTTATAGCTGGTTTTAGATTATAGCTTGTTAATAGTTGTATAAAATTTTTAGAAATTTTGGTTGCATCTATTATATTTATATTAAAATCTCCACAAATTATAATTTTATTTTTATTATTATTACAGTATTTTTTTAATATTAAGTCAAAATTATACAAAAAATTATTCAAATCTTCATTTCTATTTTTTGGAGGTCTATAGGTACATATTATTTTAAGTTTATGCTCTATAAGTTCAACTGCACAACATTCAATTATGTTCGTTTTACTAAGTTGTGCTATTTCAGGAAGAGGTTTATATTTATGACATTTCTTAACTAGTATGCAGGAGCCTCCATGACAATTTTCTCGAACATGGTACGATGCAAGAGTATAATTATCTAGTTTGAATAAATTCGTATCATTGTAAGTCATATTATGTTCAGTTATGCATAGAACATCAGCCGAGTATCCATCTAATTCGAGGTTATTTAAATTAACAGTTAGGAGATCAGATTTAGCAATTAATCCATTAATATTTTGATGTAATATATATAGTTTTTTATATACGAAAAAGATTTTTACCAGAATGTGTCATATTATCATGCCTGGGAGTGATTTCCTCTATGATATTGTTTTTCAATATATCGTCACTTTGTGTACATGTGTCTACCATTTTAATATTGTCAGTTTGTGTACTAGTAGTCTGAAGTGAAGTAAATTTTGAGGAAATTACTATATTTTGGTAAAGCTCAAATTTTAATTTGTAGTCAAGGCGTAGAATTTCACGTAGCAGAAAACGACATGATATATATGGAGTAAAAGTATATTGATGAAAGAAAGGCTTCGAACCATTTGTATTTATAAACGAAACATTAGTAAAGCTTGTACATATAAATCTTAATACATAGTTAAGTTTGCCGATGTTTAAATTTCTATTATATGGTATTTCTGTAAATATTACATTAGTATTTGTTACACTATAAAGCCAGCTCCTGATACAAAATTCAAATTCGTATGGATTATTCTCATTCACGCCGCCAAGAACAACAACATAATCATTTTTTGTAAGTTTACACATTTCGTTCTTTTCTGTTTGTAAGACTTCCTGTATTTTAGCTCCTGGTTTCCAATAACAAGTTACAAGAAAATTATCGCCAATTAATTTTTGAAGAGTTTTGCAAATATTTCGCCCTTGTTGGTCAGCAATAACAATTATTTTCCTTCGCATCTTAAATGTAGCTAATTTGTAATTGTCATTTTTTTCTCTTATATAATATGGCAAAGTGTTTCCTAGTTGAGTTTTTGGAGTATTAAGAGATGTATTAGTATTTGTGTCTGTTGCAATTACTTCCGTGTGTTCTTTGTGAATATCTTCTTTCTCTAGATGAATGTGACATGATGTGTTAAGCAGATGATTTGAGCTATCTGTTTTTTCTATGTTATTGACTAATTCTTGTTCTTTGTCTTTGATTTCGTTAATACTACACTCTGACATTTCTATTCTGTTTATAGGTGTACACAGTAGATTTTGTTCAGGTATCTGCAAAGTTTGTCGTCTCTTGTTCACTGATGCAGGTGTCGTATTGCATGAGGAATATGTAGTAATTTTTTTAAATGTTTTAATTATTTTTTGGTATTTTTCAATTTCTAACTTTAAACTAGTATTTTCACTATTGAGATTATCTATTTCTTGATGAGCAATTAATAAGTCACTCGACAGTTTATTTATTTTTTCATTTAAATCAATATTATTTTGACTTTCATATAGAGATGTATTCGGTAAGCTTGCCACGGTTGCGTCAAACAGTGTAGAAGAGGAATTGAGATCTGACATATCTTGTAACGAACTAGAGCGTTTATGTTTTCTGTACGTTATATTTCCAAATTCCATTTTTAATTAGGACTGCTTATTAAATAATTTTTTACATATAATCTTAAAATACGCCCTTCGTTATATAAGCGATAACAAGAAATAAAAGTATATACGAATATAAAATAAAAGATGTTTTTAATCTCGTGGGTTGGACTCAATCTCACACCTAATTGTAATGTAAGAAGTGAATAACACACTAAGTTAAGCTGATTAGACCAATCTTCTATTAAGTCATGGATTGAAATTATCAATATTATTACAAATTTTCATATTTTTCAATAGTGGGTAGCAGTTGAAATTGTCAATTATACTTATTATACTAATATTTCTTCCACAAATCTTATGAATACATTTTATAGCTACAGTCGGAATAAACACATTATATCGTACATATCACAAATATACTGTTCAATATATAACTTTTTGTTACTAGAAATTTACTACATAATCAGATATGAGGCAGTGTTGGAGTAATATTGCATATTCTTCCGGCATGTTGTTTTCTTCTAGCTTCCTGGTTACGATTGAGATGCAGTCATCAATAGGTAGGCATGTAAATCACTATTTACATGCCTACCAGAATATCAAAACTGACCATAGTTGCATTGTCAGCGAGACTAACAAAAAGGAATGAGTCCTTTGTGTGTACTCTGGTACGTCATCTCAGCGTTGCCAGTATTTTTGCCAGGTGTTGAACCTACTTATAACATGGTGATACATGGTGCTTTGGCTTACTATGGAACGTCGTGGAGCGTTTGATTTGTGTATCTTCGGTACTTCCCATACAACCTCGATGTTTTGGCACATGGTGGTATTATTATAGATATTCTCGTTTAATTGCCCAAATTTTTTTCTCTTCTCAATAATTTTTTTCATGACATATAACAATATAAGATATTAAGCTTTATACTTTATACTAGTTACGTCAAAAATGTGATGCCGTTGAAATAGTTTGAGACCTATTACAATTTGGTTTTATATTGTTACTTTTGTAGAGAAATTTTAAATGTAAGATACGTCGTATTAGCAATCTAACAATAAACAATTAGTAAAACTATTTGGAATTTGTTAATTAATTTATTTACACACGATCATAAAATGTATGTAGGTCCATATAAAAATGAAAAAGATAGGCGTTGTATGGTATAATACTATACAATGATAAAGTTTAAGTTTCATTCAATTTTGATGATGATGATTGACATGATTCCTTTCTTATTCTTTTAAGAATAAGAAAGGAATCATGTTTTTATTGAAGGAATTGTGCCTAATCACAACACTGAGCAGTCGGATTGGAGAGCGCAAAGCCGTGTGATGATTATTAGACATGAGTTAATCCAGTTCAAAAAATATGCACCTGAGTCAGTAAAATAGCATAACATTAAAGTTGGTATAGGTTGAAAATCAGTGAATTTAGTTGCAAGAGAATCTATCACCCCAGTTTGGATAATGGGTGTCGTAACAGGCGACTATAGGAAATGTCAATAAAATGTTATGGCGTCCAATCGATTGCGGTATAACAAACTCTGTGCGCTGTGATGGGCGGTGGGTAGCAGCGTCAAAAATGCGACACGTCTTGCACTGCTATTATCAAGCCGCCTGCCAAGGATTAGGCAAATCCCCGCTAAAACAGGAAAGGTCCAGCAGGACTTTTACGGGGAAATTCTTAGCTCCGGTTATCCTACCACGTTACGACATTTGTCTTGCGATTGGACGTAAAAATTTAAACAAAAACTTTTTTTCTCACTACATTTCAGCAACTGTGAGATTTTTCGTTTTGCTTTCGTGTAGTGTGTTAAAACTTAAAAGCAATTAAATTATTTTTATTAAAAAGTAAAAGCCGACTTCTTTTATTCCAGCTTTTCGTGGACAAAGGAATACCTATGCAAATTTTTCTATAAATTTGTATGGAAAATACCCATGAAGTAAAATCTATTAAAAAGTATTAACAAATTCGGTTCGCAATCGACGAAGGTATCACGTAACATGCATACAAAAAGACAGGCTAGTTGTAAACGTCGTCCTTTATTTAACACGGCTTAAAAGAAAAAAACTACCTCTAATGACACACTAACTGTAAAATTTACATACGTGGTAAATATTTTTCCACAAGTATTTTTTTTTTTCAACTAACTGTAACTAAAATGTAAGATTTCGTTCAGTTAATAGTCGACGCTTTGCAAAAGCTGCAAATAAGTCTGAATAAGAAGCTACCAAAATCAAGTTCGTAGAGCAAACGTTATTAATTATTCAGACTTAACAACATTATTTTCTGCCTTTTCTTCACATCTGATTATGTTTTGATATTATTGTGTTCCTTATCTTTATTTTATTACTCACAGTAATCTCTGCGTCTTTACGTATTTCAAATAAAGAATATTTTAATTTCAAATAAAGGATATTATAATTTTAAATTTAATAATTAGTCACATATATTGAAATGCTTATATGGATGTTTTATTAACTTTTCATCCTCACCTTTCGACATAAATAACAATTATGTAAGAACATAAAATACCTATCTGTTGTATGAACTTTTTAATTGAGCCTATTCGTCTATTCAAAAAATTGCCTCTGTCTATAGATTTTTTTTTATAATTATTGATGTTACAGACATGAAACAAATAACTATCGAAGTGTTGAAGAGAGATGAAAAGTATGAAAGAGAATTCTCTCTTACTTACTAACATAGTACGTTTACCTGGGACAAATAGTCCGACTAGGTAAGTCCAACTTCGACCGAGAGGTCAATCGACGGATTCAACTCGGCTGGGCAGCGTTCGGGAAATTACGACATATCTTCTCGTCAGGTATACCTCAATCTCTAAAAACTAGATTGTACAACCAGTGCGTGTTGCCAGTAATGACTTACGGATCTGAGACGTAGTCCTTCACTGCTGTGAAGGCTATGCTCGGAGTTTCTCTGCGTGATAGACTCAGAAATGAGGATATCCGCAGTAAAACCAGAGTGACCGACATAGCCCAACGGATTAGTAAGCTGAAGTGGCAATGGGCCGGCCATATAGCTCGAAGAACCGATAACCGATGGGGAAGAAAGGTTCTCGAGTGGCAGCCTCGTACCGGTAGGCGTAGTGTAGGGTGACCCCCCACTAGATGGAGTGACGACCTGGTAAGATGTGCAGGAAGTCGATGGATGCAGGTGGCTCAGGACCGTGCTTTGTGGCATTACTTGGGGGAGGCCTATGTTCAGCAGTGGACTTGTGAAGGGCTGTAATGATGATGATTATGATGATAATAGGGACACAGACCTACTCTTATTTCTGCAAAGGTTTTGTAGGTGCCCGTTGGTCTACTCGAGGCATGTTATCGGACTTCACATTTCCTTGAAATGTGTTTTTTCTCAGAAGAGTTCCTTTCAATTTCGTTCACTGCCGAGCACGTGGTAAAATAAGTAATTAAAATTTTATATTGCTAGCGGCAGAAATGAAACTGGGCTTCCTGGCGTGAATTAAATATGATCATCAAGATCTTGAGCAAATGATTATTTAGTTTAACTTTGCCCTGAGCGCTAACGTTTTTAAGTATTTGATTAAATCCATTATAAACAGATGAAAAAAATGTCGTCAAGATAAATTTGATTACTAAACAAAACACATCATTATATTTTACTTCCTAAATAATAACTGTATACAAAATATGGTTAAATAAAGTATACCACTCGTAAACTAAAATAGATTTAGTAAAAAGAGTATAACACCAAATGAAAGACAAACTCATTGTCAGCAACACAGTGCTTGCGGGCGTAATGCCAACATACTTCAAATGTTTTAAACAATACTATATCCCCGAAAAAGGCTGTAGCGACTCGAGTGCTTACATTCGTTTGTCTCTGAACGTTGCATTGCATACACGTTGCTACTATGATTTCTTAATGGGCTCTTTTTGTGATTTAATTACTTTCGAAACTAGTTCGTCTTGGTTTCTTTCTCCATGGTTTTCTCTGTAAGCAATCTTTACTATTTTCGCGCAGGGAGATTGACTCGCTGACCCATGCGATAAGGAGAAATCTGATCTTTTAGGTTATCTTTTTACGACTAACTCGACTCTCGGTGACAGGAGGAATTTATGCAGGATGTTCGAATCACACAGCGCTCAGTGCGTAAAGGACTACTCTACCTGGGCGTAAGTCGAGTGGGCCTAATGGAATCCCCACAGTTGGGTTGTAGACGTGTGCCCTAGAGTTGACACCGGTTCTAACACAACTTTTTCGGTTTTCTTACTCTTCGGATATGGTAACCGTTTGGACCCGACCAATTACAGACCTATCACCATCACCTCATTGTTCTCTAAAATAATAGAATACATCTCATGTGGTACCTTGAAGCATTAGCGACCGTCAATACGGTTTCGGTTGCTTGGCTGTTGATCTTCTTGCGTACTTGATTCACCGATAGGCGGAGGCAGTCTAGACCAAGGGGGAGAACCTGGTGGTTAGTTTGTGCATACTGAAGGTCGTTGATCGGGTTTGGCAGAAATTGATTCCTTCAAAGATTCTCTCTTATGAGCTTTCTGAAAAATTATGCAATTGAGTCACCAGTTTTACAGACCAGTCTTACAAATCGAAGTATTAAGATCGTAGTCGGTGCATGCTTCGACTCCAATCCTGTGAATGCTGGTGTTCCACCAGCTGCGGGCTATTACCTACCCCGTTCCTTTTGCACATCGATGATGTGTTGCATTCGTATGTAACATTAATTGTTATGCAGAGGACAGCACTGGCGATCTCTCATACACTACCCGTGCTAATTTTTCTCGGGAAACGTCAAACTTGTGTCTGAAGTCGAGTTTTGTTGAACAAAGTCTCGGATTGAGGGCGACTCATCTAGTCTAGTTTAACTCCAAAAAGACACCTTTGTCCTATCGTTTTATAGGATAAGGGTGACAAACGAGCACACAGTCCACCTGATGGTAAGTGGATGCTGTGGCCCATAGACATCTACATTCGAATAAGAATTAAAAAGGTAGATGCGTTGTCACCCCTGAGGACTTAGATGCCTCATCCCAGTAAAACGGGTCTCTGTTTGTCTACACTCACCATACGAAACACAGCAGCATTAAGCTGCTATTTTTCGCTGGTTTTCTGTGAGAGCGTGGTCCTTCCCCGGTCGAGATGACCCATTCATGCTACAACCATAATATAGCTGCAGCGTGCCTCTACCACTTAAAAAATCTCTTCGATTTCAGGGCACTCTTCTCGTTGCCTCAGCCTGCATTAAAATCCTTGGCGTCGGCTTTTAGAAACACGAACAGTTTCGCAGCTAATTGAAAAGGGAGGCTAAACTGGCATCAGAAGGGCTTGATTTGATTAGTAGATTGAGACGGTATTTCGTGCCGTCCACCGCTGGTATCTTTAAGAAGCACAGGTACGGCCCCGTATGGAATACTGTTCTCATCTCTGGGCCGGGGCACGGGACAATAAGTTCAAAAACGTAACATATTGTTTTACATATTTAAAATTAATATAAAAATACTATAGACGATTTTAACCATTACATATTTTAAGATACTTGCGAAAATGGTTAGAGGGGCGATATTTGCAACTCATACGAAGCCTTAGAATTATTACGTTTTCGTAATAATATATTGTCATTGTAATAGCCAACGGTTATTGTTTATATACAGTTCGAATTTTTAACCTTTCAACTCTTAAATTTTAGCACGTTTTCAAATATAATTATTTATTCTAAATAGTTACAGGGTTATTAAATCAAGTTTCGTTGTACTCTAAAGTCTGTAATTTCAAAGTTAGTATTTATTTACAAACAAAAATGAGGTCTTGGAATTGAATTTCGAAATAGATTACGACGGGCTGTTTTCCTCAACTCCACGTCCAGGTGCGTATTTTGCGTGTGAGCAGGAATAATGTTATTATTCAAGTCATGAAATCTCCCTAAAGAAGTTAAGATTCCTTTGAGCAACTTCGGGTAGTAATCCCGGCGTGCTACTGTTTTTTTCGACTCTCTGTAATACCTATGATAAATCAATTATTGTTAAAAGAGTCTTTTCCTGTTATAGCATTTGTTACTATACTGATCTGTGGCTTGTTAAATCTCGTTAGGACCTTGATTAATCGGCTATTAATTTCAGATGGGACCTCTCTAGTTTGTCGACAGTCTACTAGATATCTATAGCAAAACGTGTTGACTAGTAAAGTTTCTACGTACCAGTGACCGAACGTTACCAAAGGGATTGGTATAATTGGTTCTGGCCCTGTAGTGGCCAGAGCTGATCATTTTCTTGCCAGTTCGTCCGCTGTGTCGTTGTCCCTGGATACACTGTGTCTTTTTATCCATTGCAGTCACATTGTTGTCGTTTGCATACCTTATTTAGTCGTTGATGGCATTCATATATTAATCACGAGTTAACCAAATCGCAACTCAGAGCTTGCAGTATCATTATGTTATCGGCCAGTATTATGCTGGAGAAGTCCTTTACTTTCTAACTGAAAGACTATGTTGTGTGTTGGTATACAAATGTGGATATAGAGGTTTTTCCAGAAAGTTTTCGTTCGGCGTCTTATCACAAAATAAAACAAAAATCCCAGCAATGTTATACAATAATATAATTACGTTATCACATGGTAATCTCGGATCGGTCTTAAGCAGAAATACTAGGCAGTTGGCTATGTGCCCATCCACATATCCATACCCTGGTTTCTTGTTGTACAGTTGGGAGAGTCCCAGCGACAAGGCAAAATTCCACGCCTCTCTCTCAGCGTGGTCAGTCTTCTGGAATGGGAACAGTCCTGATGACATGCATTAAAGTCCTTGAAAAACCAACTGTGCATTAGGGTATCGATTTAGAGCCACATCAGAGGCTTCACTGAGGTGTTCAAATGGCCTAGTTGTCTCCTAGTCACCGCTGTGCAATCGGTAGACACAAGAATAAATATTTTTTTCCATTCCTGTGTTTATGAATACCGAGATCGTAGAGAAAGTGGGGTCTTCAAGGTGACAGAGATGCTTACAGCAGATATCGTTGCGAACTTAAAGACAGACTCCGGCACGCTGATGGAAATTATGCTCCAATGTGTACCCAGGGTAGCTAAGGTTCGCCGTATCTAGAGGACATGATTGATCTGCGCCTCATTCAAGAAGAGTAATTGCGGCTTGTCGATCTCAACGTGGTAATGGACTGCATTGACATTCCAGTGCAGACCTCGTATGTTTGTTAGGTGCACTTTGATGGAGAGTGAGTGCAACCGCTGTACAAACTCTCATTATTCTTATTTAGTTTATTCACTGCTGCTGGCATTGCTGGAGTGAATAATTTGATAGACCACAAACTATGTTGCGATGATGATTAGCTAAATAAAATGAAATATGTTTTATTTACGTTTGTTTGAGTCAAGCCGGTATTTCAGTATGTACAAATGTAAGCCGGTCCCTAAGTAAGCGTTTATCCTATATAATATACTCGCTCTCGTCTACCTGTCTGTGTACAGATCAAGTGGTATTAGGCGTGGAAATTTATAGTGAGCTAGCTGCTAATTCAATGAAAAGTCTTTGTTACGCGTTTTATTTCAGCTTGAACGGTATGTTTTTGTTGTATAAATATAATGGAATTACAATATGAATATATTTTAATTCAGTTTTCATCCGCTTCTAGATATCTGAATAATCTTAAATGTTACACGCTTATTGAGAACTGATGATAATACAATAATTTGATGACTTATAGTCATCAAGCCTAGTTTATTTTCCCGTGCGTCTAGGAATCGTGTAGTGGTGGTGCAGTGTAAGAATATCATCCACTACCCCATATCGTTCAGGATCTTAAATTTTGATGAAATTTTATATTTACGTAATGTTTAACTTACCAAGTTTTATCTAAATGAGAAAAATTGTTTTTGAAGACATAATTAAAATATTTGGTTTCTAACGCCGGGTCGAGTAAAGGCAGGTCGGTCTTTACTGTAACAATGTAACGGGTAACGGTTTTCATAAATAATTTTAGAACTCAACTAGTTAAATTTATTGTCTTATTCATTCATTAAAGCCTATCAAAAATCGGCAGTGTCTCAGTGCTACTGAAAGTAGGCCTACTATTTATCACGCTTGGCAAGTGGATTGGAAAACACAGTTTTCTATGTTTAAATACAGCCTATCTTCTATATCACCGTTTCCTTCCGTCGTCTCTTACAATACCCACGTAATGACTTGGAACATTTTATAATGGTTCCTAAATTTTTTACGAGGTAGAGCCATGGTGCAGCTATATAATAGTTGTAGCATTAATGGGTGGGCTCGACCGGGGAAAATTAATGCTGCTGTGTTTCGTGTGGTGAATGTAGAGAACCGGAGACCCGTTTTACTGGGATCGAGGCATTCCATCTTAGTCCTTAGGAGTGACAACGCATCTGCATTTTGATTCTTAATCGAATGGAGATCTTTTTGGGCCACAACATCCACTTACCATCAGGTGAACTATGTGCTCGTTTGTCACCCTTATCCTATAAAAAATGTAGACATATGTAATTGAAAAATATAAATAATGTTTAATATTTCTATAACACATAATCGAACAACGCTTAAAGTGATGATAGTATATTACTTGTTATTTATACTGTACGTGACTTTTTTTGCTATGTAGCTAAAAGTGTTTACGACCCCTAAAAATGATTTACAAACAACAATGTTTACTTTATAGGTTTTTCTGATAACTGCTGAATAAAGCAAATAAGTTAACGGTTTGGAAGACAAATTATTTTGTATTTTAATTTTTAAAATATGTGTAACATTTGAGTATAATTACTCTTTACAGAACGTTATAAATATGGGAGATATTGAAGTAAAAATGTGTTATTTTGTTTGCGATTATTCGCTTTGTTTACTCACAATAGTTTTTTGGAGTGTGTTAAAAATTCTAATCGATGTCAGGGAAGAAGAAGAAGAAGAAGAAGAGAAAGAGTAAATTAATTTTGCGCGAGTTTGGACTGTCGGAGTGTTTGAATAAAAAAAGAACAAATAATTTTAATATTTGAACGTGTGACTCGTGTATTCGTTGATTTGTTTAAATAGAATAGATTTTTCAAGTCCGTAAAAAAGACATTCAAGCAAGAAAAATTATATTATTTTCTTTTAATACAGCTTCTTTGGTTCTTTATCAAATAATTCTAAAATATGAGCCTCTTTTATAATGACAAGGGGTAAAATTAAATATAATAAAATTAATTTTGTACACCTGACTTCAATATAAATAAAATGAGAACATCATTAATATAGTTGAAGTCAATTAAATACGTATTACTAAGGATAACTCAAAAACCTGGTCATATTTTGGTAAAATTTATATGGAACTACATAAAAACATTAACTTACAAATAAAATCAAAATCGGTCGCATAGAAAATGTTCTGAAGTAACACACGTAAAAACTACAGTCGAATTGAGTACCTCCCAGTTTTTTTTAAGTTTGTTAAAAAGGCTTTCTAACACTTTAAGGATCGCATCATATTTATCTTTTGGAGACCTTGAACCCAAGCAAATTCATAGGCGCACCTTACGTCGACATCGAGACGAGATTGATTCTGCTAAGGTAGTGCTTCTACATGGTTGTAATAAAATACTATATTATATTATCTATAAACATGTTAAGTTTGTTTACTAACAGCTAATAAATGCACAACAAAGTTAATAAAACTCTGATATAATAAAGTTACCATTCCTCTTTAAATATGTTTCTAACTCATTAGAAGTAATTGCTAAATGTATATACAATAAAACATTAGATTTTCATTTACATTAAAATTGCGTGCTTTTTCTAGCGAAACAAATATTTGTCGGCATTGCTTTAGCCTTTTCATATTTACTTTTACATGGCACTTTAATTTTTCTCATCCTTCGCAATGGCCCGCAAACCTTTGTTTATGTAATTTTCAAGAAACACATCCACAGCGCATTGCTAATTCTTGATAATTCTTGACCTTGCTACTAGCTTAATTTCCTTAAAACACAAAGGTTTCTATTTAATCTAGAAAAAGACACCTACCGCTTAATCCACTTTCGTTAAGTCGAATTCTTGTTACAGACGATGCGCGGTACATTGCGTGAGTGCTACTTCTGTGGATCAAACATCCTATGGTTAGCATCGGCGCATATTACAGCAAATTGTTTGCAAGGTTTACCATCATCTTGACGTCTTCCAAAAACACTCCGCCTTCGTACGTATTATAGTAAAATGTTCCTAAAATACCATGCAAGAAATAATATAATGAAATTAATTAAATGCGTCAATTTAAAATTCAATACTAAACTGAAGCACGGAGGTTAGCCATTATTATCATAGATACATGAACTACGCTACATTTTAATATAATTTTATGTAACAGAAAACCCACGGTTTCAATCGCGTGGAGATTGAACAAATAATAAAAGTTTGAGGTTGCGGGATAGGGAATTGGAGCTGAAGGCTACAAATTTTAAAATAAAATAAAATAAGTTTTGAAAAGTTTAAGTTAAAATTTAAATAGAGGCCAGTTCGCTGTGTTTTCTTTTTTTAAACATTTTTCAAATTACTTGTGAAATTATCCCGGCTTCTTTCCCTCACGGCGTTATTTAACCTTTTGTAACGCTAGATGTCGCTAGCTAGCCGTAACCCGGCTGTCAAGCCCGCCGCCACGCCCAGCCGTTACGTCACTTCTCCACCACGTGAGCCTTGCCCCGCCAAATTGCGAGTCGGGGAAGCTGAAGTAGCCGCCAGCCAGCGAATGATATAAATGTCATGAGCGATTATTTTGTGCATTCATTTTTATAATAATAATTTTAAGGGAACACTCTGCCCGAATAAAAGTATAAATCAGTTTATGTTTATCTTTTAAACCACTTTTGATACACACTGTCGTTACATTTTCATAATAAAGCTGGTAATAAGGCTCTAAATCTGAGCTCTATCCCCATTGGAACCAACGAAATTATTTGCATTTTTAGTGTATACTCGTATTTACCATGTAATTGGCAGTGGTGGAAAATATCATGAGGAAACTGGAAATCTGAGGAATAAAATATTTTGAGAACATGTGGATTACGTCTACACACGCACGAAAGCGGTGTGGCGGACTAATTTCTTCATTACTCTCCCACTAATGGGAAAAGGTCTGTACTGGGCAGTGGGATGAGCTATATAAAGGCTGTTACTTTACAATTCATAGGCCGGATTTTTCGGGGGCTGGGACAACTTGAACTTCTATAAGATGTTCTGTCCCTTTTATGCCTATTGGGGTCACTAAGGACTTCAATATGACATTGTAAACTGTTTACAACGTAATGTATTCTCCGGTATTTATAATTTTTATAATATAGTTTATGGTCTGTAGTCCACTGGGTGGAGTGACGACTTGGTATATTATACAGGAAGTCGATGGATGCCGCTGACTCAAAACCGTGCCTTAAACCTGTGCCTAAGGGGAGGTCATTGTTCACCAGTGGACTTGTGATGGCCTATAATGGTGGTGATGATGATGATAATAATACAGTCTATCACAGGTGGGCTTTGAAAATTGGAAATATGGTGCGATCGATGTTCTGAGTGCATATGCGCTTCATCGCCGCCCTCACCGCCACAGCCGCCGTCGCCAACGCGCATTTCTCCAACAATGCCAAAGCACAGACACTTGCTTTTCTTAGGCTTAAATTGTTGAATCAATATCGACTACTAGGCTGCACTAAAAGTATCGGGAATGGAATGTTTCCACTGTTCCTGTCATATTAAAATCTTTTTAATTGAAAACTCCTTGGTTTTAAAAATCGAATACCATTTATTTATTTAAAAAAAGATTCTCGGTCTTGTCACAAGGTTTTGTCAAACTTGTTTAGTCGTTGAGAAAATGCATTTGACTCGAGAAAATTCAAGAGAGATGATTTATTATGACTTTCGAAGTGGTTTAACACAAAAACAGTGTGTTGACCGGATGATTTCTTCATTTGGTGATGAAGCCCCATCCAAAACCACAATTTATCGCTGCTTTGCTGAATTTCAACGTGACGTGTCAAGCTCAGTGATGATTCCCGTCCAGGTCGTCCAAAAACTGCAGTTACCCAAGAAAACGTTGATGCTGCGCGTAAGCTGATTGAGGAAGACATGTGAGATACCGCGAAATTAAGACAACTTTAGACATTGGCATGAGTCAAATATTAATAACCTTGCATGAACAATTAGGTGTAAAAAAGTTGTTTTCCCGATGGATACGGCATTCGCTCTGTGAAGAGCAAAAAGCGGCTCGCGTTACTTGGTGCGTCAAAACTCTCGAAAGATACCACGCAGGATCCTCAAATGCTGTATACAACATCTTATCAAGTGACGAATCCTGGATATACGCGTACGAACCCGAAACAAAAAACCAGTCACGAGTTTGGGTGTTCGAAAATGAGTTAAAGCCAACAAAAATTGTTCGTTCACGGAGTTGTAGGTCAAAATGGCGTAAGGCGTCGTAGGTTCAGTGAAGAAAACAGTTTATATTTACGTTCACAGTCTTTTAATAGTCCACGACACCGGATATGTGCTGAATGTCGCTTGTCAATTGAGACACAAAATGTAGATGTCTATACTGACGCGGCGAACAGTTACTTTTCCTTACATGGAATGCATAACATAAAGGCCTATGGTCAGTATAGACTGCGAAGTGGCGTGCCTCGAGCATGTGGCGAAAATACTTAATGCCTTCATATATAGCCAGCAACTCACGGTCGTAGGGTGAGTACTTCTGTTGTGATGAGCTAAGCTTTCGCGAAAAGAATGCTAATGGCTGCCAAGCATCATCTTTGTACTGCTGCAGTACAGCACCCAATGCTAAGTCTGATGCATCCGTTACCAGAGCTAACTTGGCTTGGCAATCGGGGTGTGCTAATAAGGTAGCATTGCAAAGACTGTCCTTGGACTGCTCAAAAGCTGTTAGAGTGTCGCCTGTCAGGTCTATAGCTTGTGAAGCCTTCACCGAACCAGTTAATAAGGCGTTTAAGGGTACTTGAATTTTTGCGGCTTCTGGTAAGAACCGCCTATAGAAATTAAGCATGCCCAAATAACGTCTGAGCGCTTTGACTGTTCGGGGCTTAGGGAATTCTTTAATGAATTGAACTTTTGACTCAAGTGGCTTAGTGCCTGCAGCTGAGATGTGGTACCCCAGAAACTGTACCTGTGATGAACCAAATACACACTTAGAGGTGTTCACCAGTACTCCGTACTGCTTCATTCGGCCAAAGAGAATATTGAGGTGATGTTCGTGCTCAGTAGCACTTCCAGAAAATACTAAGAAGTCATCTAAGTAACAGTAACAGAAATCCAGTCCTCTAGTAATTTTATCTACAAACCTTTGGAACGTTTGTGCTGAGTTCCGGAGCCCGAAGGTCATGCATGGGAACTCGTACAAACCAAACGGTGTGGTGATTGCCGTTTTCTGAATGTCATCCTCAAAGATAGGGATCTGGTTGTACGCTTTAACAAGGTCAATAGTCGATACGGTGCATCCTGATATGTTGTGCGAAAAATCATGAATGTGTCTGATTGGCTACTTATCCGGTATGGTGCGTGCGTTGAGTAGCCTGTAGTCTCCGCAGGAGTGCCACCCATTGTCTTTTTTGGGAGCCAAATGTAAAGGAGATGCCCAGGAGCTCTCAGAAGGACGCGCCGTTCCGTTGCTCAGCATCAGCTAAAATTCTTTCTTAGCTATTGCAAGCCTGTCAGGACCTAACCTGCGAGGACGGCAGGATATGGGAGGTCCAGGAATAGTGCGAATGTAGTGTACGATGTTATGTGCAAAGGTGTGTGGTGTGCCCGCTGGTCGTGTTATTTCCGGATATTTAGCTAAAGTAGTGTGGTATCGTGTGACGCCAATAGGAACCGTAACAGAATTAATATTAATGATTTCTTATATTTACGCGAACACTACACATTGATTATTGAAACTACTTTTACGGATTTTATCGCGTTTATTTTACTTTTAATTACTTTTATTTTTAATTCCCGACGTTTCGGGCGCTTTCCAGCACCCATGGTCACGGGGGACTGAGATGACTGACGTCCTGATGTCATTGTTAAACCCGGAGTACCTTCAGCTTTTTTAATTATTGTTAATGGTCCGATCTATGCAAAATGAACTGACTATGTCCTGGGGTCTTGCAGTGGTATGCTTGGGTTTAGTTTTAATTTTATTGATTATAGGATCCCAAGCAGGTGGTAGTACCCAGCCTCCTTCTCTATTGAAATTAGGATGTTTTTTTAATTTCAATAGCCTCACGTATCATCCTTGGTGGGAATCGGTGTTCTTTCGCGACGATTTGTGGTCTATCAAATCTGATGTAATGGTTGGGGCCGTCTAGGATATGATCGCAAACTGCAGACTTCCCGGAACGTTGATGCTTCACATCAGCTATATGTTCTTTTACGCGGGTTCTAATTGATCTTTTTGTTTGTCCTATATAAGAGAGACCACATTCACAATCAAGCTTGCACACTCCTGCATCTTGTAGAGGAATATGACACTTGACTGATCGTAGGAACTGACTAATCTTCTTCGGCGGCTTGTAGAATGTTCTAATAGAAGATCGCTTTAAGATGTAGCCAATCTTGTCTGTGACACCTCTGACATATGGTAGTACAGCAGGCACACGCTCGGCTGTGGCCGGCTTCACTCGGTCACTGTGACGTAGGCGCGGGACCCAAAGCTTGTTGTCGTGCAGAACTTGCTTGACATGCTGAAGTTGACTAGAGAGAGAGAGATAAAATCCGTAAAAGTAGTTTTAATCAAAAATTAATATTGTTTACATTTTTAGCAATAAAAGCAATTGTCGACAAGGATGTTAAATTATCAATTAATCGTTTGTTTTTAACGTCTACAATTAGGTTATAGTGACTAAGAAAATCTACTTCTATTATGGCTTTATTTACGTCGGCAACAATAAAATTCCGTGAAAAATTACGTCGTAAATTTAAATTTAAATTAAGTTGTAAATACCCGTATGTATCAATTGCACTACCATTAGCTGCTGATAATTGATAAGATGTCTTACTCCGTCGTTCGCGAAGTGCAGTACGCGGAAACACACACACGTCACTTCCAGTATCCACAAGGAATTGGTTCTTGGAGTTTCGGTCAGTAACGAAGAGGCGACCCGAAGAAGTTAAGCAGTCGTCGGTAGCCATCACCGACTGCTTCGAGCATTTCCCGACTTTCCGAAATCGCAGGGTTTGATGCACCGGTTGGCCTTATCTCCATATTTCGAGTGATACCAACAGGTTGGGTATCTTCTGTAGCTGGAGTCAGATCGGGAAGTTGAACGTCTGCGATTGCGGCTGCTAGTCGGTCACGTGGTCTGGAACGTCTGCTCAATTGCATTCAGGTTCTTAACAGCTGCTTTCAGCTCCGCTATTTCATTCACCATAGACTGCGTACTGGTACCAGGTGTCGATGTAGTACGTGAGGTTGTTGCGACTTGAAGTGTTGGAGATACTATATCATATACTCTGCTTGCTAGATCGGCTAAAACCTCCAATGAGCTAGTTGGTTGCGACACAATCAGCGTTTGGATGTTGTTGGGAAGTCGGCTGCTCCATATGCTCTGTATAAAGTCCTCGGGTACCGAGGGACCTGCCAAGCTCTGCAGGTGTCGTAAGAATTGGGAAGGTTTCCGATTTTCCAATTCCTCGTGCATGAGTAACTGCTGAATCTTCCTTTCACGCGATGCTGACAAGCGTTTAATCAGTTCGTCTTTAAGTTTCTCGTATTTGTTACTAGAAGGCGCAGAAACAATAATATCTTTTACTTCTTTAGAATATTGAGGATCTAAAATACTCGTTACATAATAAAATTTTGTGGTATCCGATAATATGTTTGAAATTGTGAATTGACCCTCTATTTGCGCAAACCATAATTCAGGATCGTCCGGCCAAAATGGCGGTATACGTACGCTAACTCGATTAACGTCCGATGTAACGTCGACGTGGATTCTGTGCTTACGCCTTGTACATCGGCGCGTGATAACATTTTGTTCTGATGCCGTTTCTGGCGATTCACTACCATTACTCATTGCACTTGTAGCATCTTCTGCAGGGGTCACCAGTTGTAGGTCAAAATGGCGTAAGGCGTCGTAGGTTCTGTGAAGAAAACAGTTTATATTTACGTTCACAGTCTTTTAATAGTCCACGACACAAAGCACACTACAATAAAGAGTCGGAAGGGAAGCGAGCACAATAATAGTTACAAAGAATAGCACAAGCAAGAAGGTAAGAGATAGCATTAACAAATAAACTGTACGTGATTAGCCGCGGGCGCAAAGGTGTTAGAGGGGTCTAGTCGCAGAGGCGATCAGCAGGTAACTAACTTGATACAATACAACAGAATATGCGCGAGCGCCGCGGTACAATCCCCGGCCGCTCTTGCGTTGTCATCTAGAAAAAGGTCGATCCACAATGGTCCCAATGGGTTAAATGCTTGTTCTCTAATGGTTACAGAATATATAATTAATTACGTTTACTGTAGGTGTTGTATGTGTTTATGTGTGTTACTGTGTTTCTGTGTATATATATGAGGTGTGTGTAATAATGTGGTGGAATCCCCACAGAGTGTTGCAAAAAAATGGTGGTCACGTTTGTCTCCAAAACCGGCCATGTTACGACTATTCCTCTTGAAGGACAAAGAACGGTTAATGCAGAATGGTATGCTAGCATTTGTTTGCCATTTCATTTGTTTGATCAATCTGGTGGTGGTTTGTATAGTAGCAGGTTTGTGTGGCCGTTTGTACGTTAATAACAGAATGTTTGTACTCTCAGGTCTTATGTTTTTAGTTACAGAAATATAATCTGAGGGAACTGTCGCTGGGCAAATAGAAAAGTTTTCCCTGAAGTATGGCAGAAACAACAAAGGCTGGTCCCTACCGGGTGCAGATGTCTTGATGATCTCTATTATGGCTATTTTTATGCCACTGTCTGAAAATCGTATGTTGTCGAGTTTAATTAAGGAAAGCGTCTGTACCCTGTGAGCTGTACAGATTGCTAAAAGAATTACAAGTTTTTTAGTGATTTTTTCCAGTGTCAGCTCACTGTTTGGGAACCATGTTGAGATAAAGTTTAAGACCAATTGGGAATTCCATGTTGTGGAATATTTAGTTCTTAAAGGCCTTAATTTATACGCACCTTTAAGGAGACGCTTTATAAATTCGTCTGAACCAATATTGTTGCCTATGAATGCTGACAAAGCAGAACGATGGGAGTTCTGGCTGCCATACGCACACCCATTATTAAATTGTAGCGCTAAGAATGAGAGTAAGGACGATTTTGGTGGGTCAAATACATTAATTTTGTTTACCGTACAATATTGCCACCAAAGCTTAAGTGATGTACTCTATTGCTGTATGGTGCTAGTAGAAAAAGATGACAGCATTAGTGTAGCCGAGTGCGAGCAGGCACCCCGTCAACTGAACGCCCGTCGAAGAGCTTCGCGACACCCAGGGTAAGGTTCTTGTGCAGGGGGTGACACTCTCTGAAATGAGAACGCAAGAGATTTTTATAAGGGTTTGAATAAATGACGTCAGAAATTATAAGGCTTTGCAATAATGGAAACCATGGTTGTGATGGTTAGGATAAACTAATATGCCGTGTGCATTGTCGTCGATTATTTTTCTGAGGCATTTTAATATCAGGGAACATGGTGGGAACGCGTAGAAGTAGTGGTTATGCCAGTCTATTTTGCAAGCGCAAAAAAAGCGCGTGGTTCGCAACTGGGACATGACTCTTACAGCGTCTCAACAGCAGCTCGGTACAGGCATCACTTCCATCAACAGAGGCATGGACCTGCTGTTGAAGAGTGATAACAAGGTTCTAGCCATGAATTACTTGAGCAATGGTTGCCGCCTAATTTGTGACTCACACTACTTGGCAACGCTGGCACGAGTAAAATTAATCACCCCTAGTTTGGACAAGGCCTTCTTAAATATTGTTAATGAGTCCGAACGGGACGTATCACTATTTGGTTCGTCGTTGTCTGAGAAAATTAAATCCGCCAAGGCCATTGAGAAGCAAAGCCTGCAAAAACTGCAAAGACACCTCAACAGCCCTGCGCCCATCCATCCTACCAGGGAAACTGGAGCCAGCCCCTCGATATCCGGCGAACAGGGGGGGGGGTGCATACAAGAGGCCGACGACGACAGGGAGTTGCCGCCTGTACACGTCGCCAGCGCAGCTGCCACAGCGCGTCGCAACGCACGGCAAACCTCGGGAGCCCGCGCAGTCTCACCGTTGACGCAGGTACATTCAGGTAGACTTACCCACTTTTATAAGTGATGGCGGAAAATAACAAACAACGATGTAATCCTTGATTGTTGAAAAAATGGCTATCCCGTACCTTTTTATACGCATGTGAGTCAATCTAAAAAAATTAATCAAAAAAATAATCTATCATAGACTGAAAAATCAGATATGATAAAAGCCATCAATAAACTAAAGTCAGTAGGGGCTATCTCGGAGTGTAATGCGACTAAAAACCAATTTATGTCTAAAATATTTCTTACGCGGAAGCCTGATGGCGATAAACGCTTTATATTAAATTTGAAGCCATTAATTAGACTAATAAAAAACGAACATTTTAAAATGGAGGATTATCGAATTGCATGCAAATTAATACCACGCGATGGATATCTCGCTACCATCGATTTAAAAGATGCATATTTCCTTTTAGCCATTAAGCCTTC
Organism: Parnassius smintheus behrii; assembly: GCA_036936625.1. NCBI lineage: Eukaryota > Metazoa > Arthropoda > Insecta > Lepidoptera > Papilionidae > Parnassius > Parnassius smintheus. The sequence goes on along the minus strand of JAUPFT010000001.1, from coordinate 33,708,788 downwards.
TGACCGCAAATACTTAAAATTCGAATTTCAGCCCAATAATTAGTACAAAACTCACACATTTCGCTTTAATTGCATGCCGTTCGGTTTATCCATAGCTCCGCGGGTATTCACTAAGGTTATAAAGGAAGTTACGGCCTACCTCAGGCACCGCGGCTTTCAATCAGCGTCTTATTTTGACGATATTTTATGCATTGGAGATAGTTACGACAATTGTCTTGATAATGTTATTGAAACTTTGAAATTACTCGAGTTCCTAGGCTTCGTGGTTAATTATGACAAAAGTGTGTTAAACCCGAGACAATCCTGTACATATTTAGGATTCTGTTATGATACCAATAACCTTAGTATAGAATTACCAGGCAATAAGCGACGTTATATTGGATTACTAAATTTACAAAACTTCAATCACGTTCTATTCGTGAGTCAGCTCAACTCATTGGTATACTTATATTAGGCTCCATAACTATAACGATATTAGGCTCCTCGGACCATTGTCTTGTCCGGAGTGTGGTGCCACTCACGCTGAAATCGCAGTTACATTCTGCAGGCTGCCGCCGTTTTTGGCACTATAGGTCAGCCGATTGGGATGGGATGCGGTCTTTCTTTGCGTACTACCCTTGGGAGCGGGTTTGCTTCTCGCCGGACGATCCCGACGTTATTACGGATTCTGTCACTGATGTGGTACTTCAGGGTATGGAACTTTTTATTCCTTCCTCTGTGGTGCCCATTGGAGGCAAATCTCAGCCATGGTTTGGTCGCTCCTGCAAAATAGCATCATGCTATAAGCAGGAGTGCTACCAAGCCTGGGCTGACACATCAGCGTCCCGAGATGTAAACACCAGCGCTCTAAAAAAGAAGTATAATTCCGACTCTAGGTCCTTCAAAAGTGTCATTGCCAAGGCAACGTCAGAGCACATAGGCAGAATTGGCGAGAAACTAGTTCGCCTTCCTTCTAGAATTTCTGTCAGCCATCTCTTCCATCTCTGCACAGGGAGGACGACTCACTGGCCCATACCGCAAAAGAGAAAGCCGATCTTCTAGGCTCTTTCTTTACGTCCAACTCGACTCTCGATAACGGGGGGAGTACGCCACCGACCATCCCGCGGTGTGAGTGCTCCATGCCGGAAGTACAGATCACACAGCGCTCGGTTCGCAAAGCAATCCTCTCTCTGGACATCAACAAGTCGAGTGGGCCTGACGGAATTCCCCCCATTGTGCTGAGGACGTGTGCTCCAGAGTTGTCACCGGTTTTAACGAGTCTTTTCCGGTACTCCTACTACCTAGGCGTAGTCCCAAAATCATGGAAGACGGCTTTCGTCCACCCGATCCCTAAAAAAGGCGACCGCTCTGACTCGTCCAACTACCGACCTATCGCCATCACCTTCTTGTTCTCCAAAACAATGGAGTCCATTGTAAACTGCCAGCTCATGAGGTACTTTGAGGATCACCAGCTGATTACTGACCGCCAATACGGTTTTCGCCACGGTCGGTCAGCTGGTGATCTTCTGGTCTACCTAACTCACAGATGGGCGGAGGCAGTAGAGTCCAAGGGGGAGGCATTGGCCGTTAGTTTGGACATTGCGAAGGCCTTCGATCGGGTTTGGCACAAAGCGCTTCTTTCGAAGCTCCCTTCCTATGGGCCTATGGGCTAAATTGTGCGATTGGATCACCAGCTTTCTTGCAGATCGGGGCATCAAGGGCGTTGTAGACGGTGCAAGCTCCGATTGCAAGCCTATTAATGCTGGTGTTCCACAAGGCTACGTGCTAACACCAACGCTGTTTCTTCTGCATATCAATGATATGTTGCAAACCCGTAACGTTCATTGCTATGCAGATGACAGCACTGGTGATGCTCTTTACACCGGCCGAGCCAATATTTCTCGGGAAAACGTCTCCGAGTGCCGGGACAAACTTGTGTCTGAAGTCGAGTTTTTGCTGAGCAGAGTCTCGGATTGGGGGCGACTAAATCTAGTCCAGTTTAACCCCCAGAAGACACAAGTTTGCTCGTTAACCGCAAAAAGAACCCCTTTGTCATATCTCCTCGGTTTCAAGGCAAGGTTTTATACGTGGTAGAGCCATGCTGCAGTTGTATTAGTAGTATAGTTGTAGCACGAATGGGTCGGCTCGACCGGGGAAGGACAACGCTCTAATACCAGCGTGAAATAGTAGCTTAATGCTGCTGTATTTCGTATGGTGAGTGTAGAGAACCGGAGACCCTTTTTACTGGAAACGAGGCATTCCATCTTAGTCCTTGTAAGGTATTTGTTAATTATTATTGTAACGTCACCGCTCAGTCCGCAATTAAAGCCGTTACGAGGAAGACATCTTTTATTCAAATCCCAAGATATCGCATTGGCGACGAGAAAAATATATATATATATATATATATATATATATATATATATATATATATCGTAAAAGTTAGCGTGTGTATAAGCTTACCGGCCTAAACCATGTCGATTGGTAAAATATCGGAATTTAAAGTGGCCACAGACAATTGGAGACTATATGTGGAAAGGCTCGAACAATTCTTTGTTGTGAACAAAATACCAAGTGAGCTACATGTACCTACATTAATCACAGTTATGGGGGCAGAGAGTTATAAATTACTCGTGAGTTTGTGTACCCTGGAAAAACCTACATCAAAAACGTTTTTAGAGCTAACAAAAATTTGGAAAATTACCTTCAACCAAAACCCAGCGAGCTGGCTGAAAGATTTAAATTCCGACAAAGGAAACAAAGGTGAAAGTATATCAGAATATGTAACGGACCTAAAGAAGATGTCGAAAACTTGCGAGTTTGGTAGCTGGTTGCAAGAAAGTTTGCGCGATCAATTGGTATACGGTATCAGCAGTGAAACAATTCGGCAGAGATTATTTGCCGAAAGCAAACTAGACTTTGGCAAAGCTTATCAATTAGCCGTGAGTATGGAGGCGGCGGAGAAGGATGCAGCAAGCGTCGATGTGCATCCGAAAATATCTGGTGACTCGAGCGCATCCACAAACTGCCATGTGATTTTCAGTACAAGACGGACCGGGCGCGCGATCGGTTGTGACGGCGAGCGGCGCGCGGGCAGTAAGGGCGAGGTCGGGAGGCACGGCGGAGCATCCAGGGTAGCGGCAGCAACGCCCACCGGGCCGAGGGTATCAACATCGGTGCGGGATGATCGACGACGACGCCAGCGAGAGTGTCGTGCGTGCGGTAATGCACACGGTGTAGTGACCTGCAAGTTTGCTCGGTACGTGTGTCGCGTGTGCAATAAACAAGGACATTTACAAAGGATGTGTCCTTATCTAGCAGGACAACACAGCATCAACGTAGTGCAGAGTGAGACTGATAGTTTATTAAACAGTGAAGGAAGTGACGAGGTAATGGTTTGCATTAATCAATTAAGCGGTAGTCATTACAAACCATTGTTTATATCATTAACAGTACACGGTAGGGATGTTCAAATGGAGTGTGATACAGGCAGTGCCGTTTCATGTATTAGCTACGAGTTATATAAATAACAATTCAGTAACCTAAAACTGAATATGTGTCCTTTGTTGCTAAGGTACTATACGGGTGAACAAGTGAAACCTGTAGGTGTGATAAGGCCTTTAATAAAGTACAAAGATAAAGAAAAGCATCTCGATTTATATGTTATTAAAAATGGTAAAAGTATATTGTTAGGCAGACAATGGTTAGAAGAACTCAATATAAAGTTACCCCCATTTGGAAGCTTAAACTGTTTATCGAATAATGTTTTTAACTTGAACGATTTCAGTTCCAGATATTGTAAGGTTTTCGCGGACGGCCTGGGACGGTTCACTGGGCCGCCGGTGAGCATCCGTGTGCGGGAGGGAGCGCAACCCGTGTTCATGCGAGCGCGTCCGCTGGCTTATGCGCTGCGTGCACCCGTGGAGCGCGCACTCGAGCAGCTGATGGCGGACGGTATCCTCACGCCCGTCGACCGCTCCGACTGGGCGACCCCCATTGTACCAGTAGTGAAAAAAGACGGTAACATTAGGATTTGCGCCGATTATAAGTTAACTTTAAATAAAGTTATAGAAGTCGACCGTTATCCTTTGCCTAGAGTAGAAGACTTACTGGTACGTTTACAAGGGGAGCAGCGGTTCAGTAAAATTGACCTTTCACAAGCTTACGCACAATTTGTACTTGACGAATCTGCCAAATATACGGTGATCAACACACACAAGGGCTTGTTTAGGTATAACCGCTTGGTATACGGTTTATCATCAAGTCCTGGCATTTTTCAAAAGCATTTAGAGCAATTATTTAATCTACCGTATGTAGGCGTATTTTTGGACGATATAATTATTACAGGGCGCAACACAGAGGAGCATATTAGTAATTTACATAAAGTATTTGACCGTTTGCAGTCGTACGGACTTCGAGTTAAAAAGGAAAAGTGTGTTTTTTTTTTGCTGAATCAGTCAATTACTTAGGTTATGTAATTAGTAAGGATGGTATTCACACTTGTCCGGATAAGATTAAAGCAATAGTAGACACTCCCGTTCCTACGAACGTCTCGGAGTTAAGGGCCTATATAGGAATGATAACCTCTCAACTGCGGACGTCTAACCCTTGGACACGAAAATATCTCCGTTGACTGCGGGTGTCCAAGTACTGGACATTTTTTACCCGCCCTTTTAATATCGAAATAAAGCATTACGCACTATGTCTAACTTATTCTACTATATGTCGATGTGTACAGGATAAAAAAGATTACCATAAAAACCCCACAGCTTATGCACTTTAGTAGGATTTTTTATATATACCATCTTAATGCCGCATCCGGTCCGAACTACATTCTACATCTGTGTAAGTTGATTGTTGGTTCTTGTAAGCTTACTATTAATGCGTTTTATGATAAAAAATTGTATTGTAGCCTATAGTTTTGCGCATAAAATACTGCAAACAATAGATTTAAAATTAAATGAAAATAAAATCGAAGTATTAAAAAAGTTTGTTTCATCGAGAAATATGACAATTTTGTCTTTATTCAATATTTACTTACACTTATTACTTTGGGATTTTATTTAATTTATGTACTCCTTTATAGAAAATTTCATAGAGAATTGAGAAATGTATACATATTATAGTATTTGATATACCAAAATAAAGAAATTTGCGTTTAAACGGATTGCGCCCAATGCGCCGTCAATTTTATTAAACAGCTCCGCAGTCAACGGAGTATGACGGTTAGAGTCTCCGCAGCTGAAAGGATAATGTATTATGCAAAATTTGTAAAAAATATCAGCACTATTCTCGCACCCTTATATAATTTATTGCGCACGGGAATAAAATTTGATTGGTGTGACGATTGTGAAAGAGCCTTTAAAAAGGTAAAAGAACTATTGAGTTCTAGTAAAATTCTAATGCATTACTCTAGCGATTTGCCTATTGTGCTGACGTGTGATGCGAGTAGCGTGGGTGTAGGTGCAGTCATCTCGCACCTGACGCCAGAGGGCGAGCGGCCGGTGGCGTATGCGTCGCGCTCGCTCACGGCTGCAGAGCGAGCCTACTCGCAGATCGATCGGGAGGCGCTCGCTATTGTGTTCGGTGTAAGAAAATATCATCAGTATCTTTATGGGCGAAAATTCATATTGCGTACGGACCATAAACCGTTAACACACATATTTGGTAAAAAAACGGAAATACCGGTTATGGCCGCTTCGCGTATCCAACGTTGGGCCGTACTTTTATCTGGTTACGACTACAATATCGAATACGTAACGTCTAATAAAAATTGGGCCGACGGTTTATCAAGATTACCAATTTCTTCTAGTAATAAGAAAACGATAAATAAAGAAATTACTTATATTAACTTCGTGGAAAATTTTTTACCGGTTACTAATGAGGATGTTACGAAGGCGACTTCAAAGGATATTATTCTTAGTAGAATTTTCGCCTATATCAAATCGGGTTGGCCGACAGTTTGCCCTGGTGAAGAAGTTAAACCTTATTTTGTTAGGCGCAATGAACTATATTTAGATAACGGATCGATTATGTGGGGGTATAGAATGGTAATACCTTCATATTTACGTCCAATTATTTTAAAACAACTACACAGCAGCCACATGGGCATCGTGAAAACTAAGGGGCTTGCACGGAGTTATGTGTGGTGGCCTAACATCGATGGAAGCGCTATGCCGAAGCTGCGAGACCTGCGCTTCTGAGGCGGACGCCCCGCCGCGCGCGCCTCCTAACCCCTGGCCCTACTTGCCTCCCTGGTCTAGAGTTCACATAGACTTCCTAGGGCCGTATAAAGGTAAAACTTATTTAGTTTTAATAGATTCGAGCTCGAAATGGCTTGAAATTATTAAAGTAGCGCGAACGAATGCGACTTCCATTATTAAGGTGTTGAGGTCAATATTTGCAAGATTCGGTTTGCCCTTAGAACTAGTGTCTGATCAGGGACCGCCTTTCACAAGTATTGAATTTAAAAGTTTTTTGAAAAATAATGGCATTCAGCAAAGGTTTTCACCGGCGTACCACCCTGCATCTAATGGGGCAGCGGAAAACGCTGTTAAGCTGTGTAAGAGGGCAATTAAAAAAGCTTATAGGGATGACGTAGATATTGATACCGCCCTACAAACCTTTTTACTAAGCTATCGCAACAGTAAGCAAAGCACCACGGGTGAGAGCCCAGCAATGCTGCTGCAGCGACGTTCCTTGCGTTCACAGTTGGATTTACTTCGCGCTCAGCAGCGTCAAGTCGAAAATGCGGGTGGTGTTCCGCGTAATTTCTCTTTGGGAGATACCGTCTGGATTAGGGACTACGGCATCCGGGATAAATGGGTCAAGGGCACGGTAGCCCAGAAAGAAGGTTCTGGAAGATACGTTCTCGACAACGACTTATTAGACTCGACTTATTAAAAGACATAGTGATCAAATAAGACGTAGGTCGCGCCTATCCCATGTTACTTGTCCAGATATCGCTAATGAGGTCGATGAAAATGATAAGGATGAGTTTGCAGATGCGTCTTCTGAGTTGCAAACGGAAGTAGCGGTTTTTTCTGGAAAAGATGACGTGGATACCGAGCACGTAGCAGATACGCAATGTCCCGGCGAGACTGTACCAGACCCCGCCACTCCTCCACAACCACCGCCACCGTCGTGGCCAGTGACCCGTTCCAGGCGAATCCGAAAACCCGTAATTAAATTCCAATGTTAGATTAATGGTATGGTTAAATTATAAGTTTAAAATTAGTTATTAGGTTCATTTTAATACAATTATGTAGATATTTAAGGCTGGAGGTGTAAGGTATTTGTTAATTATTATTGTAACTTTGTAAATTATTGTAAAGCCGTTACGAGGAAGACATCTTTTATTCAAATTCCAAGATATCGCAGTCCTCACGGGTGACAACGCATCTGCATCGAGGATAGATGTAGATGCCTATGGGCCATAGCAACCACTTACCATCAGGTGGACTGTGTGCTCGTTTGTCACCCTATCCTATAAAAAAAACTCCCCTTATAGCCTTAGCCAGTATCGGAATCCTCGGCGTCGACATATCGAGTGACGTGCAGTTTCGTGGTCACTTGGAAGAGAAGGCCAAATTGGCCTCTAAAAATCTTGGCGTGCTCAGCAGAGCAGGACACTATTTCATGCATGCACACCGCCTGCAACTTTTCAAGGCGCAGGTTCGACCGCACATGGAATACTGTTCCCATCTCTGGGCTGGGGCTCCCCAGTACCAGCTCCTTCCACTTGACCGCATCCAGCGCAAAGTGGCTCGACTTGTAGACGACCAAGTGCTTTCCGATCGGCTCGATTCACTGGCACTGCGAAGAGATGTTGCATCTCTTTGCATTTTCTTTCGTATATACCATGGAAAGTACTCTGAGGAATTGTTCGGATTAATCCCAGCCGCTAAATTTCGTGAACGCACTACGCGGCAAACGTCTCGATACCATCCACACCATCTAGATGCTTGGCGGTCCACCACTGTACGTTTCAAGAGGAGTTTTCTTCCGCGTACAACCTCCCTGTGGAATAGTTTACCACCGGCGATTTTTCCGGACCGATACGACCTGGGGACCTTCAAGAAAAGAGCTTACGCCTTTCTAAAGGGCCGGCAACGCACCTGCAATTCCCCTGGTGTTGCGGTTGATCATGGGCGGCGGTAGTCACTTAACATCAGGTGAGCCGCATACTTGCTTGCCCCCTCTTCTATAAAAAAAAATCAAAAGTTCACTGATGAATAGAGGGGTCCATGTTTCTGCCGCCAAGGGGCTGTGACCGGACTGTCTTGTTCTGGTCTGAAGTGCACAAGTGCAGTGTCTCAGTATAATTACAGATTTCGAGGCGTTCCATCTTAGTCCTCAAAGGTGAAAATGCATTAATAATCCACTTAATTTGAAGTTATTTGCGGATGTCCATGGGCCGCAGCAGCTACTTACGATCAGCGTAAAATAGCAGCTTAATGCAGCTGTATTTCATATAGTGAGTGACATGCACCGAAAACGCTTTTAACTGTTAACGAAGCTATCTATGTTTGTCCTTGGCGTATGACAGCGCGTCTGCATTTTGAGACTAGATTTTTGAAAACCCTTTTAAATGAAAATCCTTTTGAAAGTATATTCTTCAACATTTTAATGTTTAAATTGCCCTGTGACATATAATCTTTATTTGTAATATTTCAGTAAGTGTAACATAAGGAACTATGTATTACTATGTATACGTGTGTTTCCACGGCTCAATAGCCCATATCTAAGAGTTCTTCTTCTTTGGGCTACGAGTAACAGTTTCGAATTTGTATTCCGGATATTTGTCTATGTGCAATTTTTTTATCAAAAATACCTCAACTATACAGATGAAAATTCAAGCCATACTAATTTTTACGTGGTAGAGCCACTCTGCAGCCATATTATGATTATAACACGAACAGGTCTGCTCGGCCGGGGGAGACACTTACAGAATGAGAATCGTCTAACAGAATACTAGCGTACTCGTAAAATAGCAGCTTAACGTTACTGTGTTTCGTATTATGAGTGAAGAGAACCTTTTTACTGGAGACGAGGCATTCCATGGTAGTCTTCAGTACGCATTTTAATTCTTAATCGAAGCTAAATGTGGATGTCTATGGGCCACAGCATCCACTTAATATCCGGTTGACTGTGTGCTATTTTATCACCCCATTCTATAAAAAAGCGTAGAGATGAGCGTAGAGAGAACGTTTACAAATGTAGTAAAATTATTTTCAGTTCTAAGCAATAAGCATTTCGAAAAGTGATATTTGAACGGCAGAGTCGGGAAGGGACGCCCTAGAAGAAAGTTTATCTACCAAATCGGAGATATTTTGAAAATGGGCCACCTCAGAAGTACCCTTAACCGACGAGGATATATGCGTAGATATATGGATGTAAAAGAGGTATGTCAGGATTGTGCCAAATGGAAGTCCGTAGTCTCTGCCTACCCATCTGAGTGCGCGAGTGTTTGTTTCGTTATGTTATGTAAAAGTGATAAGCACACTAACAGTCCATCTGATGGTAAGTGACTATTCTAGCCCGTAGATACCTGCATCCAACTTAAAACAATGAGGGCGACAGATGCTTTACCACCTAAGAGAACTAAGAATTATACTTTTTGGACAGAATACCTGTCATCATCAACATCATCATTACAGCCCTTCACATGTCCACTGCTTAACATAGGCCTCCCCCAAGTAATGCCACAAAGCACGGTTCTGAGCCACCTGCATCCATCGACTTCCTGAATATCTTACCAGGTCGTCACTCCAGCTAGTGGGGAGTCGCCCTACACTACGCCTACCGGTACGAGGTTGCCACTCGAGAACCTTTCTTCCCCATCGGTTATCAGTTCTTTGAGCTATATGGCCAGCCCATTGCCACTTCTGCTTACTAATCCGTTGAGCTATGTCGGTCACTCTGGTTTTACTGCGGATATTTCTGAGTCTATCACGCAGAGAAACTCCGATCACAGCCCTCTCCATAGCTCGCTGAGTAACCTTGAGCTTCCTCATAATGCTGGCCGTAGCCAGCAGTGAAGGACCACGTCTCAGATCCGTAAGTCATCACTGGCAACCCACACGAATACCTCTCAGTCTGTAACTATTGTTATGACCTATACATTACACCCTTCAAACCGGAGACTAGCAGCACATGCACTTGTTTGGCTTCCGAAATAGTTAAGAGATGGGCATTTCTGCCAGGGATTCAGTCTGGATAGATACCATCTATAAATCCATCTAGAAATCTCTTTTTCTTCTTCTCATTTCACGCAAGTTTACAACTATCTATTGTTGTATGTTCTCTAGGGAAACCTGCATTTGCTTACAAATTTTTCATGTATTACAATTAAAAACAAAAGAGCATTTGTTAATTTAATATTTAAAAATGTAAGTAAATGAAAAAATACCATTACACTCCAATATTATTAACTAGCTAAATTAAATAAAACTTGATTTTCGAACTCTTAACGAAAAATTAAATTCACGGTGTAATTTAGCAAAGCGCTAAAACAGTAAGAATTCAAAAGCTATGAATATAAAACAGTATATGAGAGTGGAGCGCGTTCGAATTAAAAGCGCTATAAAACAAATTGTTGCGATGGATATATTAAATTCATTGCTAGCTTGTGGATATGTGCTATATTATGGACCGGGGTAGGACCACGCTCTCGCAGAATACCAGCGTAAAATAACAGCTTAATGCTGTTGTGTTTCATATGGAGAGTGTAGAGAAACGCATAACCTTTTTACTGGACTGACTTTATAGATGGAATGAATTGAGATGACATTCCATCTTAGTTCTCAAGGGTGACGAGTGACGACGCATCTGCATTTTAATTCTTAATCGAGTACAAATGTAGATGCCTATGTGTGGCCCATTACTATCAGGTGGACTGCTCGTTTTATATAAAAAATTGTGATATATTTTGATGTTGGAGCTCCATTGACGGTAGACGTGAGAAATAACCATTTCTATTATTGTTGAAGAAAAATAAAATGCTCAAAAAATGGGAAGAGAAGCCCAGTAAGTACTAAATTTGTTTGCGTAGTCGACACAATTGTAATAAACTACTGCATTTTATTATTTGAGTTTGCTACTTTTTAATGTCTCAGAACTTGGTATGTTTTTTTGCTTTAAATTAAATAAGATTTTAAATATTTATATAACACACAATTAACATGTATATGAGATTACAAGAAACTATTATCTGCTTTAAATAAACTCAAATTGAAGGGTTTGTCTAAAATGTTTTTATTGTGCTTAGGCTATTAGTACATATATAACAACTAGTTTTTAAATTATTTGTCAGACATTGTTGACATTTGGAATGGAACCGATTGTGAAACGATTGTAATAACACATCAAGAGCAGATAGAAGTAGTTTTTAAAGTGATCTGGGATACATTTTAACTGATAAACATGCAAGATTTTGTAAAATCAAAAAAAGTGATAAATAAAAAGGTTTTGATATAAAAAAGGTTTCTAAGCTTTTTCGTTTGTAATATTATAAAAAATAAAATAAAAATAGATGCAAAATCGATTTTTATCATGCTTTCACTTCAACGTTGTTTTAAAACAAACTTATAAGTGTTTAAAGGATAAGGTGAAATGGCGTTTTTATTTGAAATTAATAGATCTTCAATTTCTCTTTTAATAATTTTTTGGCTACGTTGCTGCAAGCTGCGGATTCGAATCCCGTATAGAGCAAGTATTCGTATGACCTATAAATAATTATTCCGGATTAAAGTCTCGGAAGCCTTTGACAGAGTTTGGCACGCTAATCTCCTTGTGGCGTATGTATTTACAGCAACATTAAGCCTTGTGTGTATTTTCGTGAATTCCTAGATAATCTAAACGATTCACAATTCGCTCCAGTAGGTGGCGCTGTTGTCGAGATCCAGAAATCATCCGTGCCAACCCGGGGCGGAACGCTAGTAGTTAACAATTGTTAATTCACCACTGCGCGGTCTACAAGAAATTTTCTTCCTCGAACAACTTCTTTGTGAAATCAGCTACCACCAGATATTTTCCGTTCCTAAATGATTTAGGAACCTTCAAGAAATAGCTTGGTACTCTTTTTGTTCTCCTGGTGTTACAGTTGTCCTAGTCAGCAGTAGCTACTTAACATAAGGTAAGCGGAATGCTCTTTTGCATATCTTCTCTGAAAAAATTGAGACTAATATTTTTATTTACAATGTGCAAAATAATATCTATCCCCCCAGTCCATCCCGTGTATATTGTATGGGGTCGATCATAGAAAATGCCAGACAGATAATGATCTAGGTCACAGCAGACGTAAAACACCGAAGCCGGCGATGGGAGTCAGTGCTACAGTTGCTAGACGTCTAACACTGCGGTGACCAGCTAACTGTCAGGTGTAACAATTATTGCAAATACTTTCTAAGTAGACGCCTCATTCAGAATATTATAACCCTTTATCACTTTAACGCGTAAGCATTTAGTTCGAAGGAAGGCCTTCAATCAGATACACCACAACAATTAGTCCTTGTGCGTAAATGTCAGCTGCGGCTAGATAAGAACCACTGAGTACTTTGTGTACACGGAAGATGAGAACTCGAAACTGTTTGTTATTATAGGGTTACCACTTCTTTGTTTTCATACACAGTATAAACTTAACTAATAAAATTTGGTCTTAAATCTAACCATTTTTTTAAAGTAGTAGCTACCAAAATCTGTAATCCATTTAAGCATCACTTGTAATAAATTAAAATAAACTTGATGTAGTAGGTCGAATAATACCCGTTTTCAAACATCGTTTCAAGATTTTGGGTGTGATATTTTCATATACTCGTATGAGCGCCAATAAACGCCAATCTAGAGAAATTCCCACAGGAGGTTATCGATAACGTGCGCAACTATCATTTGTGAGAGGGACCTGAAGGACGAGCTTGAGGTAATATATAATATTCTGAATCCTGAATAATAATTCTGAATCACAGGATGTATATGTAAGCAGAGTACACAATGCCAGCTAAATATTTAAACGTTTCTCGCCACAACAGCATTCATTTATTACGACATTTGCGAGTCAAACAAATCATAATGTTTTCATACTTATATCAAAGCTCGTAAATATTAACTCACGGAATAAATCGTTTACTTTAACGTAGTATATTAAATATTTTGTTCTACAACCCAAATGGATATTTATTTTGCTTTTATTCATAATTAAAAATATCTATTGGGTAACATTGCTTTAAATCTTCTTTCACTTCTCATTGTTACTTATTACTCAGTATAGTATTTTTTAACACATTTATAAGTAACTCCGATATTCGAGGGCATAGGCGCTAATTAAGTTCCTTTGTTAGTATAATTTGTAATTTTTTTCTTAATTCTTTTGTTAGGAACGTCTTCGCTTCTTGTTAATATAAAACATATTGCTTCAATATAAGTTCCATATTGATTCAGAACATTTCAGTTTTAGCCTTTGGTTTAGCGGTTAGCCATTACAGAGTCCATTTTTGTTGTTAATACCTCGTTATAGGCTAGACCAAAGAGTTGACTTCTTTACATTGGCTTCTATTGTAAGGAGGATTTGCCTTGATCCTGTGACGGCCTAATATTATTATTAATAAATTAAATTCAATATAAAGGGGCGTCAAAAATAGTCTTAAAAGATATATATTAAGAAATAAAATTACATTAATAAGCATAAAGTTAATATAAATACATTTCAGACATTAGACCAATAACATAGTAAATAAAAGGCAAAAATATTGTCTTCCATAATAAATAAATTTATTATAAAAACTTGTAAGAATATTTAAAACATGATAAGTTTTATAAGATAATTAGAAAATTTGTTAAAAATAGTATAGTTATGGAAGGTGTTCATGTATAGATGTTTTGTATGGAGGAGCTGCCGGAGATACATTCCTGCAGTTGTACATATATATGGGGTGGTCGGGAGCCCGACTGCCTGAAGTACTGTAGCACAATGACTTGTCCTATATTAGGGACTTATGATACAAAAGCAATACTATAGAAGTTCTCCATGATGAATTTGCATTACAATAGTAGGGTCATGGGTTCGAACCCTATATATTAATGACTTATGAAAGTAAGGTCTATGATGCAAAAGCAATACTATAGAAGGTCTCTATGATTAATAAGCATTACAATAGTAGGGTCGTGGGTTCGAATCCTATATATGAATGGCTTATGAAAGTAAGGTCTATGATACAAAAGCAATACTATAGAAGGTATTCCTGATGAATTTTATTACAATAGTAGGGTCGTGGGTTCGAATCATATATATGCATGACTTATGGAAGTAAGGTCTATGATACAAATTTTTGGATTGATGTAACAATACGGCTTTCCCGTGGACATCGCACACCCATACCGTTTGTGGGCGACGTCGTAGCGCATAGCGATGCGTCGTCTATCTTTCGGATTCGGGTGATGAGTGTGTTTGGTAGCACTTTTAAGTGTAACAGGCATACTCAACTTCATGTCTTAGTGCATTAGCGCTATGATACGTGGAGTTTTGTCAATTGGCGGCTTTAGTAGCGTGCTACTATGATACGTTGGTGATATTTTTTTATATAACAACAGTAAAAACTTTGTTACCAAAATCGATAGGGGTCATGTGGGTGTGTTGTGAGGGCGCGCCATCCGTATGATAGTTGCATTGATGCTTACTGCTACTTGCGGTATTGCGTCTTGTGATGGATCTGCGGGTGTGCTGCGCCTGATTCGACGCATTCTTGTGGTTCTGGTCGATGGAGGTAAACAAATAACATCTTAGTGCCGGTGGTAAGCGGGTTTGTTGTAGCAATACGGCTTTCCCGTGGACATCGCACACCCATACCGTTTGTGGGCAACGTCGTAGCGCATAGCAATGCGTCGTCTACCTTTCGGATTGGGATGATGAGTGTGTTTGGTAGCACTTTTCAGTGTAACAGGCATACTCAACTTCATGTCTTAGTGCATTAGCGCTATGATACGTGGAGTTTTGTTCATTGGCGTCTTAGTAGCGTGCTACTATGATACGTTGATGATATTTTTTATATAACAACAATAAAAACTTTGTTACCAAAATCGATAGGGGTCATGTGGGTGTGTTGTGAGGGGGCGCCATCCGTATGATAGTTGCATAGATGCTTACTGCTACTTGCGGTATTGCGTCTTGTGATGGATCTGCGGGTGTGCTGCGCCTGATTCGACGCACTCTTGTGGTTCTGGTCGGTGGAGGTATGCGGGTGGTGATGTCTGCTGGGATGTATGGGGGACCTTGGAATGGTGTAAGCCCGACGATAGTCATATTGATGCTTGTTGCGTTCTGCAGCATTGCGTCACTGCGATGGTTGTTTGGTGGGACGCTATTCTCAATGGCGCTCTCTGCGTCTTGGTTTAACTCACACCTAAGTAGCTTTGCCCAAGTCGGGTCCCTTCATTACGGGGCTGCAGACTGTCTGCCCTCCACGATGTTTTATATAACAACATAATATTATATCTCTGTAACTTTCTCACCTTTGAATGATTGAAGGCAACTTGTTGGTGGATGAGACAAACATGATCGAAAATGCATTTACTCAACGTCAGTGACACAAACCCTTTCTGATGGCGAATTATTACTCTTATCTTATAACTGCCTTTTGGCTATATCTGCCGTTGTATTAGTTGGTGGAGCATATGTGTCGTTCTCATGCGGGTGGTAGCTGGCGGGAGGATCTGAGGAGACTCTCAAGGCTGCGGCCGAAAGCCGCACAACGTGGGACCCCATTCCCTTGAGGTGAGCGGTAGACTCATGACACGCTCTGCGGCTAGTAGCCGTGCTGATCATGCAATTGGTGGTGATGCCATACACTTACATCACGTCTGCAGGAGCGGCGGTCTGGCAGGTGGTGGCGCTCACGGAGGGTTTACGGCCAATGTACCTATTTGCCTAAACCGTGTGACCTACATTCACTGTGGCTGGATTCGTTCGTATTCTGTATGGCGTTTACACGCATTGACATGCCTGACTTCGGTCGATGTTTGTGCTTACGCACTAACAAGGGGCCAAGCCTCTTATTTTGCTGTGGACTACGGTCTAGTTCCCGAATTAGCGTTCCTTTCGGGGGAAGTGCATCAAAATGGTTGGCATTCACCGTGCACGGCGTGTGTGGGGCCGTGTGCATCCCCTACATTTTTTTAAATAAATGTAGAAGAGCGAAGCCCTTGTATCGGGTATTTTGTATAAATATATTTTGAGCCTTTTCCGAGCGGGAAGGAATAATTAATAATGTAAACCTGATACAAGTGTAATAGGGACGTTTTATGGTCTTAACTTTTCTCGAGCCCTGTCTTCGTGAACGGGGTTCACTTAGCTTATAAGGCACTACCAACAGCTTTCAATTGCTCTAGTGAATATTCATTCTTCCAAAAGACACCTAAAAGAACTAAGTTACTAAACAAACACAACGTAAATAAGGGTCCTAACTAAGACGATCACGCCAAAATATTACAAACGGCCTATTATTAAACCTTTAGAAAGATCATTTAGAAAGATCAAAACATATCTTATTTATCTTAGTTACATATATATATTTTTAAATATAAAGGGGAATTAATATTATTTTATGCTTATATATTTATTATTATGAGAGGGGGGGAGCGTTACAATCCGATCGTCACGCTTGACAGGCTCACTGGCGAACACAGTACCAGATGTTTCCAACTTCGACGGTGCTTTCATCGCCAGTTGGGATAATTTATGCTTAGAGAGAATGAGATGAGACGACAATATCATGTGAAATATCCCTGTTATAGTTATCCCTGTAGTTGTTGGGTACACTACGCTCACAGTTGTTGACTTAGGCTCATTCGTCGGTCCCTAACTATTGGCAATATGTGGAAGGTCAAGGTTGCTCATCGTGCGATGGAAATGGCTTTGCTAGATGTATCTACGCGCACACGCACTGGTTGTACACTTTAGTTTCAGAGATTGAGGTATACCTGACGAGAAGATGTGTCGTAATTTCCCGAACGCTGCCCAGCCGAGTTGAATCTGTCGATTGACCTCTCGGTCGAAGTTGGACTTACCTAGTCGGACTATTTGTCCCAGGTAAACGTATTCGTCAACAACTTCGAGCATAGTGCTCCCAACAACTACCGGCATAGGTGAGACGTGGACATTAAACATGATCTTTATTTTGTCCATGTTCATCTTGAGACCTATCCGTTGGGAGACACCATTGAGGTCATTGAGCATAGTGCTAAGGTCCTACAGCGATTCTGCCATAAGGACTATATCGTCGGCAAATCGAAGGTGAGTGATGTACTCGCCATTGATGTTAATACCGTACCCTTTCCAGTCCAGTAGCTTGAAAACGTCTTCCAATGCAGCGGTGAAGAGTTTCGGGGATATAACGTCACCCTGTCTTACACCTCTCTGCAGTTGGATAGGTTTCGAGCTCTGGTTCTGTACTCGGATAGCCATCGTAGCCCTACTGTACAAACATTTCAGCACTTCGATATACCCACAGTCAACTTGGCACCGCTGAAGGGACTGTAGCACCGCCCAAATTTCGACGGAATCAAAGGCTTTCTCATAGTCCACATACGCCAGGCAAAGTGGCAGATTGTTCTCTTCAGTCTTCTGTACAATATGCCGTAGGGTATGTATGTGGTCTATGGTACTGAAGCCTTTTCGGAAACCGGCTTGTTCGGGAGGCTGGAAGTCGTCGAGTCTGTCTTCTCCACACTATTAAAAGTAAATTACAGAAACAAATTACGAGGGGAATCCTATTTGAGGATACAACTTTGTATTAACATAAACCCAAAAATCACTAATTTAACTACAAATAAACAACATCAACTTTCACATTAAGAATCGTATGCTAACTAACGTTTTATTTTGGGTAACGAAAACAAAAAACCTATATTTTTTTACAAAAAGTGAGTTTTTTTTCTGTATCTGTAATACTAAATTTAATTTTTGTTTTTTTAAGGGGCCCTTTATAATTGTGCTTGGTTTCCTAAGGGTTTGTGTCCGAAAAAGGTAAGGAAACGCTACGATATGTGTATCTAAATGATATATTATACGTGGTAAAGCAATGCTGTAGCTATATTATTGGTAAAGTTGTGGCACGAATTTCACGGCTCAACCGGGGAAGGACCACGCTATCACGGAATACCAGTGTAAAATAACAGCTTAACTTTGCTGTATTTCGTATGGTAAGTGTAGAGAACCGGAGACTTCTTTTATTGGAAACAAGGCATTCCATCTTAGTCCTAATGGGCGACAAATAATCTGATATTGATTCGTAGTCAAGGATAGATCTAGACGTTTATGGGTCACAGTAACAACTTACCACCAACCAGATGGACTTTGTGCTCGTTTGTCACCCTTATCTTATAAAGCAAAAAAATCTTTGGATAAAAACCGTAACGAGGATATCCGCAGAAAAACAATAGTAGCTTAAGTAGGCCAACTGATCTGTAAGATGTAACAGTAATGGGCCGGCCGGCATGATCGCTGTAGCTATAATAGGTCATGGTTGTTTGAAAAACCGACAGCTGTAGCAGTCTCGTACTGGTAAGCAAATTGTAGGACAGCCCGCTACTACATAGAAGGACGACATGATGGTAGGACGTGCCGGAAGTCAATGGATGCATGTGGCCTAGGATCGCCTTTTTGTGGTACTCGTTGGGGGAGGCTTTAGTTCAGCAGTGGATTTGTGAAGGGAGTGCTGATACGGATAATGAATGAGATAGCTATACGACTATCTTTAGAAACCCATGTGATCTGTCTGGAATCTCAGATATTTGGATCTTACGATATCCACGAGAACATATGGCGTAGCGGATTCTCTAACGCCACGCCATCACCAAACTGCGTACTTTTGATACAATAGCAGCATTAAATAAAACTAATATTTTGGATTTTATCATTCTTTATCTTAATTTATAATTAGGTACATTTTGAGTACCTTGCAGCACCCACTGATACTGTGGATTAAAAGCAGTTTCACTAAACACGACAGAAATCACAAAATTACTTTTGCCGATGATATTCAAAAAAAAATTAAAAAAATTAGTAAAACCACGCTCTTGAAAATAACAATAGGAAGCAGTTAGAGAACAACAAGAAAGTGAGACGCGCGCTTAGCTTGCCAAGATAGGTGAGGCAGCAGTGGCGAAGTTCGATGCGATGGAGCGCTGCTTGGTAGACCCATGCAGGGTGGAGGGCAGCGCTACGCCGCCGCGACCGCCAACACCGCTTGCCACTACTGATCGCATATCATATGAGGACTTCTTGCATGCTGTTATGCTCAGGTAACTGTTTTTCTATAGCCCCCATATCATATCAGACGCAGCTACTATTAAACATGATATGCTGCTTTAAAAAAGGTTTGACTACTGTTTTAAAATACCGTATTGTTTCTATAATTGAAAGAGTTAATTATCAACCTATATTACTTATGCATGTTCTCATTTCTGAGAAGATTTTTAGGGTAGTAAAGAATCGGCTTTGCTGCTCCAATGCGTGTTGTTGGCCTTACCATATGCTCGAAATGACTATACGTCAGAGCTGCAGGTTTCCTTACGATGTTTGTTGCACCGCCGCTCACATATAATTGACATAGTTCCCACATTTGTAAGACGGATTGGTTCCGTAATTATTTTCATTATAAAGTTATTATCAGGAAAATGATGCAGCTCATCTTCTATTTAGGCTTCCCTCTCTCACTTTTTACGACACCCACAATATGACTTAGGGTTGTGAATTCGCATACAAGAAGTGATAAAATAGTATTAGCGTGTAGGATGACATATTAGATGAATAACTGCCGTAGTGTCGTACTTAAGGCTACAGTCTTTTAAAGTTGACTCACATCGAATCATTAGCGCCACTTTGATTTCTTTTTTTACAGCAAATTATTGTTTCAGAGTAAAATATTTTGATAACACATAAATACCCAGATTATAAGTAATGGCTAAATTTTTTTTTTGGTTCATCTATGTGGTCTATGTTAGATAAATCAAACGGTAAATAGAGCTCTCTCGCACCCAACGCAATTTCGAGCTTTGTTCGTGTACCATTATAAGGCAATCGATAATAAAAAGGCGAAATCTATTCAGCGCGTTAATAGCTAAACATCTTCATCTCCAAAATGCGCTGTTTCTTTTTTTCTAAATATCTTTCATTGTCTTAAATAAGAGGTCTCAATTTCGTTAAATTTCGCTGTTTTCGCCTCATAAAAAACTATTTGTTTCATAGCAATAGCTGAAAATATTTATGCTATAATTATTTTTTGCTCAAGGGCAGGTGTTTAATTAGACAAATATTAAAAAATAATAATTTAAACCACTTTATTTCAAAATTAATAATTATTTCGATCGACCTATAAAATATTGACTTTATAAACAATAATTGCGGGCAATATTCCTTAGTAGCCGCTGAGCGGCTGTAGCGTTCAGACGTCTTGTCTGTGCCAAATTTTTGCACTTCCTCTCGCTCTAACATTCCTCTTTCTCTCTCTTTCCCTAATCTTGGTTGCGCATTGTTACGAATTGAAAGTTTCTCTACTTTATTATTTTTTGCATATAATTCTTTAAGGGTTTATAAATCATTTTGTATTTGTTTTATAACTTTTAATTTCGATATGGACCATAAACGTAAAAAATATGCTTGTACCAGAAAACGAAAATTGAAATCAAACGTTGAAGCAATGAACAGAAATAGAATTCAAAGGTAAGTTTTTTTGTGTTTCATAGTAAAATAGTTAACAACATGCATATGTGTGAGCACTTGGTTAAATATTAGGTATATAATTAGGTACCTAACCTACATATTATGTAAGTTCTTCAAGGAAATATAGAAGTATTATACATTTTTGGATTGCACATGATGTTTTGTTTACAAGCGACAGTAGCCTAATGGCAGGGAGCGGACCGCGAACTCAAAAAGGTCGTGAGTTCGAATCCACCATTCGACTACTGGCGTGAACCACTCGTAACACAAGCAATTTAAGCTTACCACGAGTGGTTAATGTCCTTTTTTTTTAAAAAAAAGTACATTATGTTTTTATAGAAATACTTTTTTAATTTAATTTTTAAGTGTCATAAGGAAAATTTCGTCTTTTTGATTTTCAACTAGAGATTTCCTTGTTACCGGTAGCTGCTGATGTCGAGTTAATGACATTTTTAGATACGAAAACTATTCAGTAATACACGTAGACTACAAGTAAACTATTAAGTAATATCCTCAGCATCCCGTAATTTATTGTACGCCCACTATGGCCAATTTTGGATATAATGTGGCGTCAAACTGCTTACGACGTCCAATATACGGACGTCAAATAGGAGACTTAGCGCAATGTTCTATGGCCAATTTTGGATATAATGTGGCGTCAAACTGCTTACGACGTCCAATATACGGACGTCAAATAGGAGACTTAGCGCAATGTTCGCAAATTGTCATGCTGATCACAGAAACGTCAAAATCTAAAAAAAATTGGACGTCATTTTTCTTCCTCTTTAGCTTCCTGAGCTAATTAATTCTCGCATGGAACGCTCGATGCCAATCAAAGACCCTCCATACATCATTCAAGCCATTGCGAATAAATTAAAAAAAAGCGCTAAGTCGTCCGTCGATGCTGCTGTACAAGAATAGTAATTCATGCATATAGGTAAATGCTATACAAAGTTACATTATACTTTAATGAGAAACTATAAATATGTGTGATAGTGGACTGTTTGTACTTATATAGAAATTATTTTGAGTTTTTTTTTAATCTATTTTAGTATTTAGAACTACTTGACGTACTTGACGGATTTTCGATAGTGTCATCGACTTATTACGAAACCCTCAGTGCACGACTCATTCTAGCACTTGCCAGATTCATTTGAATAATCAATAATACGAGTACATGTTATACAGGTTCTAGATGATTATCTTTTAGAAACCTTTTCAACAAAACAACAAAAATTATACAAACTTAAAATATATTTTTTTTGTGTAACGAATTTTGTAATAAAAGCATGGAACAAAAATAGATACGAGGTAGAAAATCTGTATGTGAAAATTTGTTAGCTAATTATCAATAATCCTGTATATTAGATAAATTGATACTGGAAAATCTTAGTAGAGCAACTTTCCACGCTACGGCCAGAAAGATAACTGCGGTGGCGGTACATGAAGTGGCGGGGCAGGGAGGGTGTAGATGTGTCACCAGAATGCAATTTTTCTGTTTTGCTCTGAAAGACTGGGCTCTTAAGAGATAATGTGATTATAATAAATGAATTCGGACTACTATTCCGCTAATGGAAGAATTTATTAAGCCCAGAGGTATATAGTTAGGAAATTCCAACAATTCATTAACAGTGAAAGATAAGCGATAAACTCTTGCCACAGAAATGATTATAATATATATATATATATATATATATATATATATATATATATATATATATATATATATATATATATATATATATATATATATATATATATATATATATATATATATATATATGTGTGTGTATGTATATATAGTATTAGACATAAACCTTCTTAAATAATGATATAAAAATTGATAGTAAGACCTTTATAGTATACTATCTAGATAAAGTCATAAGTAATGTATTAGGAAGTAGATATGGTAATGAATAATTAGTAATGTATTAACAAAAAGCTAAACTTGTAAGGAACGTAATTGTATATAATAAAACAAAAAGAAAACAATTATAATAAAAATAAATAAAAAATAAATGAAAAAAGGGAAAAATAAAAAATATGTGGAAATATTAAAATCAGATATAAAAGTTAAAAGAAAGAAAAGTACTGCATTAACAGCAGTTGTATTAAAGATAATTAAAAAAATATATATCATACTGGATCTAACGAAACTGGCCTTGCATTATCAGACTGCAATATTTTAGTTTTCCATCTTAGAATAATTTCTTTCGCAATTTTAATTTTCCCATTCAATGTTGGCAATAAAATTTGCGAAAGAAATAAAGTACGCATAGTTAAGCCAGATTACCTTCAGCTTATTAATTATTATATTTGGTCTAATCAACACAGAATGAACTTGCTGTGTCTTGAAGTCCTGCAGTCTAGTGTACCGAAGCAAGCCACTCCGGATTAACTCAGACATCGGGACGTTAATCACCTCAGCAAACAACCGACTACTTGGTGACGTCAGACGTGGAATTCGTTTGTTGTTGGAACTGGGTCACCCACCCTATAGCCTCGATCTAGCACCTTGCGATTTTTATTTATTTCCGTAAATAATAGAAAAATTTCGAGAAAAACGTTTTATGGACGCCGGGGAAGCAGTGGCTGCGTCTTAAAATGTCATCAAAGAGACCCCTAAGGAAGTGTGGGCAAAGTGCTTTTCTCAGTGTTTCCATCCATATTGGAAAGCCCCCGATATGCCGGGTATTAAAATTAACCAAATTAAACGCGATAAAATCAGTAATATTATTTATATTCAACGTGCAGTGTTTGCGTTCATATAAGAAAATCGTTAATATTAGAAGTAATGAGGTTGATGAAAATGAAATAAATTGTAGGGGAGAAATATGCCGCTTTGCGGTACGCCAAATTCAATATCAACCCATAATAAGGTTTTTACTCCAGGTTAATTGAATGCTGTCGCCCGCGAAAGTAAAATTTGTGCTAAGCCTGCAAAGATGAGAGAGAATGTATTATAGGACATCGTGGTCGACAATGTTAAAAGCGTTTGAAAACTCCTGTTGCATTACACCTCATACCTCCATACCTCGTTGTATCATTTGTAAACCAGGTTAGGGCATTAGTTGCGCTGTAGTCATAGCGAAACCTGAGCTGATAAAAACTCTGTAGTTTATGTTTGGTAGCGTACACAGAGATTTGTTTATAAACACAGACTTGCAGAACCTTGCACAGATATGGTAGAATAGAGATTGGAAGAAACTGATTAGGAAGTATAGGATTAGTTGTTTGAAATACTGATCAGAGTCAAGGGGAAAATTAATGATGTGAACTAAAAAACGAATATGTTTAAGGCCAAAAGGGCTTTATTCTTGATTACATATAGGTGTAACTTCTATGAATATGTTGCAAAAGATAACCAAAAAGGTTAAAAAGCACACTTTTTAATTCATGGTTTTTATTGCAGTTGTCTTCAGAATGTGTATTTTGTACAGAGTGTTTGACACTGCTTCAAGATCGAGTAAACACTAAATAAAGCCCATTTAAAAATATATACAATCCTGGTAGCAACGTGTATGCAACGTTGAGAGACAAATGAGTAAGTGAGCACTTGAGTCACTACAGCATTTTTATGAATGTAGGATTGTTCAAAACATTTAAAGTATGTTGGCAGTGCGCCCGCAAGCACAGTGTTGCTGAAATTAGTTTGTCTTTCGTTTGGTGTTATATTCTTTTTACTAAAAAGTTAGTTTGAGGATATGAGAAATGTATTTATTTAACTATATTTTTACACAATTATATTTAGGATGTACAAAAAATGATGTGTTTTTTTTAGCAGCGTAGCTCTACCTATGTGAAAAAGTATGTTTTTCACAACAGCTTATGCAAAAGTCACGCGGCAGCTTTTGCTGTTGCACGCATGGGCCGGCTTGAGCCGGTGTGGTACCACTACCTAACAGAAAACCAGCGTGAAGTGAAAGCTCTACTTCTGCTTTACCTCTGGTGCGTGCAGGTGTCCGGAGGCCATTTCCCTTCCCCCATCAACATGGTAGCGGAATTAAATGTAAGACTATACCAGGGGGGTACCACATCACCCCTGGAGAATCCCTCGCTAAACATCCACCACTAAACCCCTCCACTCCTGAGCGTGGGTGCTCAGGGGGCAAAATTCACAAGGGACAGACGACAATAACTGCTCGGGGCAAGCTGAGCAACAAGACCAAGGTGACCCCTGCCACGCTATCCGTGAAATTCTGCAATATCAGGAGACTTTACTCGTACCTAATCCATCAATCCTCCTACCATCTCCATACCGCGCAGCCGGTTCGGATCTTTCTGACCAAGGCGCAGGTGTCATCTCCGGCTGATACTTACGATCGACTTTATCGAGTTTCAGGGGTTTGAAAAATGCGTACGAGGAAATGTGTAGTAATCTTCCGAACGCTGCCAAGCCGAGTTGACTTGTTAGTTGAAGTTGGACTTAGCTAGTCAGACAATTTGTCATAGGTAAACAAATCATCAACAACTTCGAACGGAGTATTAAATATTTATTATAATAGTATAAGTAAAAATAAATAAAATAATAAAAATAAATATCTACATAGCATTAATATTAATCTTTTTAATGACGCAGCTACGTTACGCACATATATATATATATATATATATATATATATATATATATATATATATATATATATATATATATATATATATATATATATATATAGTATTAGAGTTTAAGAATATTTAAACAATACCCATTGATCATGAGCTACGATGCGAGTACTCTAGTGCGAGTACTCTCGATCAGTCTTAAATTATTGCATTGTCATCGTTTCTTGAAGCGACAACATTTTCAAATCAATCGGCCGTCTACAAGTTGGTGTAAAATAACGTTAAAAGATCCCATAACTTAGTCTGTAACTAATAAAGCCTTGTTAAAATGCTCACAATTATTAGCTCCCTAATAAAAAACTTATACTATGAAACTGTTTAAAATACAAACCTGCCTACAAAGGCACATTTACTCAAAGTGAAAATGCAAAAGCGTTCAATTCTCCTCATCATTATGTAACCTTTACAGGTGTCTAGTAGTCTTCCGTACGACGCCTTTCATAAATAGCGGATGCGTCGCTGTGATGAAGCAAATTATAATGTAATGATGAAGGTACACCAGCAACGTTTATTTATGTTGTGTTAATATGATATATGAAAACCTCATAGTTCAGAGTTAAATTTATAGTAAAAGTTAAAGCCTATATACATGTAGCATCTGGGCACAGGGCTCCGCTGAATTCTGAGAAAGATATGGTGCAATACACCATATCTTTCTCAGAATTCCACCGCAATCACCTATTATATTTTGGCGATCTTCACTTATCACTTTAGTACGTGATAATTCAGCACTTAAAATTATAAATTAATCATTTCTATAGTGCCGGTGGGACTTGACTCGGGTTGCTCACGTAGGTACTGTAAATTTTACGCTACGAATCGGAGTTACCTCAGGCTCTTATGTAAATAAATATTTTTTACATCAGTGATACATATGAGCTGTATTTTACTTGCAAACTTCTAAAGCCAATATATCTTTTACTTTAACATCCTCTTAAGACAAAAAGTTATGTAGAATATACTCATATTAAGTGCGCTGAGGACCTCATAAGCAGGTCGCTTTACAGGTGGGTTGGCAAACTCAGTTTTTATAATTTTGAGTTGTTATTAGAAAATATGTTTCAGTTTCCCTATGTCGCTTCTTATGCGACCCACCACTTAATTGTATAGTAGTAACATATTGTTACGCGCTCCAGTCGACGACACAACTAGCGCCATCTAGTGTCAGGAACGAGAGCGAGGGGAGCGTTGCAGTTTATGACATCACAGATCTTTCGACCGACAGCGCCACCCGAAGAACTAGAAAATCTATACTCGAACTCTCGGTACCTTGCGCGTGTTTACTTGAACATTCCGGATATTTTGCTAATTTAAATAAATAGGTGGCGCAAGATGCGATCGACACAGAGTTGAACTCGGCGACACAAGCGAAGCTTCGGAGCGGAATTAATTGAATTAGTGTGTTTAATTATTAGTGTTTTAACTTTAATTTGTGTAAAGTAAATTAAAGTGTTAATTTAGGTAATTTTATCGGCAATTTTTATTGTCACGAACCTCAAGCTCGTAACAATATTGTCATTTTCTTGGTATAATTGTTTCTAGCACTTTGAATGCCGCTTCCGCGACACGCTCGAGTCGCTCATTCTGTTAAAATGCAATTTTCACAGAAAGCCTCACATTCCCAACAACTTA
Organism: Parnassius smintheus behrii; assembly: GCA_036936625.1. Taxonomy (NCBI): domain Eukaryota; kingdom Metazoa; phylum Arthropoda; class Insecta; order Lepidoptera; family Papilionidae; genus Parnassius; species Parnassius smintheus. The sequence continues at coordinate 33,681,841 of JAUPFT010000001.1, read as the reverse complement.
TTTAACTCATGTTAACAATGATCCTTTTAAACGATTTCAAATTTATGAGCCCAGTTGTAACTAAACTAATTAACTTTAACGAAAGCAAAAGCGAATTAAATTAAGACAAACGACGATCAAACCTAATAAACCGATTCGTGATTTTTCATCAGCCTCTAAAAATTTAATATTACTATTTCCTGACTTCACACAGGTGATATCTGGATCAGGACAACAGCGATATCTATCGGCTCTAATTGTGAGACATAATAATTTTATCAAAATCAGTTCAGCCATTCAGGAGAAGATAATATACATTAATGACTTTATTTAATAACCCCGAAGGATGGTAAAGATCAATCTATTTATTTAAAAACTAAACTTTTACACGTGGTATAGGTTTTAGTGTTCAAGATTTTGTATCAAATGACAATTTTGAAATTACTTATGTGCATTAGAAATATATCGACGACACATTAAATAAATATGCTAATCCCAAATATTGTAAAAATTAAAATATATTTTAAATGTAATGCCATTCGGGCCAAATTTAGGTCTCGGCAGTCAGTTTGAATGGAGACCAGCCATCTGTGCAGAAATGGATTAGATTATAAGTTACAGGACCTTTACGTGTTTTCCGATGCATGGGGGTAAACACCACCAGCCTTTTAAATCCGGGCTGCTGCTGAAAACTTCTTGACAGAAAAGCCCTAAAATAAAGATGACAAATGGTCACACACTAAATGGATGCTGTGACCCATAGGCACCTACTCTCAATTAAGAATTAAAATTCAAATGCATTGTCACCCTGAGGACTAAGATGGAATGCCTCGTTTCCAGTAAAAAGGGTATCCGGTTCTCTACACTCACCATACGAAACACGGCTATCATTTGCACTGGTATTTTGTGAGAGCATGGTCTCAGCCCGGTTGAACCGAAACATTCGTGCTACAACAATAACATACCCGCAGCGAGAATCGACAATTACTACGAATTTTGGCCCAATTTGAAATTTAAACCCAAACAGTCGCGCTTACGATCACTAAAATAACGGAGGCAGTCATTGCGGAAGTCTATGCAAGATTTATTTATCTACCTACCTACCTTACCTTACATATACCTAAGAGTTACATACTTACACTACAGGCCATCACAAGTCTACAGCTCAACATATATCCTTATAGAAAGCCTCGTAGAGAGGATATTTGCTATACTTTTCATAGTTGCCTCGCTTGGCTTACGCATACTCGCCCCGCGGAGGCTAGAATGGATTGTGTTAGACTCGTACCGCCTAAAACAACATAGTGTTCCATATTCGCCTCATATTGACCACAGGAGCACTTTTACTTTTTTAGGAAAGGCGCACCAGAACACAATGTGCGACTTCTCCCGCGGACTCCAAATTCACCTGAATCAAGAATCAGAAACTAGGGGCTCTCCGATACGCGGAGACCATGGGGCCAGAAAAAACTAAAACACGAGTTAGTACAAGTACCATGTCACTTCTTTTGGCTCATACATTTCCTATGTCAAAATAATCCGATAATTTAAATATAAAACAATGAAAAACTTATAATGGACCATACATGAGTATTTATATAATTATATTGCAGTTTACGTCAGAGTCGGGAAGGGACGCCCTGGAAGAAGTTTCATCGACCAAGTTGGCGATATTTTGAAAATGGGCCACATTAGGAGTACGCTTAAACGACGAGCGTGTATGAGTATATGGATCTAAAGGAGACGAAAGAGGTGTGTCAGGATCGTGCCGAAATCGTGGCGAAACCCTTATAGTTTCGCCATGTCTGTCTGTCCGTCTGTCCGTCCTCGCTTAATCTCTGTGACCGTTAGCACTAGAAAGCTGAAATTTGGTACCAATATGTGTATCAATCACGCCGACAAAGTGGTAAAATAAAAATTTGAAAAAAATGTTTTATTAGGGTAGCCCCTCTATATGTAAAGTGGGAAGTGATTTTTTTTTAATTTCAACCCTAACGTGTGATATATTGTTGGAAAGTTATTTAAAAATGAATAGGGGTTTACTAAAATCATTCCCCTTTAACTTTTGAACCATAAGTTTAGAAAATATGAAAAAATCTGAAAAGTAGAACTTTATAAGGACTTTCTAGCAAAATCATTTTGAACTTGGATGGAAACAACATTACCCACTACCGGGAGCAGTTGCAGGAGTGCGGAGCGCTGCTGGAGCGCGAACATAATGGATACCCACCTTTAAACTCATAAGTGGGAACACTTATTGTGACGGACGGGAAACTACGGAACCCTATACTGAGCGTGGCCCGACACGCTCTTGGCCGGTTTTTATTAACTATAATATAACGACAAAATATAAATTTCCTTCTATATTAAACTTTTTTTAACCTTTTTAAGTAAGATTATTTCTAGTTTCTTAGCAAAGATATCATAAAATCTTCTCTTCTTTCTCGATTCTAATATATACATACACATACAACATATACGGTCAAATAAAGTAGTTGTGTCTCTCTGTAATATTGAACTAACTACAATTTATTGAGGTGAGGGAGGTGAGTGGAAAACTGCTACTTTCAAGTTTGAGGTAGACATGGCGAGAGAGGTAGAAGTGTCGTTATCTCCCTAAAACAATAAAGTTACAAGATCATCTAACATATAATTGTGTATTGTAGAATCATCAGAAACGAGCATCACAAACGAGCACACGGTCTGCTTGATGGTAAGTGGATGCTGTGCCCATAGACATTTTCATCTATCGTCGATAAAGAATCAAATTGCAGAAAAGTAGTCACCCCTGAGGAATGTCTCGTTTTCAGTAAAAAGGATCTCTGGTTCTCTATACTCACCATCCGAAACACAGCAGCATGAAGCTGATTATTCTTGCTGGTTTTTCTGTTAGAGCCTTGTCCTTCCCCGGTCAAGCCAACCCATTCGAGCTGCAACCATAATATATCTATATGGGTCTAACACGTAAAAAATGTGTAAAATGGAATGAAAATTTTAAGTAAGTTAATGCTGAAATACCCAGATAAGGGACATAATTTTATAAATTGCGTATATAATCTTTCGTCACCATCATTCCAACTCGCATCACAAGTTCAATGCTGAAAATACGCTTCAGCTTTACTAGATTGAATTCAATCCCTGTAAGTTAAGATACCTTACCGGGATTGAATTCAATACCTCTGATACCCTTACTACACGGGCTTGAATCCTTCATCAATCATCCATCGATGTATAGAAGTACAAAAATTTGATATTTTAGAATCAGAAATAGTTGCAGAATAAATAACAGTACTACGTTGTATAATATAATTTAAATTTATAAAATATGTATATTAAAACATTGATATTCGGTCAGATAATCGCATGCTGTTTAGTTTTTAATCATCGGTTATTGGTCTAATGTACGGAGAATGAACATTTAGGTACCTTACGTCTTATATAAGCTTGGCCTTGTTAAAGTGGCTGAAAATGCCATCATCTGTGGATACTGTAAGGATACCGAGAATATGATCGAGTTTCTGCCACCTCTGGAGTTGAATGATTTTTTGCAGAGAATGTTTTTTTTTTCATTGTATTACAATAACTTCGCTATAATCTTTGGACGGAATCTGTTATCAGTGTTATCAACTTGCACTGCAACTGTACACTGTGGCAAGGCAACTTAAATTGAACTTAAAACATGATATTATAAAGTCGGTTATTTTTTCTTTCTTTTATCGTTTATAAAAATTTAAATAAATCGGCCAAAAAATCTCGGACCATCGAGATTTTGTGTTATCTACATTCACACACATAATTTGGAACTTATAGTGGCCTGATAGAGTCGGTTAATAAAGGTCCTACAAGTTCAGTTCCTACTATATTTTATCTGTGTTAATCAAAATTCGCATACTCAGTATGTCACAAAGTTGAAATAAATAATAAAAAAAAAACACCAGCGTTCTGAAAGAAATATATTTATTGATGCATTAAGGAGGCAAAGCATCTCTTTTAGCGAGATCGAAACAAGGCACTCTACTAGGTTCAGTATACGAACAACTTAAGACAACATCTTCTATGTGCGAAGAACAGGGATTGTAGACTCGTATCAGGGGTTTCATACAGTTTCCAACTGGAGGTGAAGTTTCTCAAGGAAAGCCGGCCACCCGTTCTGCATCCGGCAATATCCTCGGTATCTGCTGCCGTAACGCCCTTATAAGCCCTTTGGTAAACGCATGTGGTCGGTTACCTAGACATTTATGTACTTAGTCGGGTCATAAGTTCTGTCAAAACCCTATTATTTACAATTTTTGAATATTGGGTAGATGAACTTCACCAATTTTAAAAATAGAACGTTTGCGCTTGCCGAAATAAAAAAGAAATTAATTTTTATTCATTTTCATATACGGAATGGTCGAAGAAAGAAGATAGAGCAGCGGTTATCGCGTTGCACCGCTGTGGTTACGCGCCAAAAGAGATTTTCAATATTCTACAAAAATTTAAAATAACCCTACGATTGGTTTATCGCACTAATAAACAATTCACTCGAGATTCCTGCTTCGAAGATCGTAAGAGGACCGATCGACCTATAAAGACTCCGCATACAACTGAAAACGCATTAGTTTGGTGACAGCTACCGGTCAGCGCATACCCGTCCGTGGAGAGGAGATGGAATTCAAGCTAGGCAACATGATCTACCAGCAAGATGTCATCGCGGCTGATACATTGAACGACTGCATCCTGGGCCTAGACTTTATGAGGAAGAATTGATGTGAGATCGACGTTGAGCAAGGTGTTTTGAAATGTAGACAAGAGGAATTTATCGTGGAAAGGGGCGTTAACAGAGAATGTGTACAGCCTCAAGAAGATTGTTCTTCCGCCGAGATCGGAAACGATTGCGCCGGTTAGTTTTCCTTGGAACCCTGGGCAAGCTCATCGTTGTTTACACGTGGAAAGAGATACATATATATATATATATATATATATATATATATATATATATATATATATATATATCATAATTGCCAAAATTTTCTCTTCGTAATACAATAAAAATTTGAATCATCTTCATCTAAACTCTTTGTTTTATTGTGTTTTAGAAAACAAAGTTCTTGTTGAAATAATGGGTCTCCGGTTAATTTTGAGTCCAGTTTGTTTGTTCGTTATATAAAATGTTAAACAAATAAATTTCTTGTTAACAATGATAATAAACGATTAAGTTATACTGCCAATTACCGGAAGCCTAAACATTTAATAATTTAACAAAACATCAACACTATACTTCCATAATCTGGAATCTAATTCACGAATATCAAGAAATATCGATTTTGTTACCAGCGAGTCAATGTGAAATTTATTATAATTTTATACCTCATCCAACAACGAGGTCGGGGCAAGTCGCACTCATTTTGAGAGCCTGTTAAAATCTGTGATTAAACCCTCGGGGAAATAATTAGAATATTGAATCGCATTACGCATAATGCGTTACTTAATAGGGTATTTTACCCATTTTCAAAAATTGTTTTAAATGAACCCTAGAGTAATAATGAACCACCATACTTTTTATAATTTTTTTTCCAGCCAGTCCACGATGGATTTGGTCTGAAAGGCCTCACCTGCGGGCTGGCCCAACTGCAAAAGGACTGGTCTAATTTGAGTATCGCTACGTCGAGGATATCCGGTTGTTGGTGGGTAGCGGATGGTCAGACGTAGCTACTTTACATATTGAGACTTCGATGTTAACGCTATTTCCAGCCAGTCCACGATGGATTTGGTCTGAAGGGCCTCACCTGTGGGCTGGCCTAACTGCAAAAGGATTGGTCTATGGTCAGAGTTTGCTCAAAGATTGTTTCGATAGAAGTTGCCGACAAACGGTCATATTTCAGTATTGCTACGTCAAGGATGTCAGGTTGTTGGTGGGTAGCGGATGGTCATACGTAGCTACTTTACATATTGAGACTTCGATGTTAGCAAACGGGGGTGGGGGGGAGGGCATCGATCAGTACGCAGTGCAAGGAACTTTTGTAGTAGATCAAGGTGCCACCTCTAGGGCTGGCCAACATCCATCATTTCTAAGTAAAGTGTAATTTGCTATCTTCGCATCGCGATGGCTAGGCTTCAAGAAGGTTTCTTGCACTAACATAACGTCTACATCGTTGCTGCGCAGAAAGAGCGCGATCTCGTATTTTGGTTTTTTGAGCCCGTTTTCGTTAAAAAACGGGGCAGTCAAAGAGCATGGTTCAAGTCTACCTAACGGTTGTACTGCCATTATGGGTTTTAACTAGGGTGTTTAGGCGCACTGAAAAGACCAGATTGCGTCGATTAAACCTATGTCTCAATCATGGCGTTGAGCTTGACCTGGATAGTTCAGCAACGTTGATGTTGCTGATGAAACCGCAGACTATAGAGAAGTCAGCGGCGAAGGAGGATGAGCCTTGCGAGACATGCTTGGGTTTGGGGGCCTGGGGTAGCTGCAATGGCCGTGGGGCGACAAGTGCCGGAGGCTTTACCGACGCGTTGGATTTCAGCGCGAGAGGCGCGGTAGTGCTTACACTTTGCGTGGAGGCCCCGGCGACGGGGACAAGCTTGGCGGGTCTTGGGGCACCGAAGATACTGCGGGGTTAGGATGTGCGAAGCCGAGAGCATGACATGCTGGGCTGATCCGCAAGTCTGGGACGGCTTTGACATCCGCGCTGTTTGCGTCACGGCGCTTTGGAACACCCGCGAAGGTTTGCTGGTTGTCCCTCTTCGCGGCAATTGGCAATTGACGACGAGGTTCTGCCGACACGGGTATGCGGGTGCATTCGGAGGTACCTATATGACCACGTTCAGGGATAGGCCTGACTTAACAGTTTCTGGCCGAGTGGCCTTACAGTTTACATCGTTGGCATTGGCCGACGATGCCCCTGTTGCGGGGAGCTTCTTCTGCAATACCCGTAAGTCGTTTTATGGTCATTGAAAATTTCCTTGCTTTCCGAAGTTAGGTCCAGGATGACAAGGCACAGATCAAAGAAACACTTTTTGTCGGTCTGGTGGTGCATTCTGTGCACTTCCCGAACCGGGAGATTTTGGGCCTTGAGGTCGTCTAACATATGAACAGTCTTGAATTCTTTTGAGAGTCCTCGAATGATCACACGAAAATTACGCTCCTTTATTAGGGCGTAAGTGTGGAAAGAGATTTTCTGGGCGCGCAGATGACGAAGTTCACGAACGTTCTAATGTCCTGACCGGCATTTTGCACCTTTGGGCAGTATACTTTTTTTAAGTTTAACCAATTGGACAGATTATTCCACTCGATCTTGTTGAATGACGATGGGTGGCGGCGGCTTTTTCCTACATTCAGCAGAGTACCTTTTCTCCGCGGGCTTAGCCGCAGGCCTGAGGTGATGAGCGCGCGTCGCGGGGCCCGTCTTTTGAGCCGGAGTGGCAGTGGAGGATAGGGGGGCCGAGTTTGGCTCGGCTGCCTTTTTTGGTGTAGCGCGCTTGTACTTTTTGCCCTGGACGAGGGTGAACCTCTGTGCTAGGACGAACCAGCAAGGAACTCAGTGGGACTATTTTTTTTAAATAACAGCTTACAATCCTGTATGTTACAATTAACAACGCAAAACAAATTAGAAATAGCTTGGTAGCCACCCTTCCCAGGGGTTATTATAATCCATAAATATAACGCAATAATCGACATTCCTAAATATTTAATTAAAGAGGGATATTGACGCATAAAATGATATTTTTTTAATAATGGACAGCCCTCTGAAACTTGTTTATAAAATCATTCAAAGCGGTTTCATAATACGTTATAAACACAGTTCAAAGAGTTCAACCGTAATATGAAATCACTCTTGCGTGCTTGACGTTACGCTTCTATACATTAAATTATTAGCAACTCTGCAAAATCATACGCAATTTTACAGATGGGGAAATCTGAGTATAACAAATATCTTTATTAGGTATGATGTAATATGCTAAATATTAAGCATTTTTGTGGAAGCTAATTTCCGTTTAAATATATATTTTGGTTTGCCTAATTAATTGTTTGTGGGTAAGAATGTCATTTTATTCCCGTCTATATTTATAGCTGATTTATTTTCTGAAAATTATAACTTGATAATGTAATTATGTTTCAACGACAGAAAATCTTGTGATGAAAAATGCAACGCATTTAGCTATGCGACGCCAAAAATCGCCTCTGAACCGCAACAATTGTTGCGGTTCAGAAGCGATTTATATAATTACATAGGTAAATCTCGTTACTAGGACGGCTTCAGAGATCGGATAATCGTAATACTAAAATTACCACCCGCACCCTGCTCTCCGCCGGGAGAGGGACAATTATTAACGGACGGTTAGAACACGGTTGCGAAACTAATGCCATATGTTGTATCAGGTATATAATCAAAGGTTGTATGATTTGTTCCTTGTATGATACGCATATACAAAGACAAATGAAAAAATATGTAGCTTTAAAATCATGTTTCGCGTATCTTTGAAACCTATAATTCTAAAACTATTAAAGTATATAAAATTCTCGTAAAACCCACGCTTAAGCGTATTATTTATGCTACCATTTTTTTACACACTAGAGTAAAAGAACGGTATAATCCTGCTTTTCTTCGTAATATCCAGAAACCCTAGAAGAAAATTGTATTAATATAATGTAATTTTCGAATTCAATTTACAACCTTTTCCAAAGGTCAGTATAACCTGAACCAATAACAACGCAATAATTTAACGTTAATTTTAAGTTTGCTAAGTTTTGCTTAAGTTTTAAATATTACCGCATGAAACAAATATTTTTAAGGCCTACGAATAAATGTTTCACGTCCAATTGTTTGTTCATATTCATTTTAAAAATATCATCATCATTACTTCCTATTGAAGAATCCACTGCTCAACATAGACATTTCCCACAGCCTGCACAACATGCCTGATTGGGGGCGTGTTTACCATACTTGCCTCAAATGGCAGGGAGGTTAGCACGCGAAACAATATCACAATTTTGTTAGACATTGTCCATAATTGTCAATATTTCGGCAAAGCACAGCTAGCAGTAAAGCACGACCCGGAATTAAAATATAATACAAGAGACTAGTAAGCATACGAGTAGAAATTTCATGGATCATTGGCTTTAACTGTGTGGTATCTTATACATTGATGATGTCAAGCTCCCAAGACAGACCCACCATATGCTAGGCAAACGTGTGTGGCCCAATTATTCTTCAGCGTTACATTTCTATTTCTAACATGTTTGCTAAGAAGCAGTGAGCACTCTTCACAGATCATAGATGCGAGTAGAAATTAACATAAAACGGAGTAACGTTACTTAATAGGTAAAAATTTGAATGATCTATTCATTCAAATGGTTTATTGAAGTATTGAGCTTTTATTGCCGCACCGTGCGGCACTTTTCATTCTGATATGAAGATTAAGTGGATGTTCGGGCGGCAAGATATTTAAAGAAGGTTTTAACGGATCTCTCGCTGTTGCACTGTTCCCGAACATCCGAGCTACACAACAAAGAGAGACTATATTAGTTCGAACTAATTACATATATCTATGAAAAATTGTCGGGAATTAAGTTAAAATCTAATTTAAGATTGTAAGGTAGATTTGTAGGTATTAAAATCCATAAACAACTATGATAGTTTAGCTTTAGTATAATGTATAAGTCGCTTTTTGGTAACCGCACACTTCAAGTAGGTCTGTTGTTATGTGTATTATAACTGTATCGTGTAAACTAACTCCTTTCAAAGTTTTAAGTGATTTCATCACAAAAATCTACGAATATGCCATCTCGACCTGGTTAATGTATCTGTCGAGATCGGGAATATTTAAAGTGCGCTTTAATTTACGTAACATACATAAAACATAACATAAACACTCACGCGCGTCATCTAGAAGGGTAGGTACAAATACATACTATTACTATGTGCTATTAAATAATAATAATAATAATAATTTAATTGAAACAGTCAGTTTGCGACGTGTTTTATGCACGCTTGACCAAAGTGCTTAACAGCCTTTTGTCCGGTGTGAATAAGACACGTGCATATAACGGTTGGGTCATGCCTGTCCTCATGTATACCTTTGGCATACTCAGGTGGAGTCAGACTGAATTTAACGCCCTGGATAGAAAAGTCCACACAACAATGACGTCCCATAGGACGAAACTTTACCCTTACCGCGAAAGCATGGTGGGCGTGGATTCCTGAGCGCGCTCACCATGCATAACCGCAAAGTGTGCAGCCTCCGTCATTACTTCCTGGCGAGATCGGATGATCCATTCTATAATGAAGTCATTTCTAGTGATAAAGGACTTACCCCTCTATCCTTAGCCAACGAGCAATGGCAAAACCCGGCAGTACAGAGCATTTCCGACCGGGAGACCGTACGGAATGAGAAGGAGTTCTGCACAGGCACAACCTAGTAGCCAGAATTCTACACCAGGAGCTCGCTCTGAAATACGGTCTCGTGGACCGAAAATTGCCGTATTACAAGTACTTGCCGGAAGCCGTGCTCGAACATGACCGCGTCAGGCTCTACTGGGACCGGGCCATCATCACAGACAGGGCTATTCTTGCGAATAAGCCTGATATTGTGCTGATGGACCGGGCACAGTCAAGGATATTTTTAATCGACATTACCATTCCGTATGACGAGAACCTCGTGAAAGCCGAAACAGATAAACGAACAAAATATCTGGGCCTGGTTCACGAGGTGACCGACATGTGGGGTGGTATGCCGACCGAAATTATTCCTGTAGTCGTCTCTGCGAATGGGCTAATCCCAGTCATCCTCTCGGGCCATCTGAGGCGACTGGGACTCCGTGACAGACCGCTCCGGGCTCAAATGCAGAAGGCGGTGCTCCTCGATACCGCCCGCATCGTCCGCCGGTTTTTTTCCCTTTCCTCCTAACCCTCGGCCGTTTGGTCTCCCCTGCCGAGGGCATCCATCTGTTTGGATCTTATTTATTTATGAATTTTTGTATTAATTTTATTTTATTGATATTTATGTATATTTATATTTTCATTTTAATTTATAATTATATATTTATAGAACCAAACCAGGTGAGAAAATTATATAGCTACCCTAATAATAATAATGTATTTGATTCTCAATTTGACAGATTTTACTTATGTATTATATCTATTTTAAATTACAAAACTAAATTTGAAAGTAGTTAGCGTTAACGGCCATACTACAATAGACTGTGTTACAGCCGTCTAAAAACTAATAAGACATAGTTATAGTAACTAATAGGATAAAGTTACAAGATATATTGTACGTTCCTCTGCTGCATAGGGTTCCTCAAAAAGACTCCGCCTTACTTCCAGAATGCGCGTTAGCGAACTTCACATGTTTTTTATCTTTCTATATAATATATAAAAAACAGTACCCGGACATAAGGATTTTCCCGTGTGTCGTGGAGGCATTTTACATAAATTACATAAAATATAAACACTCACGCCTGTCTCCTAGGTAGGCAGAGAATACGGACCTCTATTTGGCACGATCCTGACTCACCTCTCTCACCTCCTCCACGTTCATATACCTACGCATACATGCTCGTTAGTTAGGGCACATTTAATGTATAATATATAATATAGGTATTTTCAATATATCGCTAACTTTGTCGAAAAACTTTCGCTTAGGGCATCCTTTCCCGACTCTGCCGTTCACTTCTGCAACATAGATTTGTTTTGTCACTCGTTCCTTGTTCATTATTTCTACATGATCAAACTTTTTAATCCTGGTTAGAACTTCATCTTGCAAACCACATTCTCCTCTTATCACACAATTTCTCACCATGTCAATCAGATTTAGCCCTAATATACTTCTTAATAACCGCATTTCTACAGCATTTATTCTATTCTCGCACTTTTGTTTGCCACACCCAACTTTCACTACCTTATATACAAGGACAAACACAGCATTGTGAATTGAAATACTGCCTTTTTTGACATATTCTGACTTTCCACAATATAGTATAGAGCCATATTTACATGAAAGTATGGACTAACCTTCTGACTTTCCACAATAGAGTGTGAAGCCCCATTTACTCTATTTCATAAGTTCACTTGTCGTTCTCTACCCTTATCATAACTACCATTCCTGCTAAATACACATCCTAAATACACAAACTAATCTACTAGCTCAATCAATTACCCTACTGTTTTAATTTCACATATCATATTACTTTCTTCTTTTTCAGAAACCAGAACTTTCTCCATATTTGCTTCCACTTCATTACCCTTTCTTTTAATGACCTGTTCATAAATGTAGTCATAATTTGCAACTCGGTCGCCGACGGTGCAAATATGACTTGATCATCGGCGTACAAAAAGTATTTGACGGTTAAATAACCCATTCTTAACCTATATTCTTAAACTTTCAAAGTTTCCAAACAACTGCCCATAAATAGGTTGTACGGCCACGGGAAAACCACACCGCCCTGTCCGACACCTTTATGGGTGGCAAACCAGTCCATGAAGGCCTCGTTGATCCTAACACAAGCACTAGAGTACCTATAAAATTTAATAAGAATTAATTTCATACTACGTAAGCATTATTACATGCTTATGTAGTATGAAATTATCACTTGGATCGGTTTGATTAACGCCTTTTACAAGTAAAATAAAATAAATCTTTGTTTAATTAAAATCTGTTTTCTTTGATAACTAAAATATTCTTCCGGAAGAGCTTGTTCATTTACATATACTCATGTGAGCTATGAAACCAGAACTGGCACAAAGATCTTAATATGTCTGAAAATATGAAAGCTATATTAAATGATAAACTGATTTATAAGTCTGATTAAAAGCTTACATACGTCTCAATACTGTGCACATGGTTCCTAATTACTTTAGTGTTCTGTGGACAGAAAATAATATGACAGACACTCGGAAACCTAGATGTATTCAGATATCTAGGTTTCCCCACGATGATACTCTCCACCAAAATATCGGTGGAGATTTCCTATAACGGTATATTCGTCATCGCAGGAATCGTACTCGTTTTGCCCCTCGCCATGATGAAATCTCACGGAAGGCTACACGGCTCTGGTATTTGTTGTCGTTAATTAAAGTTCATAAAAATTGAAACAAAACTTTTGCACGACTGTTGAACACATCTACCTATATAGTAATAAGACGTCCAACGATGCCACGAACTATTCCATCGAATAGAGATAAAAAATCTCACTTAAATTTCAATTATTTACATTAGATAATTTGATAACAAAGGATTAGGAGGACGATTAAATGAGATTTTTTATCTCTATTTTTGCTATAACGATAGACATCCAAAATGTTCAACAAAAAGATCTCCTCTCTTAATCACAGTTTTGTAAACACAGTATCCAGTATAACAGTGTCGTTAGTCATTTTGTCAAACGTGGTAATTGCGGTAAATCATCTCGACAATGGCCACCGGTCTGGGTATTTAAGGTTTTGGTTAAAAATGAATAATAATTATTCAGTACCATTAATTTTATTTTATGCCGTGTAGTGGCGGTTAAGAATATCCACTACCCCATATCTTCCCGTGGGTGTCGTAAGAGGCGACAGAGGGAGACAGGCAGGAGATGGGCAGCAGCATCTTCCTGATGACAACTGTGACGTAATAAAAAAACTGCGGTTGCCAACCCGCTCGCCAAGCGTGGCAACTACGGCAAATACCCCCCAATGAACAAATACACAAAAAGACGGCCCCCAGTCCCCGGCGGCCCCGCTATTCCTGGCTACGGTGGCGACCATGGTAACGGCGGGGCAGGGGGTGCTAAGAATCTCCGGTGGAGGTTCGGTTGCCACCTACGACGACTCGACCTGGCAACATATAACGCACGCACCCTGAGGACTGACGAGAAGATACTGGAGCTGGAAGAAGAGGTAGACAAGTTGCGCTGGCATATTATTGGATTATCCGAGGTCCGAAGAGAGGGGGAGGACACGGCAATCCTCGAGTCCGGCAACTTGTTCTATCACCGGGACGGCGACCATCTGTCCCAAGGAGGTGTCGGATTTATCGTCCACAAGTCTCTCGTCAACAACGTTGTAAAGATTGGGAGTGTGTCGACGAGGGTCGCGTACCTGATACTCAGAATCACCAAACGGTATTCGCTGAAGGTCATTCAGGTTTACGCACCAACCTCGGCACACCCCGATGAGGAGGTGGAGGAAATGTATGAGGATATTTCCAGAGCCATACATTCCTCCAAAACTCACTACACGGTGTTGATGGGAGACTTCAACGCAAAACTAGGCACAAGAGAAAGCGGTGAGCTGAAGGTAGGGAAATTTGGAGTAGGGCAACGGAACCGAAGGGGCCAGCAGCTGGCCGACTTTATGGAGAAAGAGGGACTCTTTATGATGAACTCTTTCTTCCAGAAGCGGCCCCACAGGAAGTGGACCTGGTCGAGCCCCGACGGTTCGACAAAAAATGAGATTGACTTCATTATGACGACCAGACGCCAACTGTTCAGTGATGTCTCAGTGATCGCAAGGGTGAAAACTGGCAGCGATCACCGAATGGTTAGAGGCACACTGAACCTAAACGTTAAGTTGGAGAGGTCTCGTCTAATGAAGTCAACGCTCCGTCCCCCTCGTGCTCTAATCCAGAATCCCGAAACCTTTCAGCTCGAGTTACGTAACCGCTTCCAGTGCCTAGAAGATTGCAATGCAGTGGACGATATGAACGACAAGCTCGTGGAAACTGTCCATGCGGTCGGAGCTAAGTTCTGCAAGACCCGCCGCAGAAGAACACAAAAACTCTCCGATCACACTCTTAATCTCATGGCTGTTAGACGGGAGATGAGGCTGCAATCGTCAACAGATTTGACAGCATACAGGCAACTGAACAGACAGATCTCCAAATGCATGCGGCGAGACTTACGCAACTTTAATACTTCTCGTATTAAAGAAGCGATCGAGCGGAACCAGGGCTCCAAAGTCTTTGCCAGAGATCTGTCTGCCAGAAAGAGCCAACTGTCAAAGCTGAAGACTGAGTGTGGCAACATCGTTTCCGGGACACCTGAGATTTTGAGTGAGATTGAGAGGTTCTATGGGCAGCTGTACACATCATCGTTGGAGCCACACGCAAGTGTGAGTAACGATCCAAGAGCAAGTCTTATCCGACACTATTCCGATGATATCCCGGACGTCAGTCTAAGCGAGATTAGAATGGCTCTCCAGCACCTTAAAAACGGCAGGGCCCCAGGCGAGGATGGAATTACAGCGGAGCTTCTGAAAGCGGGTGGAACACCGGTACTTGTAGTCCTTCAGAAGCTCTTCAATTCCGTCCTCCATGGTGGCACTACTCCAGAGGCGTGGAGCAGAAGTGCGGTGGTCTTGTTCTTTAAGAAAGGCGACAACGCTCTCTTAAAGAACTACAGACCGATTTCCCTTCTGAGCCGCGTCTACGTGCTGTTTTCGAGAGTCATTACGAATCGTCTCGCACGCAGACTTGACGACTTCCAGCCTCCCGAACAAGCCGGTTTCCGAAAAGGCTTCAGTACCATAGACCACATACATACCCTGCGGCAGATTGTACAGAAGACTGAAGAGTACAATCTGCCACTTTGCCTGGCGTATGTGGACTATGAGAAAGCCTTTGATTCCGTCGAAATTTGGGCGGTGCTACAGTCCCTTCAGCGGTGCCAAGTTGACTGTCGGTATATCGAAGTGCTGAAGTGTTTGTACAGTAGGGCTACGATGGCTATCCGAGTACAGAACCAGAGCTCGAAACCTATCCAACTGCAGAGAGGTGTAAGACAGGGTGACGTTATATCCCCGAAACTCTTCACCGCTGCATTGGAAGACGTTTTCAAGCTACTGTACTGGAAAGGATACGGTATTGACATCAATGGCGAGTACATCACTCACCTTCGATTTGCCGACGATATAGTCCTTATGGCAGAATCGCTGGAGGACTTAAGCACTATGCTCAATGACCTCAATAGTGCCTCCCAACGGATAGGTCTTAAGATGAACATGGACAAAACAAAGATCATGTTCAATGTCCATGTCACACCTATGCCGGTAGTTGTTGGGAGCACTATGCTCGAAGTTGTTGACGAGTACGTTTACCTGGGACAAATAGTCCGACTAGGTAAGTCCAACTTCGACCGAGAGGTCAATCGACGGATTCAACTCGGCTGGGCAGCGTTCGGGAAATTACGACATATCTTTTCGTCAGGTATACCTCAATCTCTAAAAACTAGATTGTACAACCAGTGCGTGTTGCCAGTGATGACTTATGGATCTGAGACGTGGTCCTTCACTGCTGGCCGTATGAGGACGCTTAAGGTCGCTCAGCGAGCTATGGAGAGGGCTATGCTCGGAGTTTCTCTGCGTGATAGACTCAGAAATGAGGATATCCGCAGTAAAACCAGAGTGACCGACATAGCCCAACGGATTAGTAAGCTGAAGTGGCAATGGGCCGGCCATATAGCTCGAAGAACCGATAACCGATGGGGAAGAAAGGTTCTCGAGTGGCAGCCTCGTACCGGTAGGCGTAGTGTAGGGCGACCCCCCACTAGATGGAGTGACGACCTGGTAAGACATGCAGGAAGTCGATGGATGCAGGTGGCTCAGGACCGTGCTTTGTGGCATTACTTGGGGGAGGCCTATGTTCAGCAGTGGACTTGTGAAAGGCTGTAATGATGATGATGATGATTAATTTTAATTTTATCGGTCTTATCATTACTTTATTTAGCAGTGGGTAGATGGCGCTATTATTAGATGAAATAAGGAAAGCCAAAACTATACTGTTACGAGCTTGAGGTTCGTGACAATAAAAATTGCCGATAAAATTACCTAAATTAACACTTTAATTTACTTTACACAAATTAAAGTTAAAACACTAATAATTAAACACACTAATTCACTTAATTCCGCTCCGAAGCTTCGCTTGTGTCGCTGAGTTCAACTCTTTCCCGATCGCATCTTGCGGCGCCTATTTATTTAAATTAGCAAAGAAGCGTCCCGAATATTCAAGTAAATGCGCGCAAAGGGACGGGTGTGCGAGTATAGACTTTCCAGAAACTTAGTTCTTCGGATGGCGCTGTCGGTTGAGAGATCTGTGATGTCATTTTCTGCAACGCTCCCCTCGCTCTCGTTCCTGACACTAGATGGCGCTAGTATATCGTCGACTTGAGCGCGTAACACTGCCCCCTCCCAAGACATGCTCGTCCCGAGCATTATCGGCCCCATAATAACGCGCCAAGCGATCCACATGGACGATCTTAGGAGTCCCTCTTGCGCCTTTCTGTAACGGCTCCGCAATGTCAAGGGATGTCCTATCCCGTGGTGCATCAACATTGTACAATTTCGATGCTCCTCTACTCCGTGTCTGAGGTCCCCTCACAGCCGCACAACTTGTACATGTACGACACCAATCCTCCACATCGTCACGATAATGGACCCAGTAAAACTGTTCTCGGACCTTCAGTAGAGTTCGTTTAACTCCCAGATGGACTCTTGAACGACCATTATGGCACAGCTGTAAAACACTCGGAACTTTAGCTTTAGGGACAACTATTTGCAAACGACAGCTGTCTCTTCGACCATTGTCCCATTTACGGCACAGGACTCCATCCTGAAGCAGCAAGCTGTCCCATTGGCCCCAATAGCTTTTCGTGGTTGAACTCATCGCTGAGACGTCCCTCCACTTAGGCTTGGTAGCACGGGCCTTCATCCATCCCAGAATCGGCTTGATGTCCGGATCTTCCTGCTGTGCATGTCGTAGGCTGTCCTTCCACCCGTTGCTGAGGTGGTCTGTCCTGAGCATCCTCACGGATACCACTTCCTTACTCTCTGGCCTACTACAATGGTTGCAATCTTCAGGACAAGGTCTTCTTGACAATGCATCTGCGTTGCCGTGAGATTTCCCGCTGCAGTGTCTGATAGTAAAGTCGTATTCCTGCTGCTGCTGGGCGGTGCTGTTTGCCGCACTTCCTTTCTGAGACCGTTCACCTTCCCTTCCTAGGGTGTGCTTAGGGCAGCTGGACCGAAGATGGCCCCTTTCCCCACTGCCATAGCACCTAGGGCTGTATCTTTTATTGTGGTCGCGAACCGTAACTGCTGTAACCTCCCTGACGCGATGGGAACGATGGTCCTGCCGCACGGCTTCTACCTCCAGTGCATGGGCCAAGGCGTCCTTAAGCGTCTCGGGGTGCCCGAGCCTCACAGCAGCTCTGACTTCCAGGTCACGGATGTCGTCGATGAATGTCTGCATCAAGTTCCCTTCAATGAGCGCAGGTACAGACCGGTATGCTTTTCGCACCAGCTTCTCCACCTCTAGAGCCCACTGCTGCAGGTTTTCGTTGATGCGCTGCACGCGATCTTTAAGCTGCGCACGAAAGACGTGTTCCAGGTGAGCGTCGCCATATCTCGCCTCCAATGCCTCAAGGAGTTGCTCATAAGTCACTTCCTCACCGAGAGCTTCCAGAACTGTTAAGGCCTGGTCGCGCAGGCCTAGTGTGAGAGCAGTCATGGCCTGATTTTTATTCCAGCCGTTCGCCTTCATAACAGCTTCGAACTGGATTTTGTAGGCTGACCAGGAAGAAGTCCCGTCGAATGGTGGCACCTTGAACCCACGTAGCGAAGGTGTAGTAGCTACTGCGGGGGCTGCAGTTCCATCCCCAAGTTTGAGGTCGTTCAGCGTTTTCTTCACGTCAGCCATCACGTTGTCAACCCGACGGTTCACATGGTTGATTCGGGTTTCATGTTCTTCGATTCGGGTTTCAGCTTCCGACAGACGGTTGTCGTGTTGAGCAACCCTATCCTTCACCTGCCTTATCTCTTTCCCAAAGGTAGCGTGAAGGTCCTTCATGAGGAGCATCTGCTCTTCCGACCGACGAGCCTGTTCCGCCTGCTGATCTTCCAGCTGACGGGCCTGTTCCTCCTGTCGGCGGGCCCGTTCCTCCTGCAGCTCTTTCAACTGACTGGCCTGTTCCTCCTGTCCGCGCTTCAGCTGCTCCTCGAACCGACGAGCCTGTTCCTGCAGCATCACCATCAGGGCGCCTAAATCAGGTGCTGCAGAGGCAGGAGCTACTGACGGACCGGCCTCCGTTGCCGGCCGCTGGCCCTCCGATGTCTGCGGCGTTGCACCACCAAATCTTCGTTGGTCCGTCTCCTGCTGGCGTTGACTTCGGGTACGGACACCCTCCGTTTCCTCCTTAGGTAAAATCGGCATGATTTAATCCCACTTCTGACACCAATTGTTACGAGCTTGAGGTTCGTGACAATAAAAATTGCCGATAAAATTACCTAAATTAACACTTTAATTTACTTTACACAAATTAAAGTTAAAACACTAATAATTAAACACACTAATTCACTTAATTCCGCTCCGAAGCTTCGCTTGTGTCGCTGAGTTCAACTCTGTCCCGATCGCATCTTGCGGCGCCTATTTATTTAAATTAGCAAAGAAGCGTCCCGAATATTCAAGTAAATGCGCGCAAAGGGACGGGTGTGCGAGTATAGACTTTCCAGAAACTTAGTTCTTCGGATGGCGCTGTCGGTTGAGAGATCTGTGATGTCATTTTCTGCAACGCTCCCCTCGCTCTCGTTCCTGACACTAGATGGCGCTAGTATATCGTCGACTTGAGCGCGTAACAATACTATCTAGTAACATGAGCAATAGAAGGTTGAGGTGCGACTGGGGTGGCTCTTAAACGATCCTAAAGCCGTGAACATTTGTTTATTTATACGTGGTAGAGCCACGGTGCAGCTACCTCTATATTATGGTTGTAGCACGAATGGGTCGGCTTGATCAAAGAAGGACCACGCTCTCCAGAATACCAGCGTAAAATAACAGCTTAATACTGCTGTGTTTCGTATGGTGAGTGTAGAGATCCTGAGACCCTTTTCTACTGGAAACGAGACATTCCATCTTAGTCCTCAGGGGTGACAACGCATCTGCGTTTTGACTCTTAATCGCGGATAACTGTGGATGTCTATGACTCACAGCATTCACTTACCATCAGGAGAACTGTGTGCCCGTTTGTCACCATTATTCTATAAAAAAACTATAAATAAGGCATATTAAAGTGATGATTCTGTTAAAATACAGTTTCTGTTAAAATACGCTATGAGTGCCGCTAGCGGGGAAAACTATTTGACGATATGACCATATCATAAAATAGCAATGTTTTTTTTTTAAATTTTATTTCGTTTTATTAGGGTTAACAATAGCATAATTCTTATATAATAAGTCTTGATACATAATTCTTATATAATGATCATCCACTTTTCACAATATATCGGAAATCAGAAGTATGAAAAAATAGGAATAAAACCTTTGATCAAAAACAATACTTTATTTAAATAGGTTGTCATGGATGCCCTATAAAATATTTAGTATATATATATATATATATATAATTATATTTGTGCTTCAATGAAATAATTTATACATTGTATATATACACATATATACACACATATGTATGTTTATTAATTTTAATATATATTTACCTATATATATAATCGGAATCTCGGAAACGGCTCCAGATTTCCATAAAATTTGGTATCCAGGGAGTTTCGGGGGCAGTAAATCAATCTAGCTAGGATTTATTTTTAGAAAATGTCCTTTTGTCCGTGTTTTCAGGCAATAAATAAACTGCTACAATATAAGAAGGTAAATTTTGACACTTTGCTAACGATCGAAATAGCTCAGGAGGGATGTCGGTCGAGCGTGATATTGGAGTTCCGTGGATCGCGTCGTGTCTCTGGTCAAACTTTTTCCTTTTTCTTTCAAGTTCGCTCCTTTTGTGAGAAAATCTATTATTTCAGGCCCTTTTTTAGTATTTTTTAAAAATACGAAAATTTTAATAAAACTAATTGCACTCATGATTTTTTACTCAAATAACCAGTTCAGTTTTTTCTATTCTGTCAATAAGGTCAAAAATATTATTTAAGTTTCATCAGTATGTAATTTATAAATGTAATTTAAAAAAAACCGAGCAAAGCTCGGTCATCCGGGTACTTATGTTAATATGATCAGTTCTACGATCATGACATTACATAATAATCTCTTTCATCAAACTACAAGGATTATGAGAATTTAGCAATTATTGCAGCCAGACTAGTTTTAATCGGTTTACATATAGAGAACTAAAGACCATATCAACTTTCATATTATAGATATTATACGTCACTGTTATATATTTAAATTAATATGCAATTTTGATTTTATGCAAATTATAATTACATTTATGAAAAGGACATTAAAAGAAAGGGGAACGAAGTGAAAGCAAATAAGACGAAAGTTATGGTTTCCGAACCTAAAAAATAAACGTTTGGATTTTATAAATCTAATTATTTAAACATATACATCTAATTAATTAATATTTTTTTTATTTATAAGTAACTAATGTTAAAATATATTACTTTTCCATTTGATGATAGATGGCACAGTTTTGAAAACTAAAACGTAGATTGTTCGTGTTGTTTCAAATTAATGCGCATTTATTCTATTCTCGCACTTTTGTTTGCCACACCCAACTTTCACTACCTTATATACAAGGACAAACACAGCATTGTGAATTGAAATACTGCCTTTTTTGACATATTCTGACTTTCCACAATATAGTATAGAGCCATATTTACATGAATTTCCCGTGTGTCGTGGAGGCATTTTACATAAATTACATAAAATATAAACACTCACGCCTGTCTCCTAGGTAGGCAGAGAATACGGACCTCTATTTGGCACGATCCTGACTCACCTCTCTCACCTCCTCCACGTTCATATACCTACGCATACATGCTCGTTAGTTAGGGCACATTTAATGTATAATATATAATATAGGTATTTTCAATATATCGCTAACTTTGTCGAAAAACTTTCGCTTAGGGCATCCTTTCCCGACTCTGCCGTTCACTTCTGCAACATAGATTTGTTTTGTCACTCGTTCCTTGTTCATTATTTCTACATGATCAAACTTTTTAATCCTGGTTAGAACTTCATCTTGCAAACCACATTCTCCTCTTATCACACAATTTCTCACCATGTCAATCAGATTTAGCCCTAATATACTTCTTAATAACCGCATTTCTACAGCATTTATTCTATTCTCGCACTTTTGTTTGCCACACCCAACTTTCACTACCTTATATACAAGGACAAACACAGCATTGTGAATTGAAATACTGCCTTTTTTGACATATTCTGACTTTCCACAATATAGTATAGAGCCATATTTACATGAAAGTATGGACTAACCTTCTGACTTTCCACAATAGAGTGTGAAGCCCCATTTACTCTATTTCATAAGTTCACTTGTCGTTCTCTACCCTTATCATAACTACCATTCCTGCTAAATACACATCCTAAATACACAAACTAATCTACTAGCTCAATCAATTACCCTACTGTTTTAATTTCACATATCATATTACTTTCTTCTTTTTCAGAAACCAGAACTTTCTCCATATTTGCTTCCACTTCATTACCCTTTCTTTTAATGACCTGTTCATAAATGTAGTCATAATTTGCAACTCGGTCGCCGACGGTGCAAATATGACTTGATCATCGGCGTACAAAAAGTATTTGACGGTTAAATAACCCATTCTTAACCTATATTCTTAAACTTTCAAAGTTTCCAAACAACTGCCCATAAATAGGTTGTACGGCCACGGGAAAACCACACCGCCCTGTCCGACACCTTTATGGGTGGCAAACCAGTCCATGAAGGCCTCGTTGATCCTAACACAAGCACTAGAGTACCTATAAAATTTAATAAGAATTAATTTCATACTACGTAAGCATTATTACATGCTTATGTAGTATGAAATTATCACTTGGATCGGTTTGATTAACGCCTTTTACAAGTAAAATAAAATAAATCTTTGTTTAATTAAAATCTGTTTTCTTTGATAACTAAAATATTCTTCCGGAAGAGCTTGTTCATTTACATATACTCATGTGAGCTATGAAACCAGAACTGGCACAAAGATCTTAATATGTCTGAAAATATGAAAGCTATATTAAATGATAAACTGATTTATAAGTCTGATTAAAAGCTTACATACGTCTCAATACTGTGCACATGGTTCCTAATTACTTTAGTGTTCTGTGGACAGAAAATAATATGACAGACACTCGGAAACCTAGATGTATTCAGATATCTAGGTTTCCCCACGATGATACTCTCCACCAAAATATCGGTGGAGATTTCCTATAACGGTATATTCGTCATCGCAGGAATCGTACTCGTTTTGCCCCTCGCCATGATGAAATCTCACGGAAGGCTACACGGCTCTGGTATTTGTTGTCGTTAATTAAAGTTCATAAAAATTGAAACAAAACTTTTGCACGACTGTTGAACACATCTACCTATATAGTAATAAGACGTCCAACGATGCCACGAACTATTCCATCGAATAGAGATAAAAAATCTCACTTAAATTTCAATTATTTACATTAGATAATTTGATAACAAAGGATTAGGAGGACGATTAAATGAGATTTTTTATCTCTATTTTTGCTATAACGATAGACATCCAAAATGTTCAACAAAAAGATCTCCTCTCTTAATCACAGTTTTGTAAACACAGTATCCAGTATAACAGTGTCGTTAGTCATTTTGTCAAACGTGGTAATTGCGGTAAATCATCTCGACAATGGCCACCGGTCTGGGTATTTAAGGTTTTGGTTAAAATGAATAATAATTATTCAGTACCATTAATTTTAATTTTATCAGTCTTATCATTACTTTATTTAGCAGTGGGTAGATGGCGCTATTATTAGATGAAATAAGGAAAGCCAAAACTATACTGTTACGAGCTTGAGGTTCGTGACAATAAAAATTGCCGATAAAATTACCTAAATTAACACTTTAATTTACTTTACACAAATTAAAGTTAAAACACTAATAATTAAACACACTAATTCACTTAATTCCGCTCCGAAGCTTCGCTTGTGTCGCTGAGTTCAACTCTTTCCCGATCGCATCTTGCGGCGCCTATTTATTTAAATTAGCAAAGAAGCGTCCCGAATATTCAAGTAAATGCGCGCAAAGGGACGGGTGTGCGAGTATAGACTTTCCAGAAACTTAGTTCTTCGGATGGCGCTGTCGGTTGAGAGATCTGTGATGTCATTTTCTGCAACGCTCCCCTCGCTCTCGTTCCTGACACTAGATGGCGCTAGTATATCGTCGACTTGAGCGCGTAACACTGCCCCCTCCCATGACATGCTCGTCCCGAGCATTATCGGCCCCATAATAACGCGCCAAGCGATCCACATGGACGATCTTAGGAGTCCCTCTTGCGCCTTTCTGTAACGGCTCCGCAATGTCAAGGGATGTCCTATCCCGTGGTGCATCAACATTGTACAATTTCGATGCTCCTCTACTCCGTGTCTGAGGTCCCCTCACAGCCGCACAACTTGTACATGTACGACACCAATCCTCCACATCGTCACGATAATGGACCCAGTAAAACTGTTCTCGGACCTTCAGTAGAGTTCGTTTAACTCCCAGATGGACTCTTGAACGACCATTATGGCACAGCTGTAAAACACTCGGAACTTTAGCTTTAGGGACAACTATTTGCAAACGACAGCTGTCTCTTCGACCATTGTCCCATTTACGGCACAGGACTCCATCCTGAAGCAGCAAGCTGTCCCATTGGCCCCAATAGCTTTTCGTGGTTGAACTCATCGCTGAGACGTCCCTCCACTTAGGCTTGGTAGCACGGGCCTTCATCCATCCCAGAATCGGCTTGATGTCCGGATCTTCCTGCTGTGCATGTCGTAGGCTGTCCTTCCACCCGTTGCTGAGGTGGTCTGTCCTGAGCATCCTCACGGATACCACTTCCTTACTCTCTGGCCTACTACAATGGTTGCAATCTTCAGAACAAGGTCTTCTTGACAATGCATCTGCGTTGCCGTGAGATTTCCCGCTGCAGTGTCTGATAGTAAAGTCGTATTCCTGCTGCTGCTGGGCGGTGCTGTTTGCCGCACTTCCTTTCTGAGACCGTTCACCTTCCCTTCCTAGGGTGTGCTTAGGGCAGCTGGACCGAAGATGGCCCCTTTCCCCACTGCCATAGCACCTAGGGCTGTATCTTTTATTGTGGTCGCGAACCGTAACTGCTGTAACCTCCCTGACGCGATGGGAACGATGGTCCTGCCGCACGGCTTCTACCTCCAGTGCATGGGCCAAGGCGTCCTTAAGCGTCTCGGGGTGCCCGAGCCTCACAGCAGCTCTGACTTGCAGGTCACGGATGTCGTCGATGAATGTCTGCACCAAGTTCCCTTCAATGAGCGCAGGTACAGACCGGTATGCTTTTCGCACCAGCTTCTCCACCTCTAGAGCCCACTGCTGCAGGTTTTCGTTGATGCGCTGCACGCGATCTTTAAGCTGCGCACGAAAGACGTGTTCCAGGTGAGCGTCGCCATATCTCGCCTCCAATGCCTCAAGGAGTTGCTCATAAGTCACTTCCTCACCGAGAGCTTCCAGAACTGTTAAGGCCTGGTCGCGCAGGCCTAGTGTGAGAGCAGTCATGGCCTGATTTTTATTCCAGCCGTTCGCCTTCATAACAGCTTCGAACTGGATTTTGTAGGCTGACCAGGAAGAAGTCCCGTCGAATGGTGGCACCTTGAACCCACGTAGCGAAGGTGTAGTAGCTACTGCGGGGGCTGCAGTTCCATCCCCAAGTTTGAGGTCGTTCAGCGTTTTCTTCACGTCAGCCATCACGTTGTCAACCCGACGGTTCACATGGTTGATTCGGGTTTCATGTTCTTCGATTCGGGTTTCAGCTTCCGACAGACGGTTGTCGTGTTGAGCAACCCTATCCTTCACCTGCCTTATCTCTTTCCCAAAGGTAGCGTGAAGGTCCTTCATGAGGAGCATCTGCTCTTCCGACCGACGAGCCTGTTCCGCCTGCTGATCTTCCAGCTGACGGGCCTGTTCCTCCTGTCGGCGGGCCTGTTCCTCCTGCAGCTCTTTCAACTGACTGGCCTGTTCCTCCTGTCCGCGCTTCAGCTGCTCCTCGAACCGACGAGCCTGTTCCTGCAGCATCACCATCAGGGCGCCTAAATCAGGTGCTGCAGAGGCAGGAGCTACTGACGGACCGGCCTCCGTTGCCGGCCGCTGGCCCTCCGATGTCTGCGGCGTTGCACCACCAAATCTTCGTTGGTCCGTCTCCTGCTGGCGTTGACTTCGGGTACGGACACCCTCCGTTTCCTCCTTAGGTAAAATCGGCATGATTTAATCCCACTTCTGACACCAATTGTTACGAGCTTGAGGTTCGTGACAATAAAAATTGCCGATAAAATTACCTAAATTAACACTTTAATTTACTTTACACAAATTAAAGTTAAAACACTAATAATTAAACACACTAATTCACTTAATTCCGCTCCGAAGCTTCGCTTGTGTCGCTGAGTTCAACTCTGTCCCGATCGCATCTTGCGGCGCCTATTTATTTAAATTAGCAAAGAAGCGTCCCGAATATTCAAGTAAATGCGCGCAAAGGGACGGGTGTGCGAGTATAGACTTTCCAGAAACTTAGTTCTTCGGATGGCGCTGTCGGTTGAGAGATCTGTGATGTCATTTTCTGCAACGCTCCCCTCGCTCTCGTTCCTGACACTAGATGGCGCTAGTATATCGTCGACTTGAGCGCGTAACAATACTATCTAGTAACATGAGCAATAGAAGGTTGAGGTGCGACTGGGGTGGCTCTTAAACGATCCTAAAGCCGTGAACATTTGTTTATTTATACGTGGTAGAGCCACGGTGCAGCTACCTCTATATTATGGTTGTAGCACGAATGGGTCGGCTTGATCAAAGAAGGACCACGCTCTCCAGAATACCAGCGTAAAATAACAGCTTAATACTGCTGTGTTTCGTATGGTGAGTGTAGAGATCCTGAGACCCTTTTCTACTGGAAACGAGACATTCCATCTTAGTCCTCAGGGGTGACAACGCATCTGCGTTTTGACTCTTAATCGCGGATAACTGTGGATGTCTATGAGTCACAGCATTCACTTACCATCAGGAGAACTGTGTGCCCGTTTGTCACCATTATTCTATAAAAAAACTATAAATAAGGCATATTAAAGTGATGATTCTGTTAAAATACAGTTTCTGTTAAAATACGCTATGAGTGCCGCTAGCGGGGAAAACTATTTGACGATATGACCATATCATAAAATAGCAATGTTTTTTTTTAAATTTTATTTCGTTTTATTAGGGTTAACAATAGCATAATTCTTATATAATAAGTCTTGATACATAATTCTTATATAATGATCATCCACTTTTCACAATATATCGGAAATCAGAAGTATGAAAAAATAGGAATAAAACCTTTGATCAAAAACAATACTTTATTTAAATAGGTTATCATGGATGCCCTATAAAATATTTAGTATATATATATATATATATATATATATATATATATATATATATATATATATATATATATATATATATATATATATATAATTATATTTGTGCTTCAATGAAATAATTTATACATTGTATATATACACATATATACACACATATGTATGTTTATTAATTTTAATATATATTTACCTATATATATAATCGGAATCTCGGAAACGGCTCCAGATTTCCATAAAATTTGGTATCCAGGGAGTTTCGGGGGCAGTAAATCAATCTAGCTAGGATTTATTTTTAGAAAATGTCCTTTTGTCCGTGTTTTCAGGCAATAAATAAACTGCTACAATATAAGAAGGTAAATTTTGACACTTTGCTAACGATCGAAATAGCTCAGGAGGGATGTCGGTCGAGCGTGATATTGGAGTTCCGTGGATCGCGTCGTGTCTCTGGTCAAACTTTTTCCTTTTTCTTTCAAGTTCGCTCCTTTTGTGAGAAAATCTATTATTTCAGGCCCTTTTTTAGTATTTTTTAAAAATACGAAAATTTTAATAAAACTAATTGCACTCATGATTTTTTACTCAAATAACCAGTTCAGTTTTTTCTATTCTGTCAATAAGGTCAAAAATATTATTTAAGTTTCATCAGTATGTAATTTATAAATGTAATTTAAAAAAAACCGAGCAAAGCTCGGTCATCCGGGTACTTATGTTAATATGATCAGTTCTACGATCATGACATTACATAATAATCTCTTTCATCAAACTACAAGGATTATGAGAATTTAGCAATTATTGCAGCCAGACTAGTTTTAATCGGTTTACATATAGATTAATAACTGAACTAAAGACCATATCAACTTTCATATTATAGATATTATACGTCACTGTTATATATTTAAATTAATATGCAATTTTGATTTTATGCAAATTATAATTACATTTATGAAAAGGACATTAAAAGAAAGGGGAACGAAGTGAAAGCAAATAAGACGAAAGTTATGGTTTCTGAACCTAAAAAATAAACGTTTGGATTTTATAAATCTAATTATTTAAACATATACATCTAATTAATTAATATTTTTTTTATTTATAAGTAACTAATGTTAAAATAAATTACTTTTCCATTTGATGATAGATGGCACAGTTTTGAAAACTAAAACGTAGATTGTTCGTGTTGTTTCAAATTAATGCGCATTTATTCTATTCTCGCACTTTTGTTTGCCACACCCAACTTTCACTACCTTATATACAAGGACAAACACAGCATTGTGAATTGAAATACTGCCTTTTTTGACATATTCTGACTTTCCACAATATAGTATAGAGCCATATTTACATGAAAGTATGGACTAACCTTCTGACTTTCCACAATAGAGTGTGAAGCCCCATTTACTCTATTTCATAAGTTCACTTGTCGTTCTCTACCCTTATCATAACTACCATTCCTGCTAAATACACATCCTAAATACACAAACTAATCTACTAGCTCAATCAATTACCCTACTGTTTTAATTTCACATATCATATTACTTTCTTCTTTTTCAGAAACCAGAACTTTCTCCATATTTGCTTCCACTTCATTACCCTTTCTTTTAATGACCTGTTCATAAATGTAGTCATAATTTGCAACTCGGTCGCCGACGGTGCAAATATGACTTGATCATCGGCGTACAAAAAGTATTTGATGGTTAAATAACCCATTCTTAACCTATATTCTTAAACTTTCAAAGTTTCCAAACAACTGCCCATAAATAGGTTGTACGGCCACGGGAAAACCACACCGCCCTGTCCGACACCTTTATGGGTGGCAAACCAGTCCATGAAGGCCTCGTTGATCCTAACACAAGCACTAGAGTACCTATAAAATTTAATAAGAATTAATTTCATACTACGTAAGCATTGTTACATGCTTATGTAGTATGAAATTATCACTTGGATCGGTTTGATTAACGCCTTTTACAAGTAAAATAAAATAAATCTTTGTTTAATTAAAATCTGTTTTCTTTGATAACTAAAATATTCTTCCGGAAGAGCTTGTTCATTTACATATACTCATGTGAGCTATGAAACCAGAACTGGCACAAAGATCTTAATATGTCTGAAAATATGAAAGCTATATTAAATGATAAACTGATTTATAAGTCTGATTAAAAGCTTACATACGTCTCAATACTGTGCACATGGTTCCTAATTACTTTAGTGTTCTGTGGACAGAAAATAATATGACAGACACTCGGAAACCTAGATGTATTCAGATATCTAGGTTTCCCCACGATGATACTCTCCACCAAAATATCGGTGGAGATTTCCTATAACGGTATATTCGTCATCGCAGGAATCGTACTCGTTTTGCCCCTCGCCATGATGAAATCTCACGGAAGGCTACACGGCTCTGGTATTTGTTGTCGTTAATTAAAGTTCATAAAAATTGAAACAAAACTTTTGCACGACTGTTGAACACATCTACCTATATAGTAATAAGACGTCCAACGATGCCACGAACTATTCCATCGAATAGAGATAAAAAATCTCACTTAAATTTCAATTATTTACATTAGATAATTTGATAACAAAGGATTAGGAGGACGATTAAATGAGATTTTTTATCTCTATTTTTGCTATAACGATAGACATCCAAAATGTTCAACAAAAAGATCTCCTCTCTTAATCACAGTTTTGTAAACACAGTATCCAGTATAACAGTGTCGTTAGTCATTTTGTCAAACGTGGTAATTGCGGTAAATCATCTCGACAATGGCCACCGGTCTGGGTATTTAAGGTTTTGGTTAAAAATGAATAATAATTATTCAGTACCATTAATTTTAATTTTATCAGTCTTATCATTACTTTATTTAGCAGTGGGTAGATGGCGCTATTATTAGATGAAATAAGGAAAGCCAAAACTATACTGTTACGAGCTTGAGGTTCGTGACAATAAAAATTGCCGATAAAATTACCTAAATTAACACTTTAATTTACTTTACACAAATTAAAGTTAAAACACTAATAATTAAACACACTAATTCACTTAATTCCGCTCCGAAGCTTCGCTTGTGTCGCTGAGTTCAACTCTTTCCCGATCGCATCTTGCGGCGCCTATTTATTTAAATTAGCAAAGAAGCGTCCCGAATATTCAAGTAAATGCGCGCAAAGGGACGGGTGTGCGAGTATAGACTTTCCAGAAACTTAGTTCTTCGGATGGCGCTGTCGGTTGAGAGATCTGTGATGTCATTTTCTGCAACGCTCCCCTCGCTCTCGTTCCTGACACTAGATGGCGCTAGTATATCGTCGACTTGAGCGCGTAACACTGCCCCATGCCAAGACATGCTCGTCCCGAGCATTATCGGCCCCATAATAACGCGCCAAGCGATCCACATGGACGATCTTAGGAGTCCCTCTTGCGCCTTTCTGTAACGGCTCCGCAATGTCAAGGGATGTCCTATCCCGTGGTGCATCAACATTGTACAATTTCGATGCTCCTCTACTCCGTGTCTGAGGTCCCCTCACAGCCGCACAACTTGTACATGTACGACACCAATCCTCCACATCGTCACGATAATGGACCCAGTAAAACTGTTCTCGGACCTTCAGTAGAGTTCGTTTAACTCCCAGATGGACTCTTGAACGACCATTATGGCACAGCTGTAAAACACTCGGAACTTTAGCTTTAGGGACAACTATTTGCAAACGACAGCTGTCTCTTCGACCATTGTCCCATTTACGGCACAGGACTCCATCCTGAAGCAGCAAGCTGTCCCATTGGCCCCAATAGCTTTTCGTGGTTGAACTCATCGCTGAGACGTCCCTCCACTTAGGCTTGGTAGCACGGGCCTTCATCCATCCCAGAATCGGCTTGATGTCCGGATCTTCCTGCTGTGCATGTCGTAGGCTGTCCTTCCACCCGTTGCTGAGGTGGTCTGTCCTGAGCATCCTCACGGATACCACTTCCTTACTCTCTGGCCTACTACAATGGTTGCAATCTTCAGGACAAGGTCTTCTTGACAATGCATCTGCGTTGCCGTGAGATTTCCCGCTGCAGTGTCTGATAGTAAAGTCGTATTCCTGCTGCTGCTGGGCGGTGCTGTTTGCCGCACTTCCTTTCTGAGACCGTTCACCTTCCCTTCCTAGGGTGTGCTTAGGGCAGCTGGACCGAAGATGGCCCCTTTCCCCACTGCCATAGCACCTAGGGCTGTATCTTTTATTGTGGTCGCGAACCGTAACTGCTGTAACCTCCCTGACGCGATGGGAACGATGGTCCTGCCGCACGGCTTCTACCTCCAGTGCATGGGCCAAGGCGTCCTTAAGCGTCTCGGGGTGCCCGAGCCTCACAGCAGCTCTGACTTGCAGGTCACGGATGTCGTCGATGAATGTCTGCACCAAGTTCCCTTCAATGAGCGCAGGTACAGACCGGTATGCTTTTCGCACCAGCTTCTCCACCTCTAGAGCCCACTGCTGCAGGTTTTCGTTGATGCGCTGCACGCGATCTTTGAGCTGCGCACGAAAGACGTGTTCCAGGTGAGCGTCGCCATATCTCGCCTCCATGACTGGCCTGTTCCTCCTGTCCGCGCTTCAGCTGCTCCTCGAACCGACGAGCCTGTTCCTGCAGCATCACCATCAGGGCGCCTAAATCAGGTGCTGCAGAGGCAGGAGCTACTGACGGACCGGCCTCCGTTGCCGGCCGCTGGCCCTCCGATGTCTGCGGCGTTGCACCACCAAATCTTCGTTGGTCCGTCTCCTGCTGGCGTTGACTTCGGGTACGGACACCCTCCGTTTCCTCCTTAGGTAAAATCGGCATGATTTAATCCCACTTCTGACACCAATTGTTACGAGCTTGAGGTTCGTGACAATAAAAATTGCCGATAAAATTACCTAAATTAACACTTTAATTTACTTTACACAAATTAAAGTTAAAACACTAATAATTAAACACACTAATTCACTTAATTCCGCTCCGAAGCTTCGCTTGTGTCGCTGAGTTCAACTCTGTCCCGATCGCATCTTGCGGCGCCTATTTATTTAAATTAGCAAAGAAGCGTCCCGAATATTCAAGTAAATGCGCGCAAAGGGACGGGTGTGCGAGTATAGACTTTCCAGAAACTTAGTTCTTCGGATGGCGCTGTCGGTTGAGAGATCTGTGATGTCATTTTCTGCAACGCTCCCCTCGCTCTCGTTCCTGACACTAGATGGCGCTAGTATATCGTCGACTTGAGCGCGTAACAATACTATCTAGTAACATGAGCAATAGAAGGTTGAGGTGCGACTGGGGTGGCTCTTAAACGATCCTAAAGCCGTGAACATTTGTTTATTTATACGTGGTAGAGCCACGGTGCAGCTACCTCTATATTATGGTTGTAGCACGAATGGGTCGGCTTGATCAAAGAAGGACCACGCTCTCCAGAATACCAGCGTAAAATAACAGCTTAATACTGCTGTGTTTCGTATGGTGAGTGTAGAGATCCTGAGACCCTTTTCTACTGGAAACGAGACATTCCATCTTAGTCCTCAGGGGTGACAACGCATCTG
The DNA here is from genome assembly GCA_036936625.1 of Parnassius smintheus behrii. Classification (NCBI taxonomy): domain Eukaryota; kingdom Metazoa; phylum Arthropoda; class Insecta; order Lepidoptera; family Papilionidae; genus Parnassius; species Parnassius smintheus. The sequence continues at coordinate 33,649,012 of JAUPFT010000001.1, read as the reverse complement.
CGTTTTGACTCTTAATCGCGGATAACTGTGGATGTCTATGAGTCACAGCATTCACTTACCATCAGGAGAACTGTGTGCCCGTTTGTCACCATTATTCTATAAAAAAACTATAAATAAGGCATATTAAAGTGATGATTCTGTTAAAATACAGTTTCTGTTAAAATACGCTATGAGTGCCGCTAGCGGGGAAAACTATTTGACGATATGACCATATCATAAAATAGCAATGTTTTTTTTTAAATTTTATTTCGTTTTATTAGGGTTAACAATAGCATAATTCTTATATAATAAGTCTTGATACATAATTCTTATATAATGATCATCCACTTTTCACAATATATCGGAAATCAGAAGTATGAAAAAATAGGAATAAAACCTTTGATCAAAAACAATACTTTATTTAAATAGGTTGTCATGGATGCCCTATAAAATATTTAGTATATATATATATATATATATATATATATATATATATATATATATATAATTATATTTGTGCTTCAATGAAATAATTTATACATTGTATATATACACATATATACACACATATGTATGTTTATTAATTTTAATATATATTTACCTATATATATAATCGGAATCTCGGAAACGGCTCCAGATTTCCATAAAATTTGGTATCCAGGGAGTTTCGGGGGCAGTAAATCAATCTAGCTAGGATTTATTTTTAGAAAATGTCCTTTTGTCCGTGTTTTCAGGCAATAAATAAACTGCTACAATATAAGAAGGTAAATTTTGACACTTTGCTAACGATCGAAATAGCTCAGGAGGGATGTCGGTCGAGCGTGATATTGGAGTTCCGTGGATCGCGTCGTGTCTCTGGTCAAACTTTTTCCTTTTTCTTTCAAGTTCGCTCCTTTTGTGAGAAAATCTATTATTTCAGGCCCTTTTTTAGTATTTTTTAAAAATACGAAAATTTTAATAAAACTAATTGCACTCATGATTTTTTACTCAAATAACCAGTTCAGTTTTTTCTATTCTGTCAATAAGATCAAAAATATTATTTAAGTTTCATCAGTATGTAATTTATAAATGTAATTTAAAAAAAACCGAGCAAAGCTCGGTCATCCGGGTACTTATGTTAATATGATCAGTTCTACGATCATGACATTACATAATAATCTCTTTCATCAAACTACAAGGATTATGAGAATTTAGCAATTATTGCAGCCAGACTAGTTTTAATCGGTTTACATATAGATTAATAACTGAACTAAAGACCATATCAACTTTCATATTATAGATATTATACGTCACTGTTATATATTTAAATTAATATGCAATTTTGATTTTATGCAAATTATAATTACATTTATGAAAAGGACATTAAAAGAAAGGGGAACGAAGTGAAAGCAAATAAGACGAAAGTTATGGTTTCTGAACCTAAAAAATAAACGTTTGGATTTTATAAATCTAATTATTTAAACATATACATCTAATTAATTAATATTTTTTTTATTTATAAGTAACTAATGTTAAAATATATTACTTTTCCATTTGATGATAGATGGCACAGTTTTGAAAACTAAAACGTAGATTGTTCGTGTTGTTTCAAATTAATGCGCAAAGGTTTTTTTTACCCAATTTAAACCAATTTACAACTTTATTTAATAAAATATGGTATTTATTTGAAAAGAAAACACATGTTATTCCACCTACAACTAACAGAAAAAGGAGGATAATCATTCGCCTTCTCATTTGTAGGTGTTAATTATATTACAATATATTTATGGAAAATATTTTTCTATGAAAAATATGTTCGTTAGAGGACTTTTGATAGGTGGTAATAAATGAAAGTGATGAATTTTGTCTGGAGTACATAAACGACTACTTTTGCGTATTCAACATACTGTTTGTTTTATTCATTTAAATCTGTAGTTTAAAAGAGAACAAAGAATGAAATGTTTGCTTAGTAATATTAGAGAAGAAAACCTAATTAGGATCACGGCACGACACACAAACCGCATTGAATACACCTTTTACAACTGCCAACAATCAAAGAACTTATTTATAAATGTTACCAATACTATTTAAGATATTAAAAAGGTTTTTTTAACATAAGGAGTAATAGAATTCATTAATTACAGCTTATCAAAAGTTCACTGCTGAATGTAGGGCTCATGTTTCTGCTGCCGTATAATTACACGCTATGAGGCGTTGCATCTTAGTCCTCAATAGTGAAAACGCATCAATAATCCACTTAATTTGAAGTTATTTGGGGATGTCCACGGGTTGCAGCAACTACTTACCATCACGTGGACTGTAAGTTAGTTTGCCCTTTCGGCTAGAAAAAAAAGCTAGCGTAAAATTGCAGCAACCGAAAACCCTTTTAATTGTCTTCAAAATTTAAATTTTTGCATCGCCAAATTATAGTTTTTGTTAGTAAAATTTTAGTTAATGTAACATAAGGAACTATGCTTTTCCTTATTGTCTGATTGATGTGTATCCACGGCTCAATCGCCCAGTGTTTAGTAAGAAAAATTGCCCTGTGAAAAGAGAAGTACTTTTTTGGCCTACTAGCAACAGTTTCTGACTTGAGATTCTGGATGCTTGTTGGGTTAATGCTGCTCTTTGCGTATGGTGAGTGTAGAGAACCGTAGACCCTTTTTACTGGAAACGAGGCATTCCACCTAAGTCCTCACGGATGACAACGCATCTGCATTTTGATTCGTAATCTAGGATAGATGTAGATGTCTATGGGCCACACCAACCACTTATCATTCGGTGGACAGTCTGCTCGTTTGTCATCCTATCCTATAAAAAATGAGCAATTTATGTATCAAAAATGTATCCACTATATAGAAGAAAATCCCTGCGTAGGGATAACCTTTAATTAACGTTTAAGAAAATAGCAGGATTTTTTTTCAGTTCCAAGCAATAGGCATTTAGAATTAATTTACCCAAGTAATTTTCATCGCTTAAAATAACGCCTTTTTTATGATCTCTACATTAAAAGTTTATGTAAGAATAATTTATCTAAGTGATTTTCTTCTTCTTTGGCCGTGATAAACTAATTCAGATCAGACGAACTTGATAATAAAGCAAGGCACAAATCCTCTTGAACTTTGCACATGGGACTCGTTCTGGTTTTTCCTTTTCGTTGTAATTTTGTTGTTACTACTCTCTGAAATAAAGCTAAAATAATGTGTTCTTAGTAATTATTTAACGGAAAAAATTATTATTACCTTTAAAAAAGAAAACATCCTATTATTACAAGCTTGTTCTTGATTTTTTAAAACATAAATGAAGAAAATTGGTAAAAAAAACTTATTGTAAATAGTTTAGCAAAGATTTGCTGTCATTAGCTGTTGTATGTTGTGTTAAAATGAAATTATTTAGAAAAATAATGAAAATTGAATTAATTTAAAATACCTATGATAAAAATATAAACAAGTTGGTTAGTGCAGTGTTAGATGTCTCTCCCCTAGACGGAGTGACGGCTTGGTAAGAGATTCAGAAAGTGATAGACTAAAATAATACCTATGATGATGACGATATTATTTGTAAACATCATCATCACTACTACTCATCATATTACTAACAAGAAACCTTTCATTTCACAAATATCTCTAGGGAAACCAGCATTTGAGAAATAAATGAAAATAAATGAGCATTCATTTATTTAACAATTTTAAAACTTAAAGGTAAATCTACAGCCTATATACGTCCCACTGCTGGGCACAAGCCTCCTCTCATTTCTGAGACGGTTTTAGGGCAAGTAAATGTCCGCCGCGATGCCCCCATACGTGTTGGCGAACTTCACATCTCTTCGAAATATTTTTTTTCTTATTTCTCAGACATTCAGATTTTCTTGCGAAGTTTCTCTTCACCGCCGAGCACGTGGTAAGCACGAGCACGGGCTAAGCGCTCGCTGTAAATTTCACAGTACGCGAGCAAGCCGGGTTCGGTTCGGTTAATTGTGCTGATCTTAGCACGTGCTCGGCGGTGAATATTTTCTTAAAGGTTTGTTAATACGAGATTTTTTTACCCAATATTATTAACCATCGCAATTAAATAAAACTTGAACTTTGAACTCTTAACGAAAATTTAAATTTATGCTGTTATTTAACAAAGCGCTAAAACAATGAAAATTCAAAAGCTATGAATATTAAAGGCTAAACAGTATATGAGAGTGGAGCGCGTTCCAATTTCAGAAACGCTTTAAAAAATTGTTGCGATGGATATCTTAAATGAATTGCTAGCTGCAGCTGAATTATGGTTGCAGCACGAATGGGTAGGCTCGACCGGTTTAGAACCACGCTTTAACAGAATACCAGCGTAAAATAGCAGCTTAATGCTGCTGTTTCGTATGGAGAGTGTCGAGAACCAGAGAACCCTCTTAACTGAGACGAGGCATTCTATCTTAGTTCTCAGGGGTAACAACGCACCTTCGCAAGTCCACTGTTAAACATAGGTCTCCTCAAAGGAAACCCGCAAAGCACGATCTTGAGCCACTTGCATCCATCGACATTTTGCATGTCTTACCAGATCGTCAGTCCATCTAGTAAGGGATTGCCCTACTCTTCTCTTACCTTAGATTCTGAATCGAGTATAAATGTAGATGTCAATGTGTAGGCTAATATTATAAAGTGGACTGAATGCTCGATTGATATTAAAAAAGTGATATATTTTGATGCAGGGGCTTCATGACTGTAAAGGAGGGAAAGAACCATTTCCAATACCGTTGAAGAAAACTAAACTGCCGAAAAAATGGAAAGAGAAGCCTCGTAAGTACTAAATTAATTTGGGTAATCGACACTGCTGTAATAAACTACTGCATTTTATTATTTGAGTTGGCTTCTGTCTATTGTGTCTTAAAACTTTAAGTTTTTGCTTTAAATTGAATAATATTATAAATATTTGAAACACACAATTGAGGCGTTTATGAGATTAAAGTAAATATTTTCTGCTTCATGATAATTATCTATTAAGAAAACCAAATTGAAGTGTCTGTCTAAAGTATCAAAATGACTGGATTTTATTGCGCTTAGGCATTTTTAAAATTTTTGTTTGTCTGACTGTCTGTCTGTCTGTCAAGGCTAGAATTCAGAAAGATTTTGATAGAAAGTAATGCGATCTAGGCTAAATTTTAACTGATAAACATACAAGATTACTTCGAAAAATTGAAAAACTGATAAAATATTTGGTTTTTGCTGATTATCTCATAAACTTCAAGATATATAAATTTGTAATTTAAAATTTTACAAAAAAATGATGTACACTCGATCTTTATCTTTTCTTTAATTCAACATTGTTTTACAACAAAATTATCAAGTGTTTAAAGGATAAGGTGATACGGTCTTTTTATGTAATTAATAAATCTTCAGTTTCCATTTTAATCATTTTTGGCTACGTTGCGCTTAGCGAGTTTGAATCCCGTATGGAACAAGTATTCTTTAAAAATAATTGTTCTAGATCTGGATGATTGGCCGTGTGTCGTACGTCGGCAAATATGTCGTAATTACGTTTTGTTTTAAACATAGAGTCTAGAAATTTATACCAATTATAATTTTAAAAATACTTATACTTTAAGAAAATGCAAGTAATTTTCAATTTAAATACTCAAAAATAAAAGGAACACCTCGTCAGTAATACGAAGCAAATTGGCACTTGTCACGCATGAGCTCTCGGAGATGTTGAATAATTTTTAAATTGGCTGACAGTCAGGAAAAGGGATATTTAGTGGTCGCTGAGTTTGTATTAACATAACAAACACAAAAAGTAACAATGTATAAAATTTAACACTAAAAATGTATACAATTTAATGAACACAATAAAAATGTATTAAATAACCGCACCACGTGGTGGCTGTGTCAAAATATCCACTACCCTGCTCGTGTATCGTCCCGAGGGTGTCGTAAGACAACAAATGGAAACAAACCTGGATATAGGGCAACAGTGTCTTCCTTATAACAACTAAAATAACTACAATAAAAAACACAAGTTCAACTCGAAAATTATAATGCTAAATTAATCGTAAATGCGTGATTTTTATTTCGCTTCACTTTTTTTATATAGAATTAACATAAAAAACGAGCTCATAGATCTTAACCACCACTTAAAATGTTTCAGACGCAAAGCTATAAATGTGATTCATGGTATATTGCAGGTATAGAAGTCAGCAAAAAGTAAATTTGTTACATTCAGTCAACCAATATTATATTCAAATATAAACTTTCATCATAACTTAACATACCCTGAATATTTCACCATGATAATAAAAACAGCCTTGCGTTCAAGGATAAAAAATAGACTTATTTTTTTTCTGCCGTGGTGACTCTGGCGCTTAGTGCTCGCTTTAAATTTCACAGAACGCAAACAAAATGTGTTCAATCCCCGTCGGGACAATGAAATTGTTGATTTGCCACGTACATTTGGCAGTAAAGGTAAAAATATTATGAGCAGGTAGCATGTCTGAGAAATTAAAAATTTTTTTTTGAAATCCTGTCCGCCAACACGCATTGAGGCAACTCGGTGGTCGTTTTCTAAAACCCTCTCAAAATGAATTAAGAGGCCTGTGCCCAGAAGTGGGGCATTTAAAAACTTTAATTTGCTATTATTATACTTCGGAAATTTTTCAAAACTGCCGTTTTTTATCGGACGTCATTTTAAACACAGTGCTAAAAAGTAGCAACGTTTTAAATGTCTTTAAATCGCCAGAATTAAAATTGTAATTCGCCAAATGTTTAGAAAAAATGCGCAAAAATAATAGTAACTTCTATTTAGTCATAATCACGTTCCACTTGGCTGACAGGATGATGGTGACAGCAGCAGACCCTTGACGCCTCTCCTCATCGCCAGGCTAGTTTTATTTTACGTCTGACATAAACGAGATGGTTATACCGCTATTTATTGGAAGCTATAATATCTTTCTGGGCGTCTCTATCGTAGCCTTTCACGACATCTACGACACCACACGGTACAGAAAGAACGTACTTTACAAAAATAATAAAATTTTAATAATTTAATCTTAACCACCTTCCTCCACCACTAACACACATTTACCCCATAATTTAAGAGTTCGCATATATATTCAATTCTCTTTTATATTTTTCTTACCTCTATGGCGGAAAAACATCAAGGTTATTCAGTAATTATTCAGTTTTACTGAGTTTGATTTTACAGTAATTATGGAGAATAAAACACCAACATAATTACTAATCACTTATATAATATATTTTATTAGGTAAACATAAAACCACTCTCAGAATTGTCAATTTGCCTATACCATGGATAGAGCCCATCACAGGTCCACTACTGGACATAGGCCTCCCCAAAGGCATGCTACAAAGCATAGTTCTAAATCACCTTACTCCATCGACTCCTTGCATCTATGGCCAGGTCGTCACTCCATCTAGTGAGGATATTACTATGGTTGTAAATATTCCATCAATGGTTTAATGCTGAAAAACTTGCTGCTTCACAAAGCAACGGAAGAATTGGGTAAATCCTGTTACGGATGAGTGAAATTAAGACGCATGAATGTGATTTCTTATATTATAATATGTGTATTTTATGTAGCGGGTCCGCCAAATAACTTTTTTTTTTAAAAATGCTATTAAAAAAAACTACCAAATATTTTTTCAAATTTCTTTTTTTATTTGAAAGTACAATCCTTCCGGTTAATGATGGAAAATAATTTCATTCAAAAGGCTGCCTCGGCTGGCAATGCAGTAGCCTACACCATCGGTCCAATTTTTGAGTACATTATCGATTGTGTGCAGCTGTATTTCACCAATGTCTTCACGAATATTGTCCTTTAAAGCGTCAATTGTCTCTGACTTGTCGGCGTAACACTTATCTTTGACCGCACCCTACAAATAATAGTCCAACGGTGTCAAATCGCAGCTCCGAGGTGGCCAAACGACATCAGCTCTGCGGCTGATAATGCGATTTTCAAAAACAGGGCGCAAAACATCAAGTGTAGCGTCGGCTGTGTGGCACGTTGCGCCGTCCTGTTGAAACCAAATGTTGCCAATATCCTCTTCTTCAATTTCTGTGAACAAAAATTCGTTCAACATGGCCCGATAACGATCGCCATTGACTGTAACGGCTACACCTTGCTCATTTTCGAAGAAAAATGGCCCAATTATGCCTCTGGACCAAAATCTGCACCAAACAGTGACTCGTTTTGGGTGCACCGGCTTTTCAATGAACGCGTGCGGGTTTTCTGTGCCCCAAATGCGACAATTCTGCTTGTTTACATACCCGCCAAGTTCGAAATGAGCTTCATCTGAAAAGATGTTTTTCAAAATCCGCATCTTCTGCAAGTCGATCGCAGGCCCACTTAGCGAAGCGAAAACGCATTGGATGGTCAGTTGGCTTCAACTCCTGAACCAATTGGATTTTGTACGGCGCCATACCAAGGTCTTTGCGCAAAATTTGTCTCAATGATGTCTCCGAAATGTCCAATTGTTGAGAACGACGGTGAACTGATGTTGATGGCGTTTCACGCACACTTTCGGCCACAGCAGCAATATTCTCGGGTGTACGCACTGTTTTTGGCTTTTCACGCGTTGGTTTATCGATGAGGATGCCAGTTTCTTTTACTTTTTTCACAAGGTAACGAACATACAGAGCTGACGGTGCTTCAATTCTTCCAAAATCCGTACGCCATTTTCGCACACATTCTGCAACATTACCCACATTTTCAAAGTAATGTCGCAATATTTCCCAGCGTTGTTCAAGCGTTTACACAACCATATTCGTTCAGCGGAAGGATAAAACTAATTATCTGTCAAATTAGACATGAAAACGAAGTGTTGCCATTCACGAAATAAGCACTAGCTGAAAAAAAAAGTTAGATGGCGGACCCTTTATATGCGCCTCTCAAATGTAAGCCTCTTCATAAATGAGAGGAGGCCGTATACTCGTATAGGCTGTAACTACTATAACGTATATGAATATATCTAACTTATAGCAAGGAGTAAATCATGTAATTTGCGCAGTATCGTTTGCGTCCATTGCATTGGAGACTACTGAAGATGAGGTGACGGAGTACAACGCGCCGCGAGACCTTATCGTAGGTGAAACGATTTTCGTGTTTGGCCGCCTCCTCTTACTCTTCTATAGTGATGATTACACTAGAAGATTATATAATTAAAGTAGCATAAGCGGATATATTTTTTAAAATATCACTAAATTACAATGCGTAAAAAATTAAATTCAAATTAAATTAACCTAGGACATACCAATTAAAATATTGAACAAAAGTGTAATATAAAGGTACAAGCGCAAGAATTAAAATTTATAGTTTTTGTTTTATAATTACATGATCCGCATCCAGTGAAAAGCGGCCCGATTCGTAGACGACTGACTTCTTTCTGATTGGCCGGATTCACTGGGGCTACGAATAGACGATGCATCTCTTTGTATTTTCTACCGCAATTACCACGGAGAGTGCTCAAAGAATTGTTTGTATTCATTTTAGCCAAATTTCACCATCACACATCGAGACAAATTTCATGATACTCAACACAACATCTGGATGCTTGGCGTTCCGCCACTGTGCTATGCACTTTTTGTAGAATCGGCAGCCACTTGCAATTTTTCTGTACCGATACTGGTACTATTGCTTGTTCTGTACCGATACGTCTTAGGGGCCTTCAGTAAAAGAACCTACTTCGAAATCTAAGGGCCTTCAAGAAAAGGACCTACTTCGACGTCTTAGGGGCCTTCAATAAAAGAACCTACGTCGACGTCTTAGGGACTTTCAATAAACGGACCTACTTCGACGTCTTAGGGGCCTTCAATAAAAAGGCCTACTTTGTTTTAAAAGGCTGCAATGCGCCTGCTATTCCCCCAGTGTTGCAGTTTTTAATGGAAGGCAGTACGCTGATTCGCAACCTCTTCTATATAGGAGATATAAATAAAGATTTAAATGTTGATGACTGAAAATAAAGCGAAATGGGAAAATTTTCATAATTATTGACTTTTCCATTCTAGAGATATAGTAATAGTAGTAGTAGTATATACTTTATTGTACACCACACATATACAACGAATAAATACATTACAGAGAAAACTTAATATATACGTATGTACAATAAGGCGGTCTTATCGCTAAAGAGCGATCTCTTCCAGACAACCTTTGGGCTAAGGAGAAACTGAAATTAAGAGCAGTAGGAGGTGGTGCGTTTTATGTTACACTTACATTCTAATATCTAAATAAACTAAACTATATATTGTTAAAATATCACAACAATACATAAAAAATAATAATAAAATAAACATACCTACATAATATTAATAAATAGGTATACATATACAAATATATACACATACACATATATAATACATAGATAATAAATAAATAAATACAAAACAAAGAGGAAAAGAAAAACACAGAATAACTATCCGTTGCTAGAATTGGTTATAAATAACCACAAAGTGTTAGGTAATGGTTCTTGACGTCACTTTTGAAACTTTCCAAAGTTTGCGCACGTCGAATTTGGAGTGGGAGTTCATTCCATAACCTTATGGCTTGGCTCGTAAAAGATATATTGTATGATAAGAGAATAGTGTGGTTTGCAAGATAATGCTGAGACCAAGATTATGAAAGGAATGCTTCGGTGGTTTGGTCAAGAGGAAAAAGTGACAAAGCAAATTTATGTTGCAGAAGTGAACTGCAGAGTCGGAAAGGGACGTCCTAGGCGAAAGTTTATCGACCAAATTTGCAATATATTGAAATCGGGCCAAATTAGGAGTACCCTTAACCGACGAGCATGCATGCTGTGAGGGTGCTTTTAGGTAAGAATAAAACAATGAAACAATAATCTCTAAAAACAAAATAAAATTTATTTAACTGTGGATTCACAAACGGCAATACAAGCGACGCGGGCGACTTTCGAGTAAATAACCACCTTCACCAATGATACACGTTGAAAGATAAAGTCCTTGACGACGGTGTTGCTAGATGTTATAAAATTGCTGAATTTTAAACAAATTGAAGCACAAAACATGTATTTTAAACAACCTGAATAACCAACAATACCTACGTGCCCTTTTTCAAATCGGGCAGGCTTTTTAAATAATGTATACCAAGACGGAGTGATTTTGGAAATTTAATTAACTTAAACATCATTGTTTAAGTTAATTAAATTTCCAAAATCACTCCGTGATTGATGAACCTGTATGAACAGTTTGAACCTATTCATACAGGTTCAAACTGTTTGACGTCAAGGAGAGACGAATTTTTTTCAACATTGATGTAGTATGAAACTAAAGAGGTACAATAATTTAATTAAACCGATAACGTTATATAGGAATTGACGGCTTGTTCAAACGAAGATATCGGTCGCATCCACTGACTTCTATGTATATAATAGAGGTCAGTGGTCGCACCCTATAGAACTGTACTGTCTAAATACCTAGGTGGATTGAAAAGTACTCGGCCTAACACAGATCCATTCAATTCTAAAAATCAAATCTACCCACATTATTTAGTTCAGTTTAGACTAGTTTACTGTGTGAATTTCGAAACGTGTGCGATAATTAGTTGTGATTTTATAAATTTATTAACAAAGTAATCGGACATAATTTCCGCGAATGGAGCAAATCGAGCAGCGTGCCGTCTTTAAGTACCTCCATAAGAAGGGGCTATCATCAAAAGCCATCCATGATGACATGGTCAGTACATTAGGCGATTGTGCTCTGTCATATTCATCCGTCAAAAAATGGATAGCAGAATTTAAGCGTGGTAGAGAGAGTGTGAAAGATGAACCCCGCTCTGGAAGGCCTTCGACGTCAACTACTGACGAAAATATTAAAAAAGTACTTGATTTAATAATGGGAGACCGCAGATTAAAAATTAGAGAGATAGCCGAGATTATAGGCATCTCTTATGAACGAACTCAAAACATCATTGTCAACGAGTTGGGTTTCCACAAGGTGTCTGCGAGGTGGGTTCCGCGACTGCTTTCAGTTGAACAAAAAAGGACGCGATTGACTATTTCACGCGACTGTTTGGAGTTATTTGAAGCCGATGCAGATGATTTTTTGAATCATTTTGTTACTATGGACGAAACCTGAGTTCATTACTGTACACTGGAAACAAAACAACAATCAAAACATTGGAGAAGACCTGGTTCACCACCCCCTAAAAAGGCTAAGTCGATTTTGTCGGCAAATAAGGTGATGGCTTCAGTATTCTGGGACTCGAAAGGTGTGATTATGATTGATTATCTTGAAAGGGGTCAGACTATAAACTCTGATTACTACTGCACCTTACTACGTCGTTTACGAGAGGAAATAACAGAAAAACGTCGAGGAATGCTCAGAAGAAAGAGTCCTGTTTCATCAAGATAACGCCCGTGTTCACATGTCAGTACAGTCAATGGCTGAAATTCACAACTGTGGCTTTGAACTGTTACCGCATCCACCGTATTCACCTGATCTGGCACCATCAGACATCTTTCTGTTCCCTAACCTAAAAAAGCACTTGGGAGGTCAAAGATTTTCGACAAACGACGAGGTCAAAGCAGCTGTAGATGCATATTTTGACTCTAAGGAAGAATCATTTTTTTTTCAACGGTCTAAATGCTTGGAAGGGGAGGTGGCAAAAGTGTATTGAACTTGATGGTGATTATATAGAAAAATAAAAATATTACTGATTTAGTATGTGTTTATTTTCTTGGTTAGGCCGAGTACTTTTCAATCCACCCTTATCATATTATTTGAATAATGAATTTAATAAATGAATTGACTTAAAGATTTTTCTGATCTCTAATTTACTAATATACCGGTTTATTAATGTTATACATCCCTCATTGTTATAATTTTATAATAACCTACAAGAAGTCTAATGTATCACAAATTTTAAAGTAGTCCTTCTCTATTCATAGTGACGTAATAACATGACATAATAACGTGGAAAAAATAACAATTAAGGTTGAAACGCAACGCACCTACCACAGGTATAGCCTGTGCATACTCCATTTCAGTACTCATTTATCTTTGTTATTTTTTTAAACGCCTGATCTAGGCACACGCAGCGTCTGGAGTAGGCACACGCAGCGCTTGAAGTAGGCACACGCAACGCCCGAGTAGGCACACGCAGCGCCGGAGTAGGCACACGCAGCGTCTGGAGTAGGCACACGCAGCGTCTGGAGTAGGTACACGCAGCGTCTGGAGCAGTTACACGCAGCGCCTGAAGTAGGCAAACACAGCGCCCGGAGTAGGCACACACAGCGCTCGGAGTAGGCATACGCAGCGCCCGGAGTAGGCACACAGAGCGCTCGGAGTAGGCAAACACAGCGCCCGGAGTAGGCACACACAGCGCTCGGAGTAGGCACACGCAGCGCCCGGAGTAGGCACACGCAGCGCTTGAGGCAAGCACGCACAGCGGCTAAAGATAGTGCGGGCACTAGTAGGTGGAGGCGTAGGCGTGGCTAGGCGACGACTTCAGGTGAAGGCAGAGGCTTGCAGGATCCCGGGGCAGTGCGGATAAGGCATTTAGGAGATGCTTCTAGTATGAAAGCTGAAGCGAGACTCGCCTTTATTGGCCGATTGTTCGGCTTTTATACTTTTTGACGGATCTGGGATAAGAACGGGAAATTATTTAAATTAAAAGCAAATTTTTGTAAATGGCCAAGAGGAAAAGAGTATTTATGTGAAAGTATTGAAGTAAAATCATCAGATCGGTAACGAATTTGAATAAAAATTGCCATGACAACCAGATAAATAACGATGTCAAAACATGTCAAATTTTGGTTTTAGGCTCGTATTAGAGAAACGGCAAGATTTAAGTGAAAAGTGAGGTATTATTGATATAGGAAAAAAAGTAGCGCAACAGCGCGCACGAAGCCCGAAATTGCAGAGTTACGGAGAACTAAATAAAAGACCGAAAAAGGTAGACTCCATTGACACCGATTTAAAAAGTGCTGATAGCGTGAAAATACGAAGTGAAAATGATTTGTTATTGTGTTCTTATGGTTTAAAAACGTTACAGGATCCTATGGAAATAAAGGTGATGCAAAATATCCAGTTTTGAGGTGAATGCAGAAAATCAAAAACATAATGGAAAAATAAATGTAAAATGATATGTAAGTAGCATAACACTACATCCTGCTCTATGCATAGTGACGTAATAACATGGCATAATAACGTGGAAAATATAACAATTAATGTTGAAACGTTGCGTTTATCATCATTATATATAATATAAGCTGTGAATTTTTCACTATATTCAGAACGAAAACCAGGATTAATAAAAAATGCTTTGCTCTTACATATTTTAACGATTTTTAATTTCACGTTTGAAAGTCATTGTCAATCGTAATGGCGAAATTCTATTTCAACATGAATATAACATCAAATCTACACCATTTTAAAAATACAAAAATGGTTTGCTAATTAATCTTGTAACATATTTAAGTATTCACTTAAAGTCCACTTTGCATACATTCTAGCGTTATCTAAGTGAGATCTTCACAGTTTCTAGCAATTTATATACAGTTATTTTCAGAATAATATCTCACGCGTTGTTCAGCTCCGTTACGATTTGGCTTGTTGTCACATGATTAGCCTTTTTTAGTAAATTTCATATTACTTCTTTCCGCATGTTAGTGATTTAGTAAGTAACTTTTAGAGTGACATTTCTTATTTCTGAGTAACAAAAAATTATGTAATTTTTGTATTAATTCTCTTGATATAATTATTATTAATATAATACAATCTGCCGACAACGCACTCGCACACGTTCATGAGCGATAGTGATTACTTACAACTAGTTAGCCCGTGTATTCGTTTGCCTCTTCTACTATAAAACGGCACTGCGCGCTGCAAGTTAGTGCTTAGCCACATCCGCCGCGCTGCTCTAATGAGTATTTTGGTGACTTCACATATCCTCAAGTTTTTTTTTATTTCTTTGACATACTAACAAATTTCCTCACGATGTAAACCTACCACCACTTTTTTATTGCATTGAATGGCGGTACAACTGCGAGGATTGAACTCAGTTTGTTTGTATATGAAAACATATAGACGAGCGCTTATTCTTTGAGCTACCACGGCTTGCAACTTGAAAGTTGGTTACGAATAGAGTTTTAATAAGTTTCTAATTTACTGCTGACTTATATTTTTTTAAAGATTATTTTAATGAAAATACATTTAAATATTGTTAAAACTATTTGGTATTTCAAGAATTTGCTTGAAAAGATAAACAAACTTTTTCGACAAAGCTTACTCTGTTTAATACGGGACAGGTGAAATCTACATATTTTAACGTCGGAAGCAAGTGGATTACTACGCCTAAGCATAAAAATGATGTATGTTTGTAATAACGCCATGTATTTGTTAAAACACTTATCATGAAACATTAATTAATTGTTAATCTGCAACTCTGTGATTTAAAAGTCGAAGTCACAGCCTACACATGTTCTACCACTGGTGCTGGGCACAGGCCTTTTCTCATTTCTGAGATGTATTAGGGCAAAATATCTGCCGCGCGGCCCTAGTGCGCGTTGGTGATTTTCACATATCTTCAAACTATTGTTTTTTCTTATTTTTCGGACATGCATGGTTTTCTTATTTTTCGATGGAGATGGAGAATATTTTGAACTTTTATATATCTCAAAACTTATTGAGTGTCCTATGTATAGGCTAGACCAAGGACTTGAATGCTGTACATTGGCATCTATTGTCAGGAGGATTTAATTTTATCGCCACGCTTGACAGGTTTATTGACGATTACAGTATTACAGATTAACGATGTTTTCAACCTTTGACGATGTTAGTTCGCAGGTTGAGTTAACATATGTTTAAAGAGAATGATATGAGACGACAAGATCATGTGAAATGTCCATGTTACAGTTAGTTGTTGGACACTCTACGCTCACAGTTGTCCTTATGGGCGCCACACACGGTCAGTTCAACTGGTCATAATTATATATCAATATCGGAGTTTTATATATAAGATTATTTATCGATATATCGAAAATTCAATATTTAAAAAAATATTAACAGTTTTAGTTTGAACTGATCATTTGGAATGTTCAGTTGAACTGACCGTGTGTGGCGTCCATTACTGAGGGATCGGAACTTATTGATTATTCATTCCCGTATTCCATAGTTCTTATTTAGCTGATGTCTTCCATATAAACAATTTAAATTTTTAATATTTTGTACGTTAAAATTGGTAACCAACATTTTAAAATTGTTTTCTCTTGTTTTAAATCTTATTGATGTTTTAGAACATTATTATTTACATGAATTCAGTTTATCGCCAGTGCGACAATAAGTAAGCGTGGCAGAAACTTATTATTACCCGCATAATCATAATTCTTTTTGTCATAATAAAGAAAGAGTTGAACTTTTAGCAATAACGATATCTTAAAATTACGAAATATAAAAATGGCGATCAATGTACGCAAAGTTAAAAGTTTTGCGTCACACGGTTTTATAACGTTGTGTAAAATATTATTTTCGTTTAGTGGTGACGTTCGGGAATCCATTAGTATTTTTGTAGATGACACAGCCACGCTGCAGCTATATTATGGTTGTGGCACGAATGGGTCAACTCTACCGGGGACGCTCTCATAGAATCCTAGCTGTTGCTGTGTTCCGTATGGTGAGTGCAGAGAACCGGAAACCCTTTTACTGGAATCGAGGCATTCCATCTTAGTCCTCACGGGTGACAACGTATCTTCATTTTGATTCTTAATCGAGGATAGAAGTAGATGTCTATTGGTCACGGCGACCACTTACCATCAGGTAGACTGAGTGCGCATTTCTCGTTTGTCTGGGTGTCGTAAAGTGGGAGAGTGAGAAACTAAAACAACTGCGGTAGCTGACACGCCGGACTATCGTGGCAACCACGGCAAATATACATACTAATGTATAGTGCAAAACTTATTGTTCATTTTAGACTTTGAATGTTTTATGACTGCTTTCGTGTTATATACAATATATTATACATCTAAGTTTCTCTTTGGCTTTAAGTTTCGAAACCAGCAAAGAAAATGGCAAAATAACTACTCTCTCGATCTCGCTTTCTAAATTTATTACGTTCGACCCTATTTGACTTAACTTATATCTTTATCGCTGAAGCGATATATTCGATACGTCTCATTAAATGACGTTTTGACTACTGCCCAGGAAGCTATAAAGCTTTGTCAGACTTTTCTATATATGTCACAGATTAGTGAGATTAGAATAATATAGTATCTCCGTACTTATCTTTTATGTAGTGTCTTCTTCACCAGCCCTAAAAATCTACAGCTGGTCATGGACCTTTCCCGTTGGAGACCCACATATCTGCGGATGTTACGACGTGTGGACGAAAATTTAATGATATTACTATAAAAATACGGGCGTTTAGCAGCACGTACCATTTGATTGCATTTATTCCTTGCCGTATTAAAGACAGCCATGTTCTTCTCGGTTGAATCTCTATTTAGTTGTAAGAAAACTTGATTCCGTCTAGCCTTCCTTACACAACAGAACAGGAGAATGCCTCAATCAAATGTTATTTCATTGAGATCAACAGATAGAGTAACTAACTTTTGTTTAGAACTTAGGATAGAGAATCTCATATAGATTCTGTAATGAAAAACTTCTTTATAGACAAGTAGTCTATAAATATAAGTTTTAATGGTTTAAAGTTTGATTAATGGTTGAATCAGGCAGACTAAATCGAGAGTTGTGGTAAATGGTTACTCCTGAGAACCATTTCTACCTACGTCTGGTATTCCTCAGGGTTCCCCATCTCGGTCCGATCATTTTCAATATTTTTATAAATGATCTAGCGTCTGTTTTTAAACACGCGACCTGCTTTATGTACGCAGATGACATGAAATTGTCCTTGAAAATCAAAGACCACAGTGACTCACTCCTATTGCAAGAGGATTTGGACCGGATGTCTTTGTGGTGCATTAACAACAGACTATTATTGAACCTCGATAATGTAAAATTATAAGATTCTCAAGGTGTGTAAAATGTTCCGACACCTATGTATAATATTGATGGTCATCCTTTGGTAGAAGTGGACTCTGTTCGAGATCTGGGTGTGATTCTGGACAAAAAGTTGCGGTTTCATAAGTACGTTGATGGAATTGTTACAAGGAGTCTTCAAATGTTGGGGTTCGTGTCGCGTAATTCTAAAGAATTTAAGAGGTCCTCTACAAAAATATCCTTGTACAAGTCTTTAGTCCGTTCCAGCCTCGAATACTGTAGTCAGGTCTGGTCTCCATTTTATGACATTTACGTGAAACGCATAGAGCGTATCCAGAAGCGTTTTTTGTGGTATCTTTCGTACCAAACTTACAAAATAAAGGATCTACCCTCATACGAAGACCGACTGACGTATTTTAAATTAAGTACCCCGCAACAGCGGAGGCTTTTGCTGGATTTCATGTTGCTACACAAAATCGTCAATGGAACCGTATACTGTCCATACCTACTAAGTGCAATAAATTTCAAGGTACCTTTTAAGCTAGTGCGTGTTAGCCGATACGTCCCCTTTTCAGTTGAAGGCAGTAAAACTAATTTGTCTCACCACGCCACCATAAACAGGTTACAGAAGCAATATAACCAGCTCTGCGAGACATGTGACGTTGATATTTTTGCTGATAAGCCTCAAAAATTCAAACGAAAAATTATGCAGTCCTTTACTTTTAACTAACATTTAGACCTAGTTTTAAGTTTATAGTTGTAAGTTTTAAAAAACATATTCGTTGTCCACGTTGCATGCCGTGGCAACCTTTAATTAAGATGACACTTAGATATAAACCTTCCCGTAATTTGTAGTATTTACATTGTGTTCGTGTACTTCTTGTTGGTTGTCCTAAATAAATCAAAAAAAAAAGTACTGTGGGTAGGTGCGGTCGCATACGACCGCTCGGGATTTGACGGAAGCACGCGACTGCATGGTAATTTTAAGAGAATTGAGGGGCTAGGAATACCCTATTAATAGTGTATATTATGTTTAAATAATATATCTTATCGTTTGGTAAAAAATAGCTCAAGTTAGTATTTATTAATAAGAGAGTTTGAGTATACATAACGAAATGCTTATATATATCCTAAGTTTACCCTTTTGACTATGTTCTGTGGTGATATTTAAATATAGACCTTATCGATTGGTATTAAAAAAAGTACAAGTTAGTCTTACGCTATTCCCGTTTTTATTAATAACATACACAGAGTATACGTATTAAACAAGCTATGCTTATCTATATTCAAAGTTTATACCCTTTTGATCATGTTCCGTGGTGGTGTTCTATAGCACAGGACGAGTAAAGATTTTTTTTATAGAAGAGGGGGCAAACGAGCGGGCGGCTCACCTGATGTTAAGTGATTACCGCCGCCCACGATCAACCGCAACACCAGGGGAATTGCAAGTGCGTTACCGGCCCTTTAGAAAGGAGTAATCTCTTTTCTTAAAGGTCCCCAGGTCGTATCGGTCCGGAAAAATCGCCGATGGTGTGGATGGTATCGGGACGTTTGCCGCGTAGTGCGTTCACGAAATTTGGCGGCTGGGATTAATCCGAACAATTCCTCAGAGCACTCTCCATGGTATATGCGAAAGAAAATGCAAAGGGAAGGAACATCTCTTCGCAATGCCAGTGAATCGAGCCGATCGGAAAGCACTCGGTCGTCGACGATCCAAGCCGCTCTGCGCTGAATGCGGTCAAGTGGAAGGAGCTGGTACTAGGGAGCTCCGGCCCAGAGATGGAAACAGTATTCCATGTGCGGCCGAACCTGCGCCTTGTAAAGTTGCAGGCGGTGTGCCGGCATGAAATATTGTCCCGCTTTGCTAAGCACGCCAAGCTTTTTAGAGGGCAAAATGGCCTTCTCTTCCAAGTGAACTGCACGTCACTCGATATGTCGACGCCGAGGATTCCGATACCGGCTGAGGCAACAAGGGGAGTGCCTTGAAACTGAGGAGATACGACAAAGGGGTTCTTTTTAGCGGTAAACGCGCAAACTTGTGTCTTCTGAGGGTTAAAATGGACTAGATTTAGTCGCTCGCAATCCGAGACTCTGTTCAGCAAAGACTCGACTTCAGACACAAGTTTGTCCCGGTACTTGGAGACGTTTTCCCGAGAAATATTGGCACGGCCAGTGTACAGAGCATCACCAGTGGCGTCATCTGCATAGCAATGAATGTTACGGGCTTGCAACATATCATTGATATGCAGAAGAAACAGCGTTGGCGATAGCACGTAGCCTTGTGGAACACTAGCATTAATAGGCTTGTAATCGGAGCTTGCACCGTCTACAACGACCTTGATGCTCCGATCTGCAGGAAAGCTGGTGATCCAATTGCACAATTTCTCGGGAAGCCCATAGGAAGGGAGCTTCGAAAGAAGCGCTTTGTGCCAAACCAGATCGAAGGCCTTCGCAATGTCCAAACTAACAGCCAATGCCTACCTCTTGGACTCTACTGCCTCCGCCAATCTATGAGTTAGGTAGACCAGAAGATCATCAGGTGTTTGACCATGGTGAAAACCATATTGGCGATCACTAATCAGCTGGTGATCCTCAAGGTACCTCATGAGCTGGCAGTTAACAATAGACTCCAATGTTTTAGAGAACAAGGAGGTGATGGCGATAGGCTGGTAGTTGGACGGGTCTGAGCGGTCGCCTTTTTTAGGAATCGGGTGGACGAAAACCGTCTTCCATGATTTTGGGATTACGCCTAGGGAGTAGGAGTACCGGAAAAATGCGTTAAAACCGGTGCCAACTCTGGAGCGCACGTCCTCAGCACAATTGGGGGGATTCCGTCAGGCTGACTCGACTTGTGGATGTCCAGGAAGAGGAGTGCTTTGCGAACCGAGCGCTGTGTGAATTGCACTTTCGACATGGATCACTCACACCGCGGGATGGTCGGCGGCGTACTCCCCCGTCATCGAGAGTCGAATTGGACGCAAAGAAAGAGCCTAGCAGATCGGCTTTCTCCTTTGCGGTATAGGCCAGTGAGTCGTCCTCCCTGTGCAGAGATTTAAGAGATGGCTGACAGAAATTCCCCTGGACAGCCTTGGCGAGAGACCAGAATGTACGGGTTTCAGAAGGAAGGCGAACTAGTTTCTCGCCAAATCTGCCTATGTGCAATGACTTTGCCTTGGCAATGACTCTTTTGAAGAACCTGGAGGCGGAATTATACCACTTTTTTAGAACGCTGGTGTTTACATCCATGTGAAGGGGTGTAATGATGATGGCAATGATATATTATACGATTTACTTATATATCGCACTGAAACCCACGCTATTACCAATTTCAACACATAAAGCGATAGTATAAAAGATATCTACCTCTGTTGTGCAACCTAATACTTCTGGTAGAGTACCAGAAGCCATATCTCGATAAAAATATGAAAAGTGCGAAACGTTTATGCAAACGTTTATGAAAATAAAATCCAGGGTTTACTTTTATTTACGGAAATACTTTCCTTTTTGGAAATGCGAATTGAATGTGGAATAACTAAAAACGAGTGGTCAATCGAAAGCAGCAGTAAAACTGTATTGTAGAGTCATAGAGAAAATAATTAAATTACAAATTTACTAAACAAAGCCCATTTAAAATGATGTAATCCTGGTTGCAATGTGAATGCCACGTCACGCCTTACAAATGAGTAAGTGAACACTTGAGTCGATTCAGCGTTTTTAGGGATGTACGATCGTTCAAAACATATGAGGTATGTTGGCAGTGCGCCCGCAAGCACAGTGTTGCTGACAATCAGTTTGTCTTTCGTTTGGTGTTATATTCTTTTTACTAAAATATTTCTTTTAGCATATGGGAAGTATCTACATTTTATTTAACTATATTTTTTCATACAGTTAAAATTTAGGAAGTAAGAAACTATGTTTTTTTTATATAGTATGGGGTGACAAACGAGCACACAGTCCACCTGATGGTAAGTAGTTGCTGCGGCCCATAGACATCTACATCTATCCTTGATCGAGAATCAAAATTCAGATGCGTTGTCACCCGTGAGGATTAAGATGGAATGCCTCGTTTTCCGTAAAAAGGGTCTCCGATTCTCTACACTCATCATACGAAACACAGCAGCATTAAGGTACTATTTTACGCTGGTATTCTGTGAGAGCGTGGTCCTTCCCCGGTCGAGCCGACCCATTCGTGCTACAACTATACTACTAATATAACTGCAGCATGGCTCTACCACATCAACATTTGTGTGGGTTTTGCAAAGAAATTTAATTTTTTTTTACGATATTTATTTAGCTGTTTTAATGGATTTCATGAAATAATTAAAAACGTGAGCACTCAGGGCAATGATATATTAAATAATTATTGGTTCAGTGATATTAACGCTCTGAATAAATTTACTAACACCAGTTTTAATTCTTCCGCTAGCACTTAAAATTTTAATTATTGTGCACCGTGCTATGCAGTGAACGAAAATGAGTGGAAACCTGAGGATTAAAAAAATATTTCAAAGGTGTGTGAAGTCTGGTAACGTAATTTATGTAAACCAACGGACACCTACAAAACCTTTGCAGAAATAAGAGTATGTTTGTGTCCCGTGTTGAAAAGAGGAGTATTACTTTACCACATTACTTTATTCCATTATTCTCTCTTTCATAATCTTTGTCTCTTTTCAGCGCTTCAATAGTTATTTCTTTCATGTCTGTAATATCAATAATTATAGGACTATTTGTAACAGACTGAGGCAATTTTTTGAATAGATGAATAGGTTTAAACTCGCTTAAAAATTAATAAAACTAATTAAACATAATTGTGTTTATGTCGAAAGTTGGAAGGATAAAATGTAATAAAAAATTAAAGATGCAGAGGTTACTGTGAATAAATATTGGAAACGACAATAATCAGATGTGAAGAAAAGCCTGAAAATAAGATTGTTAAGTCTGAGTAAGTAATAACGTAAATCGCTCTACGAAGTCGAAGTTGGTAGCTTCTTATTCAGACTCAATTGCAGCTTTTGACAAAGCGTCAAGTATTATGTGAACGAAATCTTACAAATTCTTGCATTTTAGGTACTGTTAGTTGAAAAGAAGCTTGTTGTAAAACTATTTTGTCAATTATCTAAATTATACGGTTATAGTTTGTCATCAGAGGTAATTTTTAGTTGAGAGAAAGAAAGAGAAGAGGTTTACAATTTTATCACTTATAGCAGTTTTTTTGTATGTATGATGTTACGCGATAACTTCGTCAATTGTGAACCGTTTCTAATAATTCTTTTTATATGTTTTTTATGTATTTCTAATTCTAATGGTTAAAGGTTTGGACTTCAAATTTGAAAAGTCGTAGGCTTGAATCTACCATTCGGATACTTTTGTAAACCACTCCTAACACAACCAAATTTACATGAAATAGAATATTAATTTATTAAAGAAACTAATATACCCAAATACCTAATTACCACTAATATACAGTTACAGTTATTCTTATTTTTGCTATTACTTCTATTTTACCTACAAACGCACATGCTTCTATTACATACGTATTTACATGACATTTGAAATATCTAGGTAACCGACTATATGCCTTTACCAAAGGACCGAAGCGAATCGTGGCAGAACGGTTAGCCGGCTTTCCCCGAGAAGCTTCACCTTCGCTTGAAAATTGTATGAAGCCCCTGACAAGAGAGCACAATCCCGGTCACACAACAAGAAGATTTGCACAAACAAGATGTTTACTTAGTTGTTCGTATACTAAACCTAGTATGCCTTATTGAGATCCCAATAAAAGAGAGGCTTTGTCTTTGCTAATGCATGAATAAGTATATTTTTCTGAACGCTAGTATTTTATTTATTTATTCAAACACGATAATTTCGCACACGATAAAGTCGCTCAGCGAGTTATGGGGAGTGCTATGCTTGGGGTTCCTTCTTCGTGATAAACTTAGAAATTAGGATTTCTGCAATAGAACCGGCAAAGACGGCCCCCAGTCCCCGGCGGAAAGACGGCCCCCAGTCCCCGGCGGCCCCGCTATTCCTGGCTACGGTGGCGACCATGGTAACGGCGGGGCAGGGGGTGCTAAGAATCTCCGGTGGAGGTTCGGTTGCCACCTACGACGACTCGACCTGGCAACATATAACGCACGCACCCTGAGGACTGACGAGAAGATACTGGAGCTGGAAGAAGAGGTAGACAAGTTGCGCTGGCATATTATTGGATTATCCGAGGTCCGAAGAGAGGGGGAGGACACGGCAATCCTCGAGTCCGGCAACTTGTTCTATCACCGGGAGGGCGACCATCTGTCCCAAGGAGGTGTCGGATTTATCGTCCACAAGTCTCTCGTCAACAACGTTGTAAAGATTGGGAGTGTGTCGACGAGGGTCGCGTACCTGATACTCAGAATCACCAAACGGTATTCGCTGAAGGTCATTCAGGTTTACGCACCAACCTCGGCACACCCCGATGAGGAGGTGGAGGAAATGTATGAGGATATTTCCAGAGCCATACATTCCTCCAAAACCCACTACACGGTGTTGATGGGAGACTTCAACGCAAAACTAGGCACAAGAGAAAGCGGTGAGCTGAAGGTAGGGAAATTTGGAGTAGGGCAACGGAACCGAAGGGGCCAGCAGCTGGCCGACTTTATGGAGAAAGAGGGACTCTTTATGATGAACTCTTTCTTCCAGAAGCGGCCCCACAGGAAGTGGACCTGGTCGAGCCCCGACGGTTCGACAAAAAATGAGATTGACTTCATTATGACGACCAGACGCCAACTGTTCAGTGATGTCTCAGTGATCGCAAGGGTGAAAACTGGCAGCGATCACCGAATGGTTAGAGGCACACTGAACCTAAACGTTAAGTTGGAGAGGTCTCGTCTAATGAAGTCAACGCTCCGTCCCCCTCGTGCTCTAATCCAGAATCCCGAAACCTTTCAGCTCGAGTTACGTAACCGCTTCCAGTGCCTAGAAGATTGCAATGCAGTGGACGATATGAACGACAAGCTCGTGGAAACTGTCCATGCGGTCGGAGCTAAGTTCTGCAAGACCCGCCGCAGAAGAACACAAAAACTCTCCGATCACACTCTTAATCTCATGGCTGTTAGACGGGAGATGAGGCTGCAATCGTCAACAGATTTGACAGCATACAGGCAACTGAACAGACAGATCTCCAAATGCATGCGGCGAGACTTACGCAACTTTAATACTTCTCGTATTAAAGAAGCGATCGAGCGGAACCAGGGCTCCAAAGTCTTTGCCAGAGATCTGTCTGCCAGAAAGAGCCAACTGTCAAAGCTGAAGACTGAGTGTGGCAACATCGTTTCCGGGACACCTGAGATTTTGAGTGAGATTGAGAGGTTCTATGGGCAGCTGTACACATCATCGTTGGAGCCACACGCAAGTGTGAGTAACGATCCAAGAGCAAGTCTTATCCGACACTATTCCGATGATATCCCGGACGTCAGTCTAAGCGAGATTAGAATGGCTCTCCAGCACCTTAAAAACGGCAGGGCCCCAGGCGAGGATGGAATTACAGCGGAGCTTCTGAAAGCGGGTGGAACACCGGTACTTGTAGTCCTTCAGAAGTTCTTCAATTCCGTCCTCCATGGTGGCACTACTCCAGAGGCGTGGAGCAGAAGTGCGGTGGTCTTGTTCTTTAAGAAAGGCGACAACGCTCTCTTAAAGAACTACAGACCGATTTCCCTTCTGAGCCGCGTCTACGTGCTGTTTTCGAGAGTCATTACGAATCGTCTCGCACGCAGACTTGACGACTTCCAGCCTCCCGAACAAGCCGGTTTCCGAAAAGGCTTCAGTACCATAGACCACATACATACCCTGCGGCAGATTGTACAGAAGACTGAAGAGTACAATCTGCCACTTTGCCTGGCGTATGTGGACTATGAGAAAGCCTTTGATTCCGTCGAAATTTGGGCGGTGCTACAGTCCCTTCAGCGGTGCCAAGTTGACTGTCGGTATATCGAAGTGCTGAAGTGTTTGTACAGTAGGGCTACGATGGCTATCCGAGTACAGAACCAGAGCTCGAAACCTATCCAACTGCAGAGAGGTGTAAGACAGGGTGACGTTATATCCCCGAAACTCTTCACCGCTGCATTGGAAGACGTTTTCAAGCTACTGGACTGGAAAGGATACGGTATTGACATCAATGGCGAGTACATCACTCACCTTCGATTTGCCGACGATATAGTCCTTATGGCAGAATCGCTGGAGGACTTAAGCACTATGCTCAATGACCTCAATAGTGCCTCCCAACGGATAGGTCTTAAGATGAACATGGACAAAACAAAGATCATGTTCAATGTCCATGTCACACCTATGCCGGTAGTTGTTGGGAGCACTATGCTCGAAGTTGTTGACGAGTACGTTTACCTGGGACAAATAGTCCGACTAGGTAAGTCCAACTTCGACCGAGAGGTCAATCGACGGATTCAACTCGGCTGGGCAGCGTTCGGGAAATTACGACATATCTTTTCGTCAGGTATACCTCAATCTCTAAAAACTAGATTGTACAACCAGTGCGTGTTGCCAGTGATGACTTATGGATCTGAGACGTGGTCCTTCACTGCTGGCCGTATGAGGACGCTTAAGGTCGCTCAGCGAGCTATGGAGAGGGCTATGCTCGGAGTTTCTCTGCGTGATAGACTCAGAAATGAGGATATCCGCAGTAAAACCAGAGTGACCGACATAGCCCAACGGATTAGTAAGCTGAAGTGGCAATGGGCCGGCCATATAGCTCGAAGAACCGATAACCGATGGGGAAGAAAGGTTCTCGAGTGGCAGCCTCGTACCGGTAGGCGTAGTGTAGGGCGACCCCCCACTAGATGGAGTGACGACCTGGTAAGACATGCAGGAAGTCGATGGATGCAGGTGGCTCAGGACCGTGCTTTGTGGCATTACTTGGGGGAGGCCTATGTTCAGCAGTGGACTTGTGAAAGGCTGTAATGATGATGATAGAACCAGAGTGACCGACATAGCCCAACGGATTAGTGAGCCGAAATGGCAATGGGCCGGCCATATAATAAGGTGGTCATAGGTGGCCTCGGTTCCATAAAAAAATTCTATACCAAACGGTTCGCGCTCTACACTACGTTTTATAAAATTCCGAAAATTCGTACTTCTGCTCACATTTGTGGATATCACGTCCGCAGTTTAATGCCTAGATCGATTTTTTTTTCTTTTAATGTGTTCCCTAATACTGATGTTTCTAAACTATTCTCTAAAGTTTACAACTTCTATGGGTGGTATTTTACAAGACGGCACTAAACATAGGTTTTAATTTTTTACTTTATTTAACTGCTAAGTTTGAGCACTGTGGTGAAGAAAAAAAATGTATGGGATCTGTGTGGCAAAACACTTAAAAAATTTACCTACATTATGAGGATTCTAAAACGGTAGCATACCGTGTATTTAATGTCATTACTTACTGAACTTAAGGATTATTTTAACCAAAAATTACCAGAGACTTTTAGAACGATCGTTTGTAAAATGATGTAGTCTGCATAAGAGCATGAGGAGGCCAGTTCGAGCATTTTCTGCAATTGATTTTAAATAAAAAAATTGAATGTAACTTGTTTCATTTTCTTTTCATTATGTTACGCATCCTTAACGAGTGGAAAACTGTACAAACCATATTTTCACAGTTGTACATAACAGAACATGTCAAGTTTCAGTGTTTGTCTCGATCACACAACTTAGAATTCGTCCAAACAAGGCAAGCAGATAGTAAAGTAAAATTTTTAACGGACGACAGATGTGCTCCTAATAAATATATGCAATGTTAAAAAAACTATCTGTAAATAATTTTGCAATTTTGTAACGAAATGCCTACTTTACACATTAACGGCTGTAGCTCAGTGAGTAATGACATTAATTACATGGTATGCTACTGTTAGAAATTCAGTTAGAATCCTCATGATGTAAGCAAATTTCTTTTATTGTTAGCCACACAGATCCTATACGTTTTTTTTCACCACAGGTGTTCAATCTTAGCAGTTAAATAAAGTAAAAAATTAAATCTTATGTTTAGTGCCGTCTTGTAAAATATCACCCATTGAAGTTGAAAACTTTTGAGAATAATTTAGAAACATCATTGTCATCAGTGTAGTCTTAATATTACCTTAAAATTAGTAATAAAGAGCGCTTAAGATTAATTATAGGATTAATAAGCAAGAACTAGCGTAGTTGTAAAACCAGGGACTTAATAGGAAATTCATGGTAATAGTGTTGACACATAATCCTCAGTTAAACCCTTTTGAAATAGTTCTATTAAAATGGCACCCCAGTGTTTATATGATATCTGTCTGTTGAAACTTACTGAAAGGTTCGACAGACTAAGAAGTCACTTACATAACACTCTACACTACGCTCTACTCTACACATATATACCTCT
Organism: Parnassius smintheus behrii; assembly: GCA_036936625.1. Lineage (NCBI taxonomy): Eukaryota > Metazoa > Arthropoda > Insecta > Lepidoptera > Papilionidae > Parnassius > Parnassius smintheus. The sequence goes on along the minus strand of JAUPFT010000001.1, from coordinate 33,620,712 downwards.
AACAATTTCAAAATAATAACGTCTTTCGTACCTATATAACATTTATACAAAATAACATTAAAATAAATAAATTACACTATTTCACGAATAGAGGGTAGAGGCGTAAACAATTATTTAAAAAAAAAAACGTAAACATTAAGTAACACAAACCACGAGCTATATACTCGTATTATATGAGTTGTTTAAACGTATAAAATTTAATTTAAATAATTGATTCATCGAAAAATTCTACATATTCAAATTCATATCTAAGAAGTCTTCGTTTGTAGAACCCGTATCAAGAGTAGAAAGTATAAATTATAAAAATTTCATTCGGTATTGATGATAAACTACACCTGTAACAACCGGCGTCCGACATTAAATCGGAACAAAAGGATTCGAAACTTACAGATATTCTCGATTCATTGCCTAATTTTAAACGAACTCTTTTGACTATTTTTTTTTCATGACGTATACCTAATATAATATATATATATAACAGTTAAGAAAATGTAACAAAATACCTCTTGATATTGGGGGTTTATACTAGCTGCGTTAAAAAAATGATGTCGTTGGAAACTGGTCTCGTTAGGGACTTACTATAAACCTGTGTAAATTTTATTAATGGAATTGGATAACTTTTAATATTATATACATCGTGTTAGTAATCTAATAATAATCAATTAGTAAAACTATTTGGAATTTGATAATTAATTTACACACTACATTTTATTTTTGAGATTTGAGATTGGAATAGAAAATTGAAAAAGAAAACCGTTGTATGGTATATTATAGAATGATATTGTTTAATTTTTGTTCTATTCAGGTTCCGAACAATCAAATTTGTGATTTTCTTTCTGTTTCAGATATACTCGAAGGTCATTCAATGTATTTACTCTGGATTATAATTTACTTACTATTTATATTAAAAATCTTATCGTGTTGGCGTTTACGGAAAATATCATAGCATCCGATTGATAACGATATCATAGTCTAATGACAGCTAGAGTTAAAGTACCAGGACTCGTGACTGCATCAGATATATCAACAGACCTGCCGCCTGCCAAGCGTATAAATTAAGGCAATTCTTTCTTACAATAACAGGGGAACAGGTCCATGTCAAGTATTGGATTGTTATGGGTTGATGAAGAAGAATAAGAACATAAAATATTATTTTATATATTAGGACAAAAATGTCGGTACGTTGTAATCATTTTAGGATGACCGTCCTCGGATAAAAACTGGTACAAAAACTACTACTAACTATTTGGGATGTTTTTTTTTTGGTTTGACATATTTCGGATACCAAGTAGAATTTGATGTCTCTGCAAGACATGTTATAATGTCGTTAGTGTTATGTTTAAGTAGAGGTATTTACTCCTCTTCATCTTTTCCCAAGTATATATAATGATATTCGATGTAAGATCTATCGTTAAATTAGTATTCTATTATCTATTATCTTATGTACTAATTTTTGGTTAGAATATACCCTTTTTAAACGTTGGTGATTGTGCAATCGCAAAAATATCACATTTATTACTCAAATAAATTAAAATTTTAAACTGATTAATGTACTGACAATGAGCGAAAAGTCTTATACTGTGACTATTAATACGTCTTCCTAGCTTTATTTTTATTTATTTATTTATAATATAGACAAAATGAAAACAGAAAACAATCAAATTACATAAAAAAACACCACTTCACCGTATAGTTTTCGTGTTTCGTATGTTGACACATCATTTTGGCATTATATACAACAGAGAATCAACAGAGATCAACTCTTGAGTAGACAATATTTATGGCTTACTTAACTGCATATCTAATACCTAAAGGTTAAGGGAATGAGTGAAATAAGAGCAAATTGTTTTATGGGCAATGTCCTGGATTTCGGATCAAAAAATCGAAATGGATATTTCTTTGTAAAGCCGACATATTCTTATCATGGGATTATAAATAGAAATATTACAATTAAGGTAAGTCCAGCCAAGGACTTCTTTCCGGTGTAATCAAGTTTGCATATACCCTACACGATGCCACTGAAAATTTTCCCGGCTTCATGTAAGATAATTTATTCACCCCAGAAATTTATTATTATTAGTTCATTATTGCTCATCAGAAGGCCACCGCAGATCACAGACCTCCTATTATATTTCCCATAGTTACCATGCTTGACAAGCGGGTTGGCACCGAAATTAATGGTTATCATTATTTAGTTGTTATTTTGAAGATGTTGTTGTCCATTTCCTATTTCCCTCTTTTTTATTATAGTGTCCCTCTGACGCCTCTTGCGATACCTACTGAATACTCGTAGCGCCAACAACATGGCTTTTTAATTAACATTTGAAAATTTTGAGAAACATTTTAACTGTTGTGACAGAAATACAGACATGGATTCGGAGGTCAAATACACAAAAATATATACTGTGCTGGCAGATGTTAGAAGTTCTATAAGTACACAACTGTAACAATTCTGTAGAATCAAGAATAAAAATGTAATCGTTCTTTGTTTAAAACCTTAAACCTCCGTAAGTTGCCGAGTGCTTTGGGATTCTGACGCAACGTTGCATTTGAATCCGCACGTGTTTTATTTTTATTTTTGAACCACAGCAACGCGTAGCCGGGTAAAATTAGTGGGTATATGTGAAGATATATTACGCATTATCGGCCCATCGACGTTGCTGCGTATGCAAGGAGTGCGAGGAATGCTGAAATGCAAAAATTTGTATGAATAGCTATGCTTAGCAGGCAATTGCAGTAACGCAGATTTCTCACATATTTGAAGCTACTAACCAGACGTTGGGTATTTTATTAGCATAATATACGAGACACTACCGCGAAAGAGCCATTGTGCTTATATTTTACTATGAAAAATAATTCTATAGGAAAGTAAGTAATATCAAATAATCTAATTATATTAAAATTTCAATTGTTTGTAGCTAAGAGAGGTCCAATATCCATTAACTTTTAATATTTCCAACATTCAGTTTAATGACATAATTTCAGAAGAAAGATGTATTAAAAATATTTCTTTGCTTTTAAAGGAACGAAATAAATAGAAGAATTTTTGTTATATCCTTCATAACAACATTACATTGTTCAACCATTACTCCATCATTCGACGACTTCTTTATTTTTAAGAAAACCAACTTGTTATATTGATTGATAATATTCTAGTTTATTGAGATCAAATCGTGAGTACTGTTCTGAGCTATTTGTTTAGGACAAAAAACATGTGTGACATGTTATTCCACAGGTTTTCTTTCTTGATTTAATTAATCGCGTTCGCCTGATTTCGCTATCTTTAATTTGAAACAGTAATCAAATAAATCTAAATTGGTTTGGTGTCTTATTCAGCGTGTATGTATGTATTTGTAATTTTAATGTAAGAATGTACCATTCGTATTTTATAAACCAATTTCAAAGTGTTGACTATGTTCAACCTTGATTTACCTTGATTACTATCACATTTGCTTAAACCTCCTCTTATCTAAAATTTCATCTCCGTCATTTTGAACAAGGTCACTCGGCTGTCTTCTCCGTTTTTTTTTACGGTAAATGAACTGTATTTTATTGCTAGTTTGTAGTTTCAATTTTCCTTCATGTCTTGTTTAATCATTTTTACGAGGCTGTTTATCGTAAGCTCGTCTTTACGAGGTAGTCTGGTCATTATTTGAGGGCTGACTTTATCATAGCATCGTAAAACCCTGGGCATGTGTATTCCTAGTGAGACAATAACCAAGATTAGCTGTTGTCGTACGCGGCAAATGCAAATGCCGGAGTCTGTCAAGATCCACGTGTCTTAACTATATTATACCTTCCAAACTTCTATAACACTTCATGAAAGTTAATGTAATGAATGTGTGATTTAGATTGACCTTAGACTAATTATCTTAGAATACTTATGTAGTTATATTATTTATAGTTATATTAATTAGCTTAAAACTATACTGTAACAAGGCTCCTTAAATTTTTTAAATTCATTCAAATCGTATAATCCTTTATTCATCTGATAAATCTTAAAATACACTTGAGCCTTAAAATGTTTTTAGCTCCTAAAACTTTCTTGAATCGAGCTATGCTCATATATTTTATAATATTTTTGTATATTGTGTTTGTATTTACAAGATGTAATCGCCGAAGTACCTACTATAATTCATAGGTTTTTTTGTTGTGATTTAACCAAACGAAATGATTGATTTATGTAATAAATTCGAATGTTGCATAAGTTTAGTTGGAAGTTTTATTACTAAACCCACTAGAAAAGCATTATTCTGTTTAGTATAAGACGGGCTGGTACCTACTTACAAATCAATTCTGTCATCTCAGGACTACCGCACCACTGTCTGAGGTCTGAACGAATCCGCCTGAGCAAGCGTGGAATAAGCTACTGCGGTTGCTTGTACTCAGGATAGGGATAGGTGTGAAGGTGGCTCCTGTGTAAAGTTGCCAGTCCTCTCATCGGGCGCGTCCCCTGGTGGCGGGTAGGGGAACGACACCCAGATATGGGTGGTAGCGGAAAACCGCCACGGAACAAACTGGTCGGGTATGAGCATACCCGTGGTTCCATCAGGATCAAAACGGCTGGGCTTAAGAGACGGGCATTCACAGGTTCGTCGTTCCTCCGGATATTGCTCTTTGTACCCGTAAGCCTACTAGAGCACGAGAGCCCCCGCAGATCCGCGAGGAAAAAACCTCTTCAAAAATAACCATAATCCTAAGGTATAAGGTGCCGCTGAGATGAGTGACTGGGGGGCTGGGGAGTCCAGTACCAAGCCTAGGGAGATTAGGGGTTCAAGGACCACACTCTATATAAAAAAGGATACCAAACATGCAGTGCGCCAAAAAATGTATTTCCCAGTGTCAATTGGTAAGCGGGGAGTCCATCCTCAGCAGTCTTAACAGACTCTGTGGCGGCTCTATAGTATCTGGGGGGAGGGGGGGGAATCCACTGCATCGCGGGAATTCATAAGCGTCAACCGCGGGTCCTAAAACTTCTAACGCCTTTAACGCTTAGATATGCAACCCCCGAGGTGGACGATGATTCGGAAGTGATCTCGAGGCATCGTGGTAGGACTATGCTGGGGGTAGCAAGTACTGCCCCCGGGCCTGCTATTAGGGTAGCAAATCAATGGGGGGGGGGGCTGGTTGCGTTCCGAATGGAGATCCTGGGACACCCGTATACACTGATGGTGACCACCGTGGGATTTTAGCCGGTAGGTATCCAGCATAACATTCTCGTTGCCAACGCAACGAATGGTATCCATGAGGATTTTCCCACAAAAAAGTGGTTATGGCTGGCTGCAATTATGAGAGATAAGAGTAAGCCATCGTTTTAAATTTCTAGATACATATTATGATTTTTTGCGTGCAATAATTTGTTTTTAAAAAACAAGTTCTTTACACCCACCATACGAAATACAACAGCATAAAACTGCTATTATATGCGGGTATTCTATGAAAGAGTGGTGTTTTCCCGGTCAGGCTGACCCATTTGTTAAAAGTATAGAATACTTATTCCAAACAGATAAAACATTCGTACAAAGTACATTATTTACATTATAGAGATATCATTAATTAAAATTATCAAATATGAACATAATATGAGGTCTGAATCCTCATTAATTATACGTATTAAACACCGGTGCTCGCTTCACGGGTCCCTAACAGTAAAATTATTCAGATACTTCATAACAACTGCCTCCGTAATTCTATTATATCACATCCATGGATTTGTCTCGCACGATTCTTCGAATAAAATTATTTTTTTTTATTTTCAAATTGCGCGCTCAGAGCGCCCACGGTCTATTAATAAGCAGACTACTTTTATAGTAAAAATTGTTATTATTATTTTTTCTAATCGTTCTGCTGCTTAAATAAATGGTTTCACTACAGTTTAAAGAGTTAAACTGTTATTTCACGGAGTTTGGTGCTACTTACAGAAAGGGCTCACAATTTTAATGTACAAACTCGAAGAATAATATTGTTGTATGACGCAGCGAGGAGATGCCGTGTTCATATTTTACATTTTTTACATTTTTATAAGTGAAGTTGGCTGGCAAACGAGCAAAAAGTATTCCACCACATGTATCAACATATCTCCAACCACGTCTATAACCTCGTTTAAAAATTAAATACAGATATATGTATGCGTTGATTGTTTTAAAAACTTTGTTTGTTAAAGACGTAGACGGAAGATTTCTGTATATTTCTATGACAGTTAAAATCTTTTATTTATCATAGGAAACACAACAGTACTATATTGTTAATTAACGCTGATATTTTGTAAAAACGTGGTCCCTCCTCGGTTAATCGAACCTATGTATAATGCAACTATGTTACAGCTGCCGCGGAGCTCTGTAAACTTAAGGAAAAGAAAATAAGTATGTGCAAGAATAAAGTGTAAAATATTTGGAAAATCCAAACGTACATGCCTCACACGCTTATTTAAAAGGAAAAGAAAGCAGAGAATTTGATCGACTTTCATTAATAACTTTGAAACGGTGTTGAGTTCAATAACAAAAATCACTAAGGATCCTAAGAGCTGTGGTAGCTCAGTGGTTAACGCTCGCTGTACATATAACAGAACGCGAGTAACCCGGGTTCGATCCCCGCCGGCACCAATGAAATTGTTAATTGCAATTTTAAGTGCTGATTTACCACGTGCTCGGCGGTGAAGGAAAACATCGTGAAGAAACCTGCATGTCTAAGGAATATGAAAAAAAAATATTTCGAAGACATGTGAAGTTCGTCAACACGCATTTGGGCAGCGCGGCGGACACTTCCTTGCCCTAAACCCTCTCAGAAATGAGGGGAGGCCTGAGCCCAGCGGTGGGACGTATATATAGGCTGTAACTTTACTTTACTTTACTAAGGATCCTCCTTAGAACATATGAAATCTTATTTAACACTATTATCTTAATCTGTTGCTTACATATCTATTAAGCGAGAAGACTTACCGATAGGCAGACCAACGGACAGCAGTCCAAATATTTATTCAATTACATTTTTTGTTATGTAATCCAATAAAAAAAAGTGAATCAAATAAAAAATAAACTAAGCTTATAACTCAATCTCTGTAATTATTGTAATGTTAATAATAATATTGGGGGTTAAAACTCAGTGTCTATAGTTCTTGTAATGTTAATAGTAATGTTAATAATAATGAAGGAAAAGAGTAGATGTCCCGCCGGGCACGGTGTTCTGCCTGGGGAGCGGCCAACACTCCGTGTGATAGTTCGGAGATGTTTTATATATGCTGTTTATGATTTGGAATTTTGATAGCGTGATTTAGGCTTCGGTGTGTTTCGCTTGCGGAACGACGACAGCCCTGCCAACATGGATTTGATGTCTAGCTAAAAGTTTAGAATGATTTTATGTAGCTAAGTTGAGGCACAGAATAAGGAGTAAGGACTCTTTACGCATGTTATTGAGATATAAAAGCCTTCCCTCACATTGTGAGGCGTCCAAATATGGTATAATTATAAAAACTTTTTATTATTTTCTAAGCGCTTCCCGTTTTGTTACGTTATATAATGCAAAATGGTTGTTTCATTTTCATATATGTAAAGTAGCGTTAAGCCCGGCTATTACTGCCTGAGAAATGTCAACAGTCGTCGTCATAAATGTGCTTTATGTTGAATTTTAATATCGTGTTTATTTTTTGATAAAATAAGGAAATTGTTTCTTTATGGCATATAAGTTAAGTCTGCTCATTTAAAATGTAAATGCCAACCATTTTTTTAAAGAACGAAGTCAACAAACGAGCATACATCCCACTCCGGATGATGATGTGGCCCATTGACATCTATATTTATCTTCGACTAAGATTCAAAACGTAGATACGTGGTCACCTCCGAGGACTACGATGAAATGCCTTGTTTCCAGTCAAAATGGTGCCCGATTCTCTACACCCAACATACGAAACACAGCAACATGAAGCTGCTATTTCAAACCGGTATTCTGTACGAGCACCACGCTCGCACAGAATACGGTCGAGCCGACCCATTCTTGCTATAACTATACTATAGCTGTCGCGTAGCTCTACCACGTAAAAATATTAACATTGCAAGCCCATAGATATAATTTTTTTTTTATAGAATAGGGTGACAAACGAGCACACAGGCCACCTTATGAAAAGTGGTTGCTGCGGCCCATAGATATCTACATCTATCCTCCATTACAAATCAAAATGCAGATGCGTTGTCACCCATGAAGACTAAGATGGAATGCCTCGTTTCTAGTAAAAAGGGTATCCGGTTCTCTACACTCACCATACAAAATACAGCAGCATTAAGCTATTATTTCACGCTGGTATTCTGTGAGAGCGTGGTCCTTCCCCGGTCGAGCCGACCCATTCGTGCTACAACTATACTACTAATATAACTGCAGCATGGCTCTACCACGTAAAAATAAAAATAAAATTAAAGTGCCTGCCTGTAACAATGAATAGCCTTAAGCCATTATTTACAATCTTTAAGACGTGAATTATCATTTTTTTTAATTCTGTTCTTCCTAATCTCCAAAATCGTGAACGTATTGTGATAAAGCTTCACAAACCGATAAAGCATAGTGTCAAGGGTGATCTCGATTACTTTTTAAATAAAACTTGATTTTTTTCGGATATCGAAAAATTTATAAATAAATGATCTTTGATGATATCTTAAACCTTAAGTCCTATACGACACATTATTAGATGCAACACAGGCAAATCCAGGGTGCGTTGTTTGCTAGTAATTTCATCATATAATTTTGATTTAAAAATATAAGATTGTACGTAAAAGTTGATCGTCCTGGCAGAATAGTCTAATTCTAATCGTTTTGACTAATCCACATCTAATTCTCATTCACCACGTTATTGGATTATTAACCAATCGCTTCGATGATGAAAGTTAAAAACCAAAAACAATTAGGCTTTTTCTCGACAAATATTTGAGCAAATGCCAAGGTTTCATATTACAATTTCATCATTAATTTTTAATTTCTGGATACAGAGATTACCGACTTGCAAAAAAATGATTAGAGGCTTTGCCCACGGTAATTTATAGTTGGAGTGATTGGCAGGCGAGGCTTCGTAAAGCATTTCCTTAAGAGCAAAATTATGGTCGGTTTCTCGAAGAAATACTTAATCGTACAACACGTGATAATGAAAACTTACGCGAGTATTTCTATTACAAACTGACTTTAATAAATCGATGTGAAATTGTGGGAAGGAAAGCCGTAGATTGTGTAGTTCACGGTGTTACTGATAAATCAGTTAGGAATGGTGCTCAGGCCTTAAGCTGTGAGGAACCAGAAGACTTGCTAAATTATCTGAGTTCACAACGCCTTTCTGATTCTTTTCAATTTTCAAAAAAGTAGTTGGAAAGCACTTCCGGGAATAAGCTTGGTAACTCTGCTACATTTTCATCTGATAGTATCACCTGTTTTAATTGTAAGGAAAAAGGACATTCATTTTACAAATGTCCCTTTATAACCCAAAATTAGATACTGAACCCCATACTGACGCTAGTGCTCATGGAATAGGCGGAATATTGTTGAAATGGCAAGAAAACCCACGCGTTCGAAAACCAGTCGCCTATTTTAGTCGACAAACTACTCCTGAAGAGCGCCACTTACACTCGTATGAGCTGGAGACGCTTTTTATTTTCTTTGAAGAAATTCCGAGTGTACCTTTTAGGTATCTTCTTTAAAGTAGTTACTGATTGTCATGCTCTTAGGACAACTCTTACTAAACGCGACCTTAAACCACGCATAGCTATGTGGTGGCTGCAAATTAGTGAGTTTTCATTCAACATCGAATACCGTCCGGGTACTCAAATGGCTCATGTAGACGCTTTGAGTAGAAATTCAAGGTTGATTGATCCTACAGAGGATTCCCTTTGCACAGTTTACCGCATTGAGACGGACAGTTGATTGTTAACTTTACAAATGATTGACCCTGATATTTCTCGTATATCAAAAGTTCTCAATCCTGATAACGATGAGGAGTTTAAGGACATAAAGAAAAATTATGTCGTTAAAGATCACAAAGTTTAATGTCAAATTGCGTCTCGTAGTTCCCCGAAGTGCACGTTTCCAAATATGTCGGTTCAATCATGACGATATAGGTCATTTAGAAATAGCAAAGACTACTGAGCGAATTCAATCACAATTCTGGTTCCCTAAAATGCGCCGGCTTATAAAAAAAATATGTAGGGTCCCGTTTAGAGTACACACAATCCATATAGATCATCTAGGTCCCTTTGTGAAGAGCAGGAAGGGGAATGTTTACATATTAACTGTCGTGGATGCTTTTACGAAATATGTATTTGTAAAGCCCGTGAAAACCACAAAAACTAAAAGTACGCTCAAGGTTCTTGAAAATATTGTTTATGATTTTGGACTAACGTCCAGTATCATATCTGATCGAGGAACATCATTTACCTCAAAAGCGTTTAAGAGATTTTGTGACTCTCACGGAATAAAACATGTTCTAAGTGCCGTCGCGTGTCCCAGAGCGAACGGCAAAGCTGAAAGGTTCAATCAGACGATACTAGACGTTTTGACTAAGTATAACGCAGGCAGTGACAAACGTGACTGGGACACGTATACGGGAAAAATACAATGGGGCTTAAACACCACTATCGATAGCTCAACCCAAAAGACTCCGTCGGGAGCCTTGTTTGGTGTTAAACTCCGTGATAGTATTTCTAACTCAGTATTGATGCTAAACTTGAGAATTTGAGTGAGTTGAGAAACGAAATCCTATACTATTAAACGAGCAATTCTTGTATATATATATAATCGGGATCTCGGAAACGGCTCCAACGATTTTCATAAAATTTTGTGTCCAGGGAGTTTCGGGGAAAATAAATCGATCTAGCTAGGATTTATTTTTAGAAAAAGTCTTTTTGTCCGTGTTTTTAGGCAATGAAAAACTGCTACAATATCGTTAGAATAAGAAGGTAAATTTTGACACTTTATCAATGATTATTAATAGCTTATTGGTATATTGGGCGGTTACAGAATCGTAATACCATGGTTCGAACCCAGACCGACCGAGTGACTTTTTTAAATTTTTTTTAAGTTCCTTTCTTTTTTGAGAAAATCTGTTTTTTTTTGAGCCCTTTTTTAGTAATTTTTAATAATACGAAAATTTTTATACAATTAATTGCACTCATGATTTTTTATTCAAATAACCAGTTCAGTTTTTTCTATTATGTCAATAAGATCAAAAAATAGTATTCATCAGTATGTAATTTGTATCTAAATGTAATTTCGAAAAAAACCGAGCAAAGCTCGGTCATCCGGGTACTCAGTACTAATATCAGAATTGATCAAGGCAAACAAAAAATCGATATGATGCTGGACGGGCTCCCGCCGTAGTTTATAAGGAGGGCGATTTGGTTAAAATAACGAGGACGAATTTTTACAACAAAGGTAAAAGTACCAAACTTTTATCAAAATTTACTGGCCCGTATATTATAGTTAAAACGTTAGCAAACAACAGATATAAGATTGCAGATATTCCGCGATTAAATAGAAAGAAAAAGTCATTTGAGAGCGTCGTTGCTGCTGACAGAATGAGGCCTTGGCGAAACCAAAATCTTAGAGTCACAAACAGACGAGCTTTCGAGTACCGAATCTGCTGAAAGTGATCAAGACTTAATTCTGTATAAATATTTATTTCTGTTTTCTGTGTGTAATATCACGATAACAAGAACTAATGTATTAGTTGTTTTATTTCACGAGGACAGGCAGTGGGACAGCGGACAGGCAGAGGGACGTTGACATCAAGGATCAAACTGCAATGATTTGCCTGCCACCATGAAGTAGAACAAAAATTGGTTGTATGTGCTATTTGGTGATTGAGTAATTTTATTTTATATTTCTGCATTTGGTTGATCGATTGTAGACCTTAATTGCTAGATAATTATTAAATACCATATACGTATGTTAATATAGAGTGTGCACAAGGAGTTGCACTCTAGCGGATGGCCGAATGTCATGATTCAATCTATTTTTCAATAATTAGGTGCTAAAATGAATACGTATTTCCGGTCAAATTGGTAGTATTTCTGCTTGTTTATGATTGGTTGGTTTGAAACTGACAATTCCTACACGCGCCAATCAGAAGCAAGTTACGAAAAGTGATAGGGGAAATGTTTTTGCTTTGAGATTGAGCCAGCGGTCGGAGCGTCATTCCTGTTCACAGACTACTAAGAGGATACTACGCATTTCCTGTTGGAGTAGCGGTGGCTTCTGGTCACGAGATAAATTACTCGCCAAAATAGTTTTATTTAAATTATTCATAATAATTCTGTATTATAACTTAAGTTGAAAAGTACTGGCTACGTTATTACAATATTTATCTCAGAATGTGAATTGTGCACGACACGAATCCAATAAATTAGTTTTTCTATTACCCTTGAGTTTAATTCTTAAAAATACTGTAGTAGCTGCAGTTTTAATAAATAGTATTATTTTATATGCTATGTAGGTAAATTAGGGTATATATTATAGGTATTTAGTTTTACTTTTATTTTTTATTTTTAACTCAAATTCAAACGTAGTTTTAACATAAATATATTTAAAACTACGTTTTAAGTTGTTGATGTATGTTTACCTAGTATACATTGTCCGACTAGGTAAGTCTAACGGACAACGGATCGGTGAAATAAATATAATTATTATGTATAATGTCTGAAAATTACAAATCGTTTTATATAAATAATAAAATCGTTCATGAGTCTGTTGGGGATCATATAAATTCTTAACAACTTGACCTGGTTATATTCAATTAATATATTTGTTTTTGTCGAGACGATTGTTCATATCAATGATTCACTAGGAGCCGATAGATGGCGCTGCAGTTAAGTTATGAATGAATTCTATTCTATATATTCAGCTTCTCTTTATAAGACCAAAGTGACTGTTTAAACTCACAATATAAGAAGTAAGTATGTTGGTTTCGTGCCCACAAAAAATCGTAAAACCGGGACTTGGTATTTGTTGGTTGAGTTGTGGTCGAGTCTTTGACAAATTTTGTAATTATACTGTAAAATGTTTGTTCTAACATAGATGATATTTATACGTAACTATATATATATATATATATATATATATATATATATATATATATATATATATATATATATATATATATATATTAGATTATTGCTGCACCGCCTCCTAAATGTCTATCTCTAACACACGATCTGTTTAACGTAATGGTTGACTAGAAGAGAATGCCCTATAGCACTAAGTACTACCGCCATATGTACTACATTGTGCATGAAAGTGTAAATAAATAAAAAGTTGTGGTGGAATTCTGAGTGAAATTCAACGATTTCCAAACAATCATCATTTACTAAAAAGGACAAAAATACGTCTGCCGGGAAAACTACTGACTGTGTAAAACAAATTTATTCACAAAAAAACTATAGTCATTATACATACCTACATAGTATAGTATACACACTTTATTAATGCGGAATCCGGTTAGGATTATATTTAACTAAACGTAATTTCCGTCCGAAAAATATCTTCGTTGCTTCAAGTCGGACTTAACGAACTTTTAGATAGATAGATAGAAAATTCTTTATTGCACTCAAACAAAACAATTTGGTACAAAGGCGAACTTAATGCCGAAAAGGCATTCTCTGCCAACTAACTTCAACATAATCATAAGAAATAGCATACGACTGCGCTTTGCATATTTTTAAATTAAAAATTCATTTTATTAAATTCCCTAAGTAGTTAAATCCTGGAACTTGAACTTTGCACATTTAAAAAAATAGGGTTGACCTACAGACCATCCCTGCAACTTCCTGCTAATTTCAAATTCAATGCGCTTCAAATTTCACCTGTCATGACGTTTTTGAGCTCAAAAAAATCGTAACAAGTTCAGGATAGAATTTTTATATAATCATATTTCGAGGTATTTTGTAAAAAAAAAACACTTTTTCGAGATTTCTTTCGACAACAATATTCTCTTGAACGAATCAATCGATTTCGACGTTGTCTTTTGAGTAGAACAGATCATAGAATTGATCAAAACAAGGGAGTTGAAGTCATTTAAAAAAAATTAGAGTTTTTTTTCAGAATCCACCATGCCAATTCAGCCTAAAATCACAGAGAATCTAAATCCAGCGAGGTCCTTTCAGATGCCGCCAACCACTTTTAGATCGGACACTCCATTACAAAGTAATTAGACGTTTACATGTTTACATAAACACACACACGCACGCACGCGCGCTGTTACGTCTATTTAGAAATTACAGACAATTCAATTAAGCTCATGGAGGTGTTAAAACGTGAATAATCATTTTTAAATTAGTTTGTCTGTCTGCCCGTCCACCTGTATAATTTAGGCTATATTTAATCAAAACAATGTATTTTTACGTTTTGTGCGACCATTTTACGAAACATTTGTAGATTTTCCACATTTTATATCGCACATAGTTTTCGAGATAATAGTAAAAAAACCGGCCAAGAGCGTGTCGGGCCACGCTCAGTGTAGAGTTCCGTAGTTTCCCGTCCGTCACAATAAGTGTTCCCACTTATGAGTTTAAAGGTGGGTATCCATCTCCAGCAGCGCTCCGCGTTCCTGCAACTGCTCCCGGTAGTGGGTACTGTTGTTTCCATCCAAGTTCAAAATGATTTTCATAGAAAGTCCTTACAAATATATATATATATATATATATATATATATATATATATATATATATATATATATATATATATATATATATATATTCTACTATTCAGATTTTTTTCATATTCTCTAAACTTATGGTTCAAAAGTTAGAGGGGAGGGGACACATTGTTTGTTACTTTTGGAGCGATTATTTCCGAAATTATTGACATTATCAAAAATGATTTTACTAAACCCCTATTCATTTTTAAATACCTTTCTAACAATATATCACACGTTAGGGTTGAAATTAAAAAAAATCAATTCCCACTTTACATATAGGGGGGCTACCCTAATAAAACATTTTTTTCCCGTTTTTATTTTACCACTTTGTCGGCGTGATTGATACACATATTGGTACCAAATTTCAACTTTCTAATGCTAACGGTCACAGAGATTAAGCGAGGACGGACAGACGGACAGACAGACATGGCGAAACTATAAGGGTTCCTAGTTGACTACGGAACCCTAAAAAACTGATTTTAAAGTAATTTTTCGTTAACTAGATGTTTAACTACAAGCTAAGTACCGTGTAGTGGCTACGTAAGAATAATCCATTACCCCATAGTGTTCCGTGGATATCGTAGGAAGCGACACAAAGAAATAACCAAGGGGAGGAGCAGCAGCGACTTTCTAATAACAACCAGAAAAAAAAACTGTTGATGTCAACCCTCCTGCCAAGCGTGAATGAAAATCAATAATGATGGTTGCTCTGAAGATACTTTTTGCTTAAGTTCTACTCGGTTAAAAACAAGAAATATAAAACAAGTCAAAAGGTAAAATTGATAACTTTCATAAATCTTTGAGATTTATTCTGCGCTTCTAGTAGTCGTTCGCTTCTTTGTTCCATTATAATGTGATTACGGGACGATTTATCAATCCTCTGATAAAAAGCCTAACTAAATAACGAATAAAATTATTTGACTGATTTACTACCCAATAAGTGGTTACCTATTTTTTATTAGCGATTTATCTTACGAATAGTAAACCGATAGATTTATTAGACTGTGTTTAGCATCAATCAAATTATATATCGATAAAATTGTCTATCGATTAAGCGGTAATCTGAACGTCAAAGGGACAGTTAAAGTTATCAATCCAGTATTCAAGTTATTTAATGATTTCTTATATTTACGCGAACACTACACATTGAAATAATACTAGTTTTTACGGAATTTATCGCGTATATTTAACTTTTTAAATACCCGACGTTTCGAACGCTTTACAGCACTCATGGTCACGGGCGGGACTGAGATGTTCAACATCCATATGTCATAGTTAACCGCGGTTACCATAGATTAAAATTTAACTTTTGTTCCGATCTATGCAGTATAAACTTATGGTATCTTGAAGTCTTGCAGTTGTATGCTTGGGTTGGGATTTAATTTTATTTATTATAGGATCCCAAGCAGATGGTAGCACCCAGCCAAATTCTCTATTGAAATTAGGATGTTTTTTGATTTCAATAGCCTCGCGAATCATCCTTGGAAGGAATCGGTGTTCTTTAGCGAGGATCTGCGGTCTATCCAATCTGATGTAGTGACGGGGGCGATCCTGTACGTGTTCACAGACTGCAGACTTCCCGGAGCGTCGATTCTTCACATCAGCTATATGTTGACCATGAGTGCTGTAAAGCGTTCGAAACGTCGGGTATTTAAAAAGTTAAATATACGCGATAAATTCCGTAAAAACTAGTATTATTTCAATTCAAGTTATTCTTCAAATTTAAGTCAAATGATTTAGACAGATTATATCTGTCGGTAAACGCTACTTGTCTATCTGGGGATTGAGAAATCTACCCTTAAATTAAATGAAAAAGAGGAAACAAATTATGGTACTGTCCATTTGCCGTGGCTGACTGCAATTATCGTATTATACTTACTTACATTATCATTTGTAACAAATAATGAGTTGGTTAAAAATTGTGCTGTGAATGAAAAAAAAACTATTTTTATGCATAGAACACTACCTTCACAAGTACTTTTCGTTATTAACTAGTTCAAGAGCTTGACTGCCTCGTTGGTCTAGCGGTTGTAGTAGTGCGACTGTTGATCATGAGGTCATGGGTTCGAATCCCGGACCGGGCCAAAAAATCAATTATTGAGTTTTTCTGTCAAGAAATTCTCAGTAGCTGCCCGGAATCAGTAAGTCGGCGGTATCTCACCCCCGTGCCTAGGAAAGCACGTAAAGCCGATGGTCCTGCGCTTGATCTCTCTCCGGTCGTGTCGGTTTACCGTCCCATCGGCTTATGAGAGTGAGTGAATAGAGAGTGCATCTGTGCGTGCGCATAGACTTGGACACTATAATCCTGTCCTGCGCCAATGGCTAGCCTCCGTTGAGGCAGGCCACCGTGGCCGAAATTCGGTCTGGAGGACATTATTAGTTCAAGAGCTCAGTGCTAGTTATTAAGTTAGGCAAGTTTATTACTTAGTTCTTTGAAACGTGGTTATTTATGGTATATATATATATATATATATATATATATATATATATATATATATATATATATATATATATAAAACTTTAATGCTTAAAATGTAATATAAACATTTATAAATATATTCATCACCACTTACCGTCAGGTAGAATAGTATACAAGCACTGGCTGATAATAGTAAGAAAATGAGGATATCTGGGGTAGTAGTATTATCAGCTAAGTATGAAAATTACCAGCTGCAATGGGTTCCATTAAACCGAAAACATAAGGCACAACAACATAGCGTTAATGTACCTGCCACAGTGGTTAAGATAAAGAATTGAAAATGGAGGAAAAGGAAAGGAACGAAACGGGAGTACCTCCTCTTAGCGCAAAAACGCGATAGAAGAGAGTGATGGTTCATAAAATTCGTTAGAAAGTTAAAATATTTTGTAGGAGTCTTGTACATTCATTGTTGATAAGATCGCTTGCTGTAATTTACAATGACGACAGTCGAAATAATATTTTGACTTTTATTTCAAAGATACCTGGATCAATGAGGCCATGTGCTTAGCTATGGATTCAAGGTTTAAATCTCACTAGCTGAAGCTAATGCCTTTGTATTTGCTATGCAGTGGCGGCGTAATGAAATTCCCTATGTCGTCCCACGGATGTTTAAGAAACTACAGAGGGAATCTGAAGGGCAGCAACATCTTCTTGATAAGAAACAAATAAAACTGCGCTTATCAAGCTTTGCAAATATGATATAGATATCGTTTTTGTATTAGGTATTGGTTGATTTTTTTATCAAAAGTTATTACGGCATATTTTTCGTCCTCGTTTTCTATAGCAGATATGATAACAATGGTGGCAATTTTTATATTTAATTTTTATCGCGACAAAACCGATACCGAATAGTCAAACATTATCACTGATACTGCTCTGCTCAAGAGATATTTTGGTAATATATGTAAGTGTACTCGTATTGTATTGTGAAAATTTATAATTTATGTGTCTGCACAAATCTTGGCTGCGACTGGAATTTAAGAAATGATCGAAAATATCGTCAGTCATACATTTATTTATTACAGCCCATCAAAACTCTACCGCCCCCCATAGGCTGGCCCATAGGAGGGATAATTGTATTTTACAACAATTTCATGAAAGCACTGGACATGCTCATTCCCTATTCGTTCAATACTATCATTTATTTACTTTTAATAATCTTTTGTAGTTTCGTATAAAAACTGTCGCACCTTTTTAAGTTTCAAAAAATAGATATGTAAATATTTGGGTACCATTTTAATAGAACCTGTTTCGAAAGAGTTTTAAGGATTACGTGTCGTAACTATTACCATAAATTTCCAATAAAGTCCCTTGTTTTACGACTACGGCGCTCTTTAAGATAATTTAAATATAATGTTGAGTCTATACTACTTTATCATATAAAATTTATCCGCTTATAATTATGAACTAGATGAATTTCATTACAATTAACACTATTATCAGTTCATTAAGATTGAAAGGATTTGTCGTTATCTCTATACTGGGTAGGCAACGATTAAGTGGCAGTGGCACAGCAACGATGTCATCGTTATTAAACTTTTTTTAAGTGCACAGATCGACATAGCCCCTTTAAAATTATGACTGAAGTCATTGTCAAGTATTGAAAGAATTGCTCCCGATCACTCTGGCCAGTCGGATTCAAGAACATAGTGATATAATGATGTTAATTAGACATGAGTTAATCACAGACAGTAATATATATAGTATATAGCTTGATATTTAGTTGAAATCCCTGAATTTGAATTTTTTTATAGGAAATGCTAGTATGATATTATGGCTTTCAAACGATGGCGATATAACAAACTCTGTACATCATCATCATCTGCATCATAGGGCTCCCCCAAGGAATGCCACAAAGCAAGGTCCTGCATCCATCGACCTCCTGCATGTCTTACCAGGATATCACTCCATCTAGTGAGGAGTTACCTTACACTTTGCCTACTGGTAGGAGGCTGTCACTCGAGACTCGAGAACCCTTCTTGCTATATGGTCGGCACATTGCCACCTTAGACTCTTAATCCGTTCAGCTTACCAACTCTGTACGTTGCCGATAAAATACCCAGGCCACAGTGCAGTCGCGCATTTTTTACCAGCGTCAAAAATGAGTGACTGTACTGTGATCATCAATCAACCTGCCGTGACGGATTTAGACAAACACGTCCTGCAGTAAATCCATTACTGGACTTTTACAGGGAAATAATTGTGAGCTCCGGTTATCCTACTGCATAACGCATTTGCTGCATAAAGCTGCAATTAAGTCTGAATAAGAAGCTACCAACTTCTACTTTACAGAGCAAATTATGTTATTACTTATTTAGACTTAAAAATCTTATTTTCAACCTTTTCTTCACATCTGATTATATTTCTGTCTCTTTATTATTATTATTTTTCCACTTTTCGTTCTCTTACATTTTGACAAAAGAAAAACAATTATGTCTACATAAAATATCAGTCAAATTAATTTTTGAGTGGTTGTAAGTCTATGTATCTATTCAAAAATTTGCTGCAGTCTACTGCAAATCGTTTTGTAGTTACAAGCATGAAAGAAATAACTATTGAAGTGTTGAAGAGATGAAGAGTATTGTCCGTTCATCGTAACTTGACGCGTGATCCGATTGGTAGCCCTGTAATTTACAGTGTTGCATGTTTCAATGCGAATGGCGTTCCCGAAATGTAGGGACAGGTATTATAGAACGGGATATAAGAGCATGTATGCATGAATCTCAAGCACGAGGTTGCGGGTTCAAACTTGGCATGTACAGTCGAACGCAACTAGTGCTAACAGTTAAGCCTTAAAAACGTCTTTATTTCGTATGAGTAAGGGCATTAATTTCGAAATTCAACTGTTACTACGGAGGTGCTGATGACTATACTTATGTGACTTTTTAAGTGTCATAGTGTACTCTCTGAATACACTTTATATAATTATGATCAATAAGGTGTAAATAGATCATATTTTCTTCAATGTTACTTGGATGCTCATTGTCACTATCACTTCCGTCAGTGTCACTGCTAACCCACAATAAAAAGCGATCACTTCCTTCAACTATTATTTTATCTTTCACTATGTACTCATCTTCAATTTTTGTAACATGTGAGCACTCTTTATTCCAAAGCTGAATGCTTATTGACCCAAACAATTCTTTTATAAGTGATTACTTTTGATCATCATTACCTCAATTGGATTTAAATGCACATGATATGGGGACAGTTGCAAAACATTATGACCATGTGATTTAATTAATTTTTCAGCTTTATACATGGGCTTTGGTTTATTTTTTTATTAATTCATATAAAACATTTTTTTGGCAAATTTGGTGAAAATAACAGTCCCTTGTTTTGAAGCCACTCTACCATATTTACTTTGAGACTTGCCATATTAGGGCTTTTATATGTTTGAACAGTGTGATATCGTGCATTGTCCATCACAATCACACAATTACGTGGCAGGTTTGGTAAAACAGTCGTTATGGTAGTCTGTTGATTTAGTTTGTGACTTGAATAGCAGTAACTCATTATTAATAAAGCAGTCTGTAGTTTCTGAATCTGTGTATGTACCTGAATCCTCTGACCAATACACCTTCTTCAGAAACTGACTGCCAAATTTGGGACCCCATAAGAATAATGCATAAATGTTTCATCTAAGTAGACTATAGTCCGCCTCTCTCCTCGGTATTCTTTCAATTTTATTCAAGTAATTAAATCGTCTGGCAGATATATCTACACACACCTTTAAAATGTATTTCATATCGCAATTCGACAAGTAATTTGTTCAACGTACGAATTTCTTTTCGTACAGCTATCGCGTGTATATATATATATATATATATATATATATATATATATATATATATATATATATATATATATATATATCTGCACTTACAATTATTTTAATTTCATTTAGCATTTTACAAACTGTTGTTAGTCTAAATCTTTGTAACTGGTCACCCTAAAAATATACCGGTCATGGCGGCAATTCGGGCACGAACGTGTTGCGATGGCTAAATCAGCTTGTTTTCAGCCTTTTCTTTTTACAAAAAATGCATAAACTTGAAGAATAGTTTGTCGTTTAACAATTTTAACCACTTTCAGCATTTTTAAAACTAAGATTACATAATTAAGAAGCAAAAGAGCACACAAATAGCAACCGATAAGTTCAAAGAAAGTTGACGGCTAAGGAAACAGTGCTACCAATCACTCACGCGTCAAGTTAAGATGAACGGACAATATGAAAGAGAGTGAATGTAAAGTAATAGTCCTCTTTGTAATACGGGACACAGACCTACCCCTTTTTCTACAAAGGTATTGTAGGTTTCCGTTGGTATACCCAAAGCACGTTACCAGACTTCACACATCTTTCAAATATATTTTTAATCCTCATAGTATCGAATCTGGTGTGCCTTCTGATTTAATGCAGCATATTACTTTTATTTAAATCTGGTAGTACATTGGACCCCGCTAATTTTAGTATACAGTAAAACTTTTGAAAAAAAAATATTCATGATCAAATGTAAAAGAAATTTCTTCGAAGTGATAATGCCTCTTTCCAGTAAAAAGGGTCTACGGTTCTCTACACTCACTATACGAAACACAGCAGCATTAAGCTACTATTTTACGCTGGTATTCCGTGAGAGCGTGGTCCTACCCGGTCGAACCGACCCATTCGTGCTACAACCATAATATACTTAGCTGCAGCTAGCAATTCATTTAATATATCCATTGAAACAATTTTTTGTAGCGCTTGTGAAATTGGAACACGCCTCACTCTGATATACTGTTTAACCTTTAATATTCATAGCTTTTGAATTTTCACTGTTTTAGCACTTTGTTAAATTACTGCATAAATTTAAATTTTTCGTTAAGAGTTCAAAGTTCAAGCTTTATTTCATTGAGCTGGTTAATAATACTGAATAATAAAACCTCGTATTCACAAAATTAAAAAAATTAATCACCGCAGAGTACGTGGTAAAATCAGCACTTAAAATTACAACTAATCCAGTCGAACCCGGGTTGCTCGCATACTGTGAAATTTACAACGAGAGCTTAGGCCGTACTCGTGCTTACCACGTACTCGGCGGTGAAGGAAAACATTGCGAGGAAATCTGCATGTCTGAGAAATAAGAAAAAAATATATTTGGAAGACATGTGAAGTTCGCCAAGACGCATTGGGCCAGCGCGACGGACATTTCCTTGCTCTAAAACCGTCTCAGAACCGAGAAAAGGCTTGTGCCCAGCAGTGGGACGTATATAGGCTGTAGCTTTACTTTCAACTTTAAAAATTATTAAATCATCGAATGCTCTTTTATTTTCATTTAGTTATCAAACTCAGGTTTGTCTAGAGAAAATACAACTAAGATGTTTGTGAAAGTGCGCGAAATGAAAGGTTTCTTGTTAATACGATAAGTTTGTAATTTTGATGATGTTTATAAATAATATCATCATCATCGACATCATTTGAGCCCATCACTTCCTGCATTTCGTACCAGGCCATCACTCCATCTAGCGAGGGCCATCCAACACTGCGCTTACCAACTTATCTTTATTTTTAACATAGGTATTTTAAATCAATCCAATTTTCATTATTATATAATTTGTCTAAATCACTTTATTTTATCAACACATACATCAGTTAATGATTTGCTATGTTTGCTAAACTATTTTTGTAATAAGTTTTTTTTTATAGAATAAGGGTGACAAACGAGCACACAGTCCTACTGATGGTAAGTGGATGCTGTGGCCCATAGACATCTACATTTAATCTCGATTAAGAATCAAAATACTGATGATGTGTTGATATGTGTTGTCACCCTTGAGGACTAAGATGGAATGACTCGATTCCAGTAAAATGAGTCTCCGGTTCTCTACACTCACTATACGAAACGCAGAAGCATTAAGCTACTATTTTACGCTGGTATTCTGTAAGAGCGTGGTCTTTCCCCGGTCGAACCAACCCATTCATGCTACAACCATAATATATGTAGCTGCAAAGTGGCTCTACTACGTATAAAATTTTTACCACTATTCTTCATTTATGTTTTATTAAATCAAAAACCAGTTTGTAATAATAGATTTTCTTTTTTTAAAGGTAATAATAATTTTTCCATTAAATAATTACTAAGAACTCATTATTTTAGCTTTATTTCAGAGAGTAATAACTACACAACGAAACGGAAAAACCCCAGAGTCCCATTAGCAAAGTTCACGAGGATTTGTGCCTTGATTTATTACCAAGCTTGTCTGATCTGAATCAGTTTATCACGACCAAAGAGAAGGAAAATCACTTAGATAAATGATTCTTACATAAACTTTTAATGCAGAGATCATAAAATATGCTTTATTTTAAACGATGCTTCCATTAAAAATTACTTGGGAAAATTAGTTCGAAATGCCTATTGCTTAGAACTGAAAAAGCCCTCCTACATTCTTAAACGTTAATAAAACGTTATCACTACGCATAGATTTCCTTCTGTGTAGTGGAGGTATTTTCGATTTATGAATTCCTCATGGAGAATTATCCAGAATCCCAAGTTGAAACTGTTACTTGTAGGCCAAAGAAATACTTTTCTTTTCACAGGGCAGCTTTTCTGTCCAAACACTTGGCGATTGAGCCGTCAATCAGACAATGATTAAAGGCATAATTCCTTATGTTACATTAACTAAAACTTTACAAATAAAGATAATAATATATGATATGGCGATGCGAACATTGTAATTTTGAAGCATTTATAAACATTTACAAGGATTTTTACAAAAATCTAGCTTCGATTAAGAATCAAAATGCAGACGCGTTGTCATACGCCACGGACAAAGATGGATAGCCTCGTTAGCAGTTAAAAGGGTTTTCAGTTCATGTCACTCACTATAAGAAATACAGCTGCATTTTTCTGCTATTTTACGCTGGCTTTCGTTTTGTAATTGAAAGGATAAATTAACTTACAGACCCCCTGATTGTAAGTAGCTGCTGCAGTCCGTGGACATCCGCAAATAACTTTAAATTAAGTGGATTATTAGTACGTTTTCACCTTGGAGGACTAGGACGGAATGCCTCACAGCGTGTAATTATACCGAGACACTATCCACTTTAGACCGGA
The DNA here is from genome assembly GCA_036936625.1 of Parnassius smintheus behrii. Lineage (NCBI taxonomy): Eukaryota > Metazoa > Arthropoda > Insecta > Lepidoptera > Papilionidae > Parnassius > Parnassius smintheus. The sequence continues at coordinate 33,596,480 of JAUPFT010000001.1, read as the reverse complement.
ACACGGCAGTCCAGTCAAAGCCCCTTGCCCTTGGCGACAGAAACATGGAGGCCTATATTCAGCAGTGAACTTTTAATACTCTGTAATTAATGAATTCTATTATTTCCTATGTTAAAAAAACCTATAATATCAATATCTTAAATTGTATTGGGAACATTTATAAAAAGGTTCTTTGATTGTTAGCAGTTTTGAAGGGTGTATTGTGGTTAACCGTGATCCTAATTAGGGTTTCTTCTTAAATATTGTGAAGCAAACATTTCATTCTTTGTTCTCTATTCAAGAGTTTAATGAATAAAACAAACAATATGTTGGATACGCAAAGGAAGTCGCTTATGTACTCCAGACAAATTTCATCACTTCAATTTATTATCACCTATCAAAAGTCCTCTGCCAAACATATTTCTCATAGAAAAATATTTTCCATAACTATAATGTAATATAATTAACACAGCAGTTTTTTATTATTTTGATTTGTTATCAGGATGATGCTACTGTTCATCTCCTGTTCCATTTTCCTCTGTCATCTCTTACAGCACCCAGAAGCTGATGTGGAGTAGTGGATTGTTACACGTCGCCACAACATGTCTACTCCAGACAAGTAGCTTTGTTAGAATACGGTTCCTTGACCGACTCCGATGTAGAAAGGGAAGCCATAATAAAAACATAACTTCTATAATAAACCATTGAGAAACTGTGCGTGTCACTAAAGTCGATCGACCCGTGCAAAATATATTCAATTAAAAGTTTTCATTCATAATACAAGAACAAATTATCGAGTACACAGTCTTACGTAATTTATTAATTAATGACGTTCAACGGTAAGCAACGCTAGCAATATTGTATAGTTAAATTACGTAATAGAAATTACAATTTCATATTGCTCTCAATAACTTCAAAACAGCGGCTTTGAGTTATTATTTGATTTAACACTACACGTACGAACTTATCAGCCATTTACTACATACGAGTGCATAGATTACTGTGTATATACGAGTGTGTTCATAGTCGCACTTGTCACATCTCTTGAAACTGTCATGTCGACTTACCGCTTGAATTTATATACTATGGCGTAATTAAACGTAATGATGTGTTAAAAATTTCATTCAAAACTAAGTATATTTTCCTTATCGGCAACTTAAGTCTACTGTTGGGCATGGGTCTCTCCAGTTGCAGGAAGGGTTGGCCTTAATCGTCACGCTTCTCAAGGGGATTGATGATTCTCATGACACCAAGTGTTCCGCACTGTTGACGCTTCTTCCTTTCGCCATTCGGTATACTTTACGTGTGTTGTTGTACACATGTATTTTCACCATCTGTGAGAAGCCGTAAGATTTTTCTGGCATTTCTCATAGCTTTCTCATGTCACCCACGGAAGGAATGGGATGATGGATTTTCTTACTCCACCACCGTATGGCTCTAAATATTTGCCAGTTAGTAATACCACGCAATACTTCTTAAGCTTTGCAACATTTTTCTTCATTAAGTATATTTTAAAGGTTAGAATACTGCCGCATATAATTTTTCATTTATAAAAAGATAAGCAAGTAAAATTTTTAAAATGTTAACCACCATGGCGTATTTACTGAAATTATTAACTTTTTTATTATGCCTCTATGATACATAAAAGCAGCATTTTACTACTTTTAATCAACCTAAATACTTTTAATATAGTTTTTACAAAGTAGTACCGAATTTTTTTTAAAAAACTGACGACAGATTTTTGATAAAACGCGTAGTTTTATCATACACAGTATATTCTAAGTCTATGGAAAAAACTGTGTTTATGTCATGTACGTCGATGTGCAAGTATTATTTAGTTTACTATATGGAATCCCATGTTTTGTCATGACTGTAAATCTATTTAGTTAATCGCAATCGATAGCCGTTGGTAGTGCCTTATAATTATTTTAATCTAATAACTCCGTTGACGAAGAAACATCTCAAAAAGTTAAAGAATATTACATTGTCCCTATTCCACTTGTATCAGGTTGACATTAATCAATTCCTTTAATTAATCTCTTCTCGCTTGGAAAAGGCTCTTAATATTTATGTAAAAATACCCGATACAAGGGCTTTGTTTTCCCACGTTAAAAAAAATATGGGAGAGGCACACGACTAAACACACGCCGTGCGCGGTGAGCGCCAAACAACCCACGCGCTCTCCCCGAAAAAGGACGTTAAGTTGGGAATTGGACCGTAGTTTACAACGAAATAACTGGCGAACCAGTAAGAGAGGGCTTGGCCCCATGGCGGTACGTAAGCATAAACATCGACTGAAGTCGTTCAAGTTAATGGGTGTAAACGCCATAAAGAATACGATCAAATCCAGCCACAGTAAATGTAAGACACACGGTTTAGGCAATATGTCGAAATAGGCACACAGGCCAGACTGCCGCTCCTGCAGACATAATGTAAGTGTAAGGCTTCATCACCAACTGCGTGATCAGCACGGCTTCTAGCTGAAGAGCGTGTCATGAGTCTACCGCTCACTCACCTCAAGGGAATGTGGTCCCTCGTTGACCGGCTTTCGGCCGCATCCTTAAGAGTCCTCCCTCCAGCTCCCATCCGCATGAGGTCGACACATATAGTCCACCAACAAGTAGTCAAAAGGCAGTTGTAAGATAAAGATAATAAATGGTCATCAGAAAGGGTTTGCGTCACTGACGTTGAGTATATGCATTTTTCGATTATGTCTTACTCACCCACCAACTAGTTGCCTTCAATCATTTAAAGGTGGTAAATTTACAGAGACACTTTAATATGTTGTTATACAAAACATCATGGAGGTCATACAGTCGGCAGCCCTGTCATCAAGCAACCCGACTTGGGCAAGCTACTAAGGTGTGAGTCTAAACAAGACGCACAGAGCGCCATTCAGAATAGCGACCCACCAAATCACCATCGCAGAGATACAATGCTGCAGAACGCAACAGGCATCAATACGACTATTGTCGAGCTTACACCATCCCAAGGTCACCCATACGATCTCAGCAGAAATCCCTACCCGCATAGGTTCTCCGATCACATGATGCGTCGAATCAGGCGCAGCACAACCGCAGATCCATCACGAGACGCAATACCGCAAGTAGCAGTAAGCATCAATGCAACCTTATATCATAACTGTAATCGTACTGATGGCCTCCTCACAACACATTCACATGACCCGTATCGATTTTGGTAACTAAACTATCATACGGATGACGCCCTCTTATAACACACCCACACGATTCGAATCGACTTTGACAATAAAACTGGCACTGTTGTTATTTTAAAAATTGCACCATGGTATCATAAAAGCAAGCTACTGAGACGACAGTAACCAAAAGACCACGTATCTTAGAGCTATAATATTTAGACATGGAGTTGAGTATTCTTGTTCAACTTAAAAGTTCTACCAAACACACTCTCCCTAATCTCAAAGATAGCCGACGTATCATAATACTCTGTGCTAAGATGCCACCCATAACGCCGTCCACGGGCAGGTCGTATTGCTACAACAAACCCGGAACTAAGATTATATGCTTAGGACATATCGGTTAGCGAATCCAAGTTTATCTCGGTCTCGGATACTGTGAAGTAGTCTACACGCCACTATCCCTTTCAAGTCAAAAGTTCTTTAGCGAGGATCTGTGGTCTATCAAATCCGATGTAGTGATATAAGCGATCCTGTACGTACTTCCGGAGCTTCGATTCTTCACATTAGCTATGTGTTCTTTAACGCGAATTTTATTGTTCTTTTAGTTTGTCTTATGAAAGAGAGACTGCGTTCACAATCAATCTCAGAGGGTTACACTTGATTCAAAATTCAATAAAGAAAACGGCTGCTTATTACCATTTGCTTGGGATCCTATAATTAATAAAATTAAATCCCACCCCAAGCATAGAACTACAAGATTTCAAGGTACTATAAGTTTAAACTGCGTAGATCAGACCAAAATTTAATAATGTTAGTCTAAGGGTAGCCGTGGTTAACTATGACATAGGGACATCGAAAACCTTAGTTTACCCCGTGACCATGGGGGCTTTAAAGTTCGTTATACCTCGGGAATATAAAATAAGTTAATATACGTAATAATCTCCGTAAAAACTAGATTTATTTTAAAAAAGAAAGTTATAATTCCATTTACTCGCTTCAATTTCAGCAGTTTGTTTTAAGCGTCTTAATACATCATTTTTCATACAAACTGTAAAATAGAAGATTCTGAGTGTGTGTTGTAGACTTAAAATTGTACGTAATCATTACAGAAATATAAGAAACGGAATATGCTACAACTCATATTAGGAGAAGCTATTGAATAAAAATAGGGTTCCAGATTTCGCGAACAGTCTACCAGAAATAATAAACAGATAAATTTGGTGGACAGCTACGAATATAACAAATATTATTTCCGAGTATAGAACGTTTGTTTTTGTACATTTTATCTAGAAAAACGTCTGGAAGATGTAGAAGAAAATGTGAAATTCATGTCTTAAGAAAAAAACGAAATATCCGTAGTCGTCAGAGCCGCATTCGAGTCATTTGAATAAGAGAAACAACCTATAAGCGTATAGCTCAGAGGTATTTTTAACAAAATTAGGACGGCTTTTAAGCAAACAGAATTATTGAATAATTTTTTGGAATATAGAGACGCATCGTAAGGTATATTTTAAACATCCCGCCTAGAAAATCAATGATTTTTTAACTTAACGCTATGAAAATCAATGAATTTCAAAAAATCGAGAAGTTATTAGCACGAAAGATTCTAAAAATCCTCAAAAACTCGATCTAATTTTCAAAAAAAATTCTTTTTTCGGGATAACTTCAATACCCATGTTTTGATCAAGTCTGTGATCTTATCAGCTCTTCTACGACGTCAATTGCTGCAAACCGTATTGAAATCGATTAATACGTTCGAGATATATCGTTGTCGGAAGAAATCTCGTATTTTTTAAAATAACACTATATAAAAAAATTATATAACTATTTTGTCCTGAACCCTCGTCATCGTGAATGTCGTAACTGCTGAAATTTGAAACGCTTTGCATTTGAAATTAGCAGGAATTTGCAGTGATAGCCTATACTCTATAGGGTCAATCGTATTTTTATATGTTCTATATGTATATTTATTAAATTTGCAAATTTCAAGTTCCAGAATTTTAATAATGGAATAATTATGGTAAGCACTATTCATTAACACTAGGGTTTGTATTGGAATAGCTACTTAAGGTATTTAATAAAATGACTCAAAATAATTTAAAAATAGGCAAAGCGCAGTCGTATGCTATTTTCTACGATTATATTGAAGTAAAACTTCTTTAGGTCCAACTTAAAGAAACTTAGATGTTTTTCGGAAGGAAATTACGTGCAGTTAAAAGTAATCCTTATCGGATTCCCCATTAGTAAAGGCAACGACTGACTATAGTATCTCGTGAATAAAATTGTTTTATACACACTAGATTCCCGGCAGACGTTGTTCTGTCCTTTTTGGTAAGTGATGATTGAATTGATGAATTTCACTCAGAATTCGACCAGAATTTTTACAGTATAATTAAAAAACTTGTTAAAGACTCGACCACAACTCAACCAACAACTACCAGGAGCTGGTTTTGTGATTTTCTTTGTAGGCACCAAACCAACATACTTACTTCGTATATTGTGAATAGAAACAGTCACTTTGATCGCATAAACAGAATTTGAATAGTTAGATAGAATAGAATTTGCTTTTTTTTTGAAGAATAAATATTATAAATGCTATCAACATCACTAATATTCCCTTTAACCACTCCTGATAAGCTTAATACGCTTGTGTTAGGAGTGGTTCACCACAGTAGTCGAAAGGTTGATTCGAACCCACGACATTTTGAGTTCGGCACCCTGCTAGTAGGCTACTGTCGTTTCAAACATTATATTATATTTATTTATATATTAAACATTTAATTATAACATAACTCCAATGCTATCTATCGGCTCCTAGAGAATCATTAATATGAACGATCTATTCGACAAAACATATACCTATATTAAATGAATATCCGCAACTTGGCAAGTTGTTAAGAATTAATACGATCACTAACAGACTCAACAACGATTTTATTATTTATATAAAGTAGATATGATGAGTAATGATTGTCTAAAGATTTAAAATTTTTAGACATTATACATTAAAGTAATATTTATTTCACCGATCCGTTGATTGATATCATAGTCGAAGTTGGACTGTTTGGTCTTGGTAAACATACATCAACTACTTCGAACGTTGTTTTAAATATTTTATTGATAAATAAAAAATGATCAAAAAATACCTACTTATTAATAAATAATCCTATTTATTAATACTGGAGCTACTAGAGTATGCATAATATACAGAAAGGCTATTATAACACTTATAATACATGTTAAATAAAATAAGACTATAAAAACCTGAATAACCCGCATCGATCCTAAGCTGATTGTGTTATTTTATCCCGGTGAACCTGATCAGGGTAGTGAGATAAAATTATTAAATTATTCTATTGTCATCGGTCGTTGATACGAGTACGAATTTTCATGTCAATCGGCTGTCTAAAAGTTGATGTAAATTACATTTAAAAAATCCGTTACATAGATAGATAGATAGATAAACGCGAATCTAATAAAAGCGTATTAAAAAGTTATTTTTTAAAAATTTGTGCTAAAAAGTTTAGTATTGATGTTTTTTTTAATTTCCTACACTGTCATTCGATTTAGAGCTATATTAAAAATCTGTGTCTGTCTCATCAGGAAAACAGTCACGATTATTAATTACCGAATAAACAACTTATCGATATGAAAATTTTGATGGCCTACAAGGCACATTTAAACCAAGTGAAAATGCAAACAAATTTTCACTTTAAATAAATCTCTTTTTTTAAATCTATTTTAACATTATGTAAACGTTAATGTGTACTCAGTCGTCTAGCAGTTTTGTTTAAACGCTTCCCATCGCTGTGATGGAGAAAATAAAATTATAATGAAGTGATTAGTGATTATTATGTTGTGTTAATGTGTTATGCGAAAAACATCAAAGTGTAAAGATAAATTTAAATTAATAGTTACAGCCTATATACGTACAACAACTGTACACAGGGCTCTTCTTATTTCAAAGAAATATATGGTGCAATGTCTACCAAGCTGCCGCAGTGCATTTGGCGGACTTTACTTGTCCTTGAAACTGTTGGTAAAATAAATATTTTGTACACCCGACTTCAATATAAACAAAATGAGATCATCAATGTATTCGAAGTCAATTAAATACGCATTATAAAAGATAACTCAAAAACAAATAGTCAGATCTTGATCAAATTTATATATGACCTTAGGGAAAAGCACCAGCTTTCAAATAAAAAAGGCATCAGAATCGGTTCACTCAGAAAAAAGTTCTTAGGTAACACACATAAAAAACATACAGTTGAATTCAGTATCTCTTCCTTTTTGAAGGCGGTTAAATTATTGTTTTCTTTTCGCTACCAAGCACGTGGTAAAGCAGCATTCAAAATTACCAATTAATCATTTCTATAGCACCGGTGGGAATTAACTCGGGTTGCTCACGTACTGTGAAATTTACGGCAACCGTTAGGCCCTTGAGCTACGGGTCTTATGTAAAAACACCTTATTTTTTCACATCGATGTGACATACGAGCTAATATCGTCCTAATGATTCATGACTTGTACAGCCTTAGATCTTTTCCTTTAATATTCTTCTTAAACAAAAAATTCTGCTGAATAGACTTATATTTAAGATTAAGTGCACTGAGAAATTAAATTCGGTAAGATATTTGTAACATCGTTCGATGTCTAACTTCTTCTAGTATTTAGAATAATTGCTCCTTTTTTGTTTCATATAAGCCCGTGAAACGGTTCACAACCGTGCAAAGGCTTAATGTCATTTTTAGGGTTCCGTAGTCAACTAGGAACCCTTATAGTTTCGCCATGTCTGTCTGTCCGCCTGTCCGTCCTCGCTTAATCTCTGTGACCGTTAGCACTAGAAAGCTGAAATTTGGTACCAATATGTGTATCAATCACGCCGACAAAGTGGTAAAATAAAAATTGTTTGGTAAAAAATGTTTTATTAGGGTAGCCCCCCTATATATAAAGTGGGAAGTGATTTTTTTTTAATTTCAACCCTAACGTGTGATATATTGTTGGAAAGGTATTTAAAAATGAATAGGGGTTTACTAAAATCATTTTTGATGATGTCAATAATTTCGGAAACAATCGCTCCAAAAGTAAAAAACAATGTGTCCCCCCCCCCCCCCTCTAACTTTTGAACCATAAGTTTAGAAAATATGAAAAAAATCTGAAAAGTAGAACTTTATAAGGACTTTCTAGGAAAATCATTTTGAACTTGGATGGAAACAACAGTACCCACTACCGGGAGCAGTTGCAGGAGCGCGGAGCGCTGCTGGAGCGCGAACATAATGGATACCCACCTTTAAACTCATAAGTGGGAACACTTATTTTGACGGACAGGAAACTACGGAACCCTACACAGAGCATGGCCCGACACGCTCTTGGCCGGTTTTATTTAACATTATTTTGTTTACCGTATAGCAACTCTCTCATAGAACATTTCCAAGTTTCCTAGTCTCATCAGAGTTAACAGTCACTAAAATAATTATTATGAAATACATAAAGAATTACAGTGAAACAAATTCAAGTATTAATCCTAAAATCAATAATAGGTTTTGCCTCAAAATTTTACCCATTCTTACAACCTATAAAAGTTAACTGCTCATCGCAAGCCTCCGCCATAGATTGCCTCATTTGGCCATTGCCATTGCCATTGATCACAGGCTTGGCAGGTTGTCAACCGCAGTTTTTATAAGTTTATACTCTTATTACGAAGATACTATCGCCCTTTTAGTTTCCTTCATTTGCCCTTTACGACACACCCACACACGGCCAAATTGTATCGCTCGTTCAGTTCATATTTATTTTATTTATTTATTTTATTTATTTATTTTATTCTTTATTGCATCCTTAACAATAGAATACAAAGGGCGGACTTAATGCCTTGAGGCATTCTCTACCAGTCAACCCATGGAGTGGTGAGAATTTAACGTAGGTGTGGCAATATAGAATAAGATAACACAATACAAATGATAATTAACTACATAATATATACAAACTACTAATAAATAAACTATACATATATGATCTATCCTTACATATATACAAATATATAAATAAATGGATATACATACAAGTAAACATATTTAAATACATACATAATTAGTAGATATATACAAATGACTATGAACGTAATGACATCTGTTTGGCAATACATATTAAATAGATGAGTCATGTAGAATGCGTTGTCTTTAATAAATGATCACGGACCAACTTTTTAAAAGCGTACTTATTGGGAGCTTTTCTGATGTCATCGGGCAAGGAGTTCCAAAGGCGTGTAGCCTGAACTGTGAAGGAGTTACCATAGAACTCGGTGAAGTGAACTGGAGTACAGATTTTGTTGTTAGAAGAAGAGCGTAGGACCCTATCATGAGATGAGGAAAGATAATGAAATTTACTCTTAAGATATGAAGGCGAAGATGGATCATTTAATATGGAAAAAAGTACAAGTAATATTCTGGAGTTGCGCCTCTGTCGGATTGTAAGCCAATTTAGCTTAGATCTGTATTGCGAAATATGATCATACTTACGAAGCCCAAAGATAAATCTTATACAGTTATTGAGGCGGCGCTCCAGCTTGTTCAGAAGATCTTGGGACAGGTCTGGGTAACACACATCTGCATAATCAATTATGGGTAATATAAGTGAATGGACAAGCATGATCTTAGATTTTGTGGGAAGAAAATGTTTTAAACGATACAGAGAGCATAACGTGGCAGTGACTTTACGACTCACATCTGAAACCTGAGTTCTCCAATTCAGCGTGCTGTCGATGTGAAGGCCAAGATTTCTAACAGAATTACTGAATGGAATTGTAGTATTATCATAGTAAATAGGAGGTAATTCTGTCAGATTAATCTTAGCCAGCATCCTTGAGCTACCCACCAGTATAGCTTGGCATTTCAAAGGATTGACCAAAACCCCATAACGAGTGGACCAATCCTTGATAGCTGCTAAGTTGCCGTTAAGGTTTTTGATCCCATTATGGATATCTCCAATCTCAGTTTGCACATAAAGCTGAAGGTCATCGGCATACAAATGGTACGAGCAGTCGATGATGGAGGTAATAAAGTTTATAAAAATTGAAAACATTATAGGAGAAAGAATACCGCCTTGCGGCACACCAGCATCCACATCAGACCACGCTGAGGACAGATGCCCCACACTGACTGACTGCTGTCGACCGCGAAGATAAGATGTAAACCAATCTAATTTAGTAGGGCCAAAATTCAGATGAAACAGTATGGAAAGAAGGATTTCATGATCGACTGTGTTGAAAGCATTTGAGAAATCAACTAGTACCAGTACTGTTATTTTTTTTTCTTCCATGCCTTGTTTAATATTATCAATAACATTAATTAATGCAGTAGTGGTATTATGACCAGGACGAAACCCAGACTGATATATGCTCAGTAGGTTATGTTTCGAAACAAAAGTAGAAATTTGCTTGTAAACACAGAATTCTAAAATTTTGGAAAGAAAGGGTAGAACGGATATCGGACGAAAATGATTGGGAAGAATGGGAGTAGGAACTTTTGGGAGAGGCTTTACAAAAGCCCTCTTCCAAAGATTAGGATACTGACCTGAACCAAGGGAAAAATTGATTATATGGGAAATTGCCGGGAGAAGGTGCTCTAGTATAAATACTACCATATGTCTACTAATCTCGTCGTAACCCACGGCCTTGGACTGGATTGCTAAAATCGACTTTTTGACATCATCCTGAGCAACAGGAGAAAAATGTAAAGTAGGAATGTTAGGAATTTGCATAGAAGCAATGGAAGCCATAGTTTGGGAACGAATTGTAGGGTCCAGTGCTTTTACAGAAGCGAAATGTTGGTTGATTTCATCAAGTGACAGAGAAGGACCACAATCCAACGTAGCTGGTCTACAAAGACCGAAAGATTTTAGGAATTTCCACACTAAAACTAGAGCAGTTATTAATACAGTTATGAAAATATCGGCGTTTAGCTGCACGTATCATATGATTACACCTATTCCTGGCTGCTTTAAAAGATATCCAATTTTCTTCAGTTCGATCTCTCTTGAAATGAAGAAAAGCACGATTTCGTCTAGCCATTGCCATCCTTACGCCCTCTGTCATCCAAGGGGCAGGGGGACGCTTCAATCTATCCTTGTGAACAGGAGCATGAGCATCATAAAGGCTAAGAATATTGTGGTTAAGGATAGTGACTTTATCGTTAACAGTAGATGCTGCTATTAAAGAGGCTAGATCGAGATTAAGAGCGTCAATCCTTAGCTTGTCAAAGACTATTTTAGAAAAACTGCGAATATGCATTACAATAGGGGAATATTTAGGAGGTTTAAGCTTATACGATGCATAAATTAAGTCGTGGCGTGAGAAACCCAAAGCGGGTAACTGTCCATGCATCATCACATGTTCAGGAGAAGCAGCAAGGATTAGATCAATCAATGAGTCATCGGTTCCGATATTATGATGAGTAGCCTTTAAAGGGAGAATAGAAAGATTAACCGACTCAATAATTGAAAGAAACCTTTTGGAACGAGGGCAGTTTTTCAACAGATCAGTATTGAAATCACCCATGATTATACAGTGAGTGTACTCAGAACAAATATCAACAAGAGCCATATCTAAAGTGGCGAAGTAGTCGGTAGATGGGGGGCAATATACTACCCCTAGAAGCATCCTGATGCCCTTGACATCGAGTTCCACAAATAAAAACTCAGAAGAAGCGGAATAGCAGGAGGGAGATGCTAAGACAATTTTATAAGGAATTGATGCGTGTAGGTAGATTGCTACACCACCTCCACCCTTTCCAACACTATCATTCCTAACAAGTACAAAGCCGGGTAAGGGATATAAAGTTGACGGTAAAGAAGGTTTCAGCCAACTTTCCGACACTAATATAGCATGAATATACTCGGGAAAAAATGAAGCTTCTAGTTCGGAACTGTGGCTCGGGATACCTTAAGCGTTAATATGACATATGTTCACAGAGTTGTTAAAAGACGTAAAAACTCCTTTGAGTAGTTCGTGTAAATTAAGCACGCTATCGTTGAGAGAATCATTACAAGAGTGAAATGACAAAGTAGAAGAATCATTTGCAGAGTTATATGCGATTTTCACAGAAAAACTCACATTCTGTGTAAGCATACATCCCTAACAACGATTTTACTTTAGGTAACAATGATCCCTTTAAATGAATTACATATAAAACCACAGTTTTAACTAAAACAATTAACTTTAAAGACTGCAAATGCAAATCACGTGGAGTCAATCGACGACCAAATTTTTGACGATCAAACCTAATGGATGGATTCGTTTTTGTCATCAGACTCTAATAATTAAAATAATATAATGGATCCCGGCTTCACAAAGGTGATTTATGGATCTCAATAACAGAGCTACCTACTGGGTCCAATTGCGAATTTAACCATCTACTCAAACACTCAAAAAGGTTTTCGTTTAATAGGAGTTCAATGACAAACACACACGTACAGAAGATTTAAGTTATACAGGATGGCCCATAAGTCGTGGATCAAACGCAACTAGGGGTTAGATGGGGTCATCAGCTGCAAAAAGTTGTTCTACGGGAGGTCCTTAAAGTCAACCCCTGCAGAGTTATAATTTATTTTGTGTTTTTATGAGAAAATTGACTTTTTTTAACTAATTCTTATTAGAATGCCAAAAAATAAACATCCTCTATCTTTTTTATAATTTTCACTAGATTGGTACTGATGAGTCCTTGCGTTAGACATGCTATTTATGGTTGTTTATTGGGTGTGTTGAAGATAATGTTAAGTTTTACGATTATTATTTTTCTCAAATCATAACTTTTTATTTACTTCGGACCCCACTGTGAAAAAAAAAATACTCTACCGAAAAGTGACCCTGTATTACAAGTTTTGGCGCATTTAATAGGGATTCTGAAAAGGTATTACACATGGTTATGCGTGGCTTTGATATCTTTTTAGGACGATTATTCATGGCAAGGCCAAAGTTAACCCAACCATAAAACTCGGTTAGGCTTATTTAAAAATAAACTAGAATTAATACAATTAATGACAAAGACTCTCTGCCTCTCTTTTACACTAACTATTTAATCCTTTGTCAGTAAAAGGCCGGTTGGCCCGTCAGTTTAGGTAGCGATATCTTTTCTAGGAAACAAAAGGCTGGGCCGGCAGGGGCGGGGGCTGGGGGATGCGCGTGAGCATGTTTCTTTAGAATTTTTAGTGTTCTTTAGTAACTCGCTTCCTGCCTGTGGGTACGCACGTGTTCTTTTTCTCGGTTTTACGACGACTTGTGACCAGTTTCTTTCCTTTGACCTACGCTTTGTTTTTGGACTTGTGATAGATTGCCTACCTGTGACCAGTGCTGTGTGAATCGGACGGATTGGCTACAAAAGTGGACAGATGGCTGCTGCGAGGAGAGAATACACCCAACGGGAGTATGCAGAAATGCATTACCTGTATGGCTTTTGCGACGGTAATGCCCGGGCTGCTGCCAGGGAATATCGTCAACGCTACCCTAACCGTGATCGTTTTCCGGATTACAGGGTCTTTATGCGCGTACATAATTCGTACATGGAGGGAGTCTTACCCGGTCAGCATGCTATGAGAGCAGGCAGACCAGTGATGCAATTTGAAAATGAAGATGAAGTGCTGAGAGAATTAAGATTGGATCCTAGTATAAGTCAACGCCAAATATCCAGTAATATCGGGATTCCAAGATCGACGGTGCAACGTGTCATTAACAGAAAAAAATATCACGCCTACCACGTGCAAAGGGTGCAAGCTTTGCTGCCCGGTGACTATGAACCTAGAGTGCGGTTTTGTAGAGAGATGCTAAGATATCACAGAGAAGATCCGCAGTTCTTTAACAAGGTTTTATGGACGGATGAGTCAACTTTTAGAAGAATGGGAGTATTCAATATCCACAATCTACATTTTTACTCCAGAGTAAACCCCCATATCATAAGAAATGATCGATTCCAGAATCTTTTTGGTATTAACATGTGGGCTGGTATAATTGGCCAGCAGTTGGTGCTAACTAACCAGAAAATGGTGCGGCGGTTGTCCCGATTCTAATCCGGGTCGAAGTAACCAGAAAAATGGTCGCGCTACTGACTAAATTTATATCCGAAATGAACGGCCAGAAAACGTCACCATTTTAATAATAACTAATGGTTCCTGGGTTCAAATCCGGAATGGATGGTCACTAAATGGTTAGGGTGACTATGGTACCCTTCGTATCCAGATCGAAGTGGTGGAGCTACAAGGTCTCGGGTAAGATTCCCGGGTCGGGAATATATGTGGACTCTATGTGCGGTTCTCTATAACCAATGCAAGATGGAGGTAGTGGCACGTGGCCGGGATTTGGGCAATACACTTGCTAGGACCTAATTCACTATATCGGCTGGTAAAGGTAGGAGCGTGAGCTGTTGAAGGAAAAAAGGCATAAACGAGAATAGCTTATGCTATGGACGAAGGAAAAGGCACTTACTTGAGCGTTGATCTTCTGACGGCCTTTTACTCAGGCCTGCGGTTGATGGCGCTACGTTGCAGCTGCGGTGGTGCGCGACGATAACTTGCACTATGCGAAATGGTTACTATTGGGTTGTTCCATGGCGCGACTGCCACAGAGGTACAATGGCATCTATCGATGGTCTTAGCCTGCTTGGCGCGGTGGCGGCACGTCGACAACAATCGGCTGGCCGGTGGCGTGTTTTCGACCTTCACTTTCGACCAGCACGTCTTATTGGTCGCCCAAAATGACGCCACCATATCTGGCCTTCTATTGGATGCGTGCCCGTGCAGTGAAGGAGACGGAACCCCTTCAAAACTAACTAAAGCTAATACTAAACCTAATTTAAACTACTAATCTAGTCTAGAAAGGCAATTCGAAACTTTTTATTGGGCAAAGGGCATAGACGAACAGGATGCACGTATGACCCGGTTGCAGTCTTAACGCGAGCTATCCTAGTTACCCCGTCGGATCCAGGAAAAACCTCTTCGACGATCCCCAATGGCCAACGAAGAGGCGGCGTATTCTCCTTGGTAAGAACAACTACCGACTGTTAATAGTTTAGTTGTCGTGTTCCATTTCTGCCAAAATTGCAACGTATGTAGATATTCCGTTTTCCATCGCTTCCAAAATGACTGCACTAGCCGGTCTAATAAGTCATGACATGTTGTGGCATTTGTTACATACCGAACTAGAATAGCAATTAGGAAAGCGGTTCATGTTCCTTAAACAATTCAAACACAAGTTGTTGGATTTCACTATTTTATTACCTTCGCTCGGTGAACGTTTACCGAAAGTCGCACAATTATACAAATTACCGCGTTCGTTATTTTTACATAAAAAACAGGCGTTATGAGGCAATAAAGGCGCGTTGTTTACATACATCAGGGACTTCGCTGGTTTTGATGATGAGACCGGTTGATCATATCTGGCCTTCTATTGGAGGCGTGCCCTTGCAGGGAAGGAGACGGAAGTGATAGGGGAGAATACCAGCTAACATAGTCTACAAATATGCGTTTTGGCGCAACCAGTATTTAATAAATAGTTTAAATACTCAATTGGGCCCGGTAGGAGGCGCTGTTGTCGTTACATCCAGAAATCACCCATGGGAAGCCCGATCGGATTGCTAGTTTAAATATGAAACAATGAAAAACGTATAATGTACCTTACATCAATATACCTGGTACCTTCCATTCATTTCAATAAAGAAGCTGATACAATAGTAACATTGAATAATACGCTTGTTTCCAAATTCAAAGGATACGTTAATAAAGTGAGGGTGCCAGTAATTGATGATAAATCGATCGAACGCCTTCCAAGATGTCGTTAA
Organism: Parnassius smintheus behrii; assembly: GCA_036936625.1. NCBI lineage: Eukaryota > Metazoa > Arthropoda > Insecta > Lepidoptera > Papilionidae > Parnassius > Parnassius smintheus. Next base: position 33,580,517 of record JAUPFT010000001.1, on the reverse strand, counting down.
TCACAATCATTGAATGCAGGTGTCGTTTTCGGGACGCTAACAATAAAATTATTATCCCCTGCCTGCACGATACTACTATTTCACATTCAAGGGACAAAGCCCGCATTGTTCGTGGATTTTATACAATTCAAAATAAATTGCTTTATTTTAGAATCGTTGTGTAAAATCGTCACGTTGGTAAGCAAAGCACGATATTGTACATTAAAACGTTTATAACTAAAATATTTTTTATTTATCATATAATTTTGTTTTCAAGTACTACGACAAATGTCTTCTATAATCAACTTGTTTATCATTTCTAAGAAATTATTAACTGGAGAACATAAGAATATCTTGAAACCTCGTCCTCTTCTACCACACATCTCCCAATCTAAATGTAATCTAAAATGCCAACCCGTTAACATATCATAATGCGCTAAGGTCGAAGCTATCTTTTATATATATATATATATATATATATATATATATATATATATATATATATATATATATATATATATTATTATTAAGCTCAGATGGTAATTTACATGACATCAATGTATGAATCACCATGTTTTAAATGTATTTCTGCTGCCTGTTTGTCGATCTATCAGACTCTTTGGCTTATTTTTGGAATGGCTGAACCTATTGCAATGAAACTTGACTAACAGGCAGAGAGCACCGCCGAAAAACTTGGAGATTTTTTCTCAATCACAAAATTGATAAAACAAATGGTCTCTGATCTTAAATATAAATAACTCCACATCAATAGATCCTACCCAAACTAAGCCAGGTCGGTTATATATTTAGATATAGTGCAAGAATTGTAAGATATAACGACAATTAAGACACAAAAATTTATGTTTTCTTTTTATAGAATAAGACAGTCCACCGGATTGTAAGTAATTGAAAATAGCTTTAGCTTGACTATAGTATGTGCCAAATCGATTGAGAAAAACGGACAACTTCGATCGTTTTACCAGGGGTAAAACAAACAAAACTTCAACATATAGGCACATTTTATATGTAAGTAGTATTTTCTTTATTTATAATGATTTTTTTTAATTATTTTGTATAATGATTGATATAATATATATTTATTAACTATTATTAAAAAGTTACGTAAAAGATCGCTGTAGAAGAAAAATTATCTATTTTTATAAGGTACTTTATTCATTTAACAACAAAAAGCATTAATTTATAACACATATAAAGATTCAAGTGATAACTGATAACGACACGGAATAAGAACGTATATTCAAAAGATAAAACTTTATTTTCAATATTATATAAAAACTTTAATTTTTATTCGGTGCAATAATCACTCGTATCTTCACTTGATGTGTTTATATAAATTATTCCTTTTTCTGGTATTTTATGGGAATCTCTATACACGCTTAATACGCGATATATAGTGTTCTTGCTGACTCCTGAGATCTCCGAAATCTTTTCTACCATTTTAATGTTTGAAGGATACACGTCTTCGGGCCAGGTGTTTTTGACATATTTGTATACATTAATGATAATCTTTTGTTCCCCGACCGACAAAGTGGTAGGTTTTCTCTTTTTTACTGGTGACGTTAAAGGTGCTCCAAAAGATGGGCCTGTAAATAAATGACAAAAATATACTACCATAGTACTACACAACATAAATGAATATTTTTTTAGAAAATAAATACCACATGGTCACATAAAAAGAGCGCTTTAAGAAATGGGAGCCTTTCCATCGTCGCATTTTTACCTATATGTACGTACCTACTACGTTTATTATGGGTCGGCGACGTCTCTTTCTACTTGACGTTGAAGGACCAGGCCCTTCACCAGATTATCCTGAACTCATGTCGATTTAGTAACGACCGTCATATTAAAACTAATATAATAACAGATTCAACAACAAAAACTTAACTATATAACAAATTTAACAGTAAAAACTCAAATAAAACAATGCAGTGAATGCTATGAATTACTCGAGGCGTACACACTACACACGCAAGCGCTATCCGAACACGAATGAAAACAAACTGGCGGACCGGCCCAAAAAAGGTGTCTCTGTCACGTTGCTCTGGCTGTCATTGTCACGTTTCTTTTAGAACGAACTGACGTAACGCGCGTTTTGTTTATTTTAAAGGGATGAATTTGCAAAAGCTCAATATGGTGATTATATTGCTTCAAATATTTTTTTTTAATATGAAACTGTTATTAAATGAATTGCTGCGTTACTTACCATAAATTGAAATATAAAATATAACACATTTTTCGCGATATACCGTAAGACTTTACGATGTTTATAGGGGCTACAGACAATGTTAATTAAGAAACAAACAAAACATATGTGCTGACCTAGAAGTGTGAATAATGTCAATATTTAAATATTGTTATCACATCTAAACTGAGATTCTAGAAAAGATTTCAATAACCTATTATTTACTGTAACTTCTTCGTACAGTTTTTAAAATGTTTGTTAATAAATAAATCATATTACATTATAATCATATTGATGTTTAAATCAAGCAGTAATCTCTGTATCCAGAAATTAACATTTTTAAATTGAAAATTTAATTTGAAATCTTGCATATTCTCAAATATTTGTCGAGAAAACGCTTAATAAATTTTGGTTTTTAACTTTTATCATAGAAGTGATCGGTAAAAAAATCCGAAAACATCATGGTGGTTGAGAAATAGGTGTTGAACAAGCCAAAATGATTGTAATATTCTTTAATGTCTTATATTTTTGAATGATTAAGGGTGAAAATGTTAATAGCAAAAAAACTAAAATACCACCCTTCCTTAGTTCAAAACACGTAGATCTTGGTAGTCTGTGCGACATTTGCATTTGCTGCGTATGATAAAAGTTAAACTTGATTGTTGTCTCACTAGGCAATACACTTGCCTAGGATGTTACAATGCCGTGATAACCTCAGGCTTCCAATAACGCCCAGGCTACCTCATAAAGTCTAGCTTACGGTCGACAGCTGCAGTTATGGCAGTAGTTAAAAAAATATTAAATAAAAATTGAAAGAAGGTAAAACTAAAAACCTACAAAAACATAATACAGTTCATTAGCGTAAAGAAACAGAGAAGACAGTAGAATTACTTTATTCAAAATTATGGAGATGACATTTTAAACAAGAGGATGCTTAAGCTGAAACTATTAGTAGTAAGGCAGTTATTAGTCGACGGCTTCGAAATCGGTTAATAATACATTCTTACAGTTAAATTACATATACATACAAACACATTAAACCAGACGCCAAATCATTAAGTTTTGTTTGATTACTGTTTAAAATCAATAATAACGATTAATTAAAACAAGGAAGAAAACATGTGTGTAACATGTTTCTTTGTCCTAAACAAATAGCTCAGAACAAGGCTCAAGATTACGGTCTCAATAAACTATCATCAATCAATATAAAAAGCTGGTTTTCTTCAAAATAAATAAGTCGTCGAATGGAGAACAAGTTATGGGCTACAGTAGCCACTTACGTCAGGGGATTGTTAGTTTGTTTACAACTTCAATTCCATGAAAAAATTACAAACATAAAAAATATAATCAAAACACGCTAATCATTAATTTAAATCAGTCTAGTTTTATAGGAAGCCTAGGTAACCAACGGGATCCTATTACTAAGGCTCCATTTTCGGTCTGTCCGTCTCTCCCTCCATCCGTCCTTATGTTCGTCCATCGGACCGCCCATCCATCCGTCTGTCTCTTAGCTATTAAGATAGGATGTTCTTCTCGATTTTAATTATGGCAATAAGCAGATGCTTGAAATGCTCACAAGGTTTATATTGCTATATTCTACCTACATAGTAGCTACCTACAAATTATATTTTAGATGATTGTTAGGTAATTCATGCCAAATATTCGAAAAGAGATGGTGTTGGCAAACACGTGCAAACCTGGGCACAAAAAGTTGTATTCTGTAATTAACATTTTTTTTAATAAATATTGGTATTAAATTCATGGATGCATTACCACAGTCAGTATAAATGCAGTGTTGTGATGTACTAGCAGCTCTCTTGTAACGAGGGAAATAGATAGGGGCCGATTCAATGGATCTATAGGCAGGGGCAGGGGCAGATGCAGGAGCAGGTTCAGATGGCAACTGTGGTATAGCCATTTCATATTGAGAATCTTGTGCAGCTTGTCGGCTAGCTCGCCGCCAACAATTATGACAAACTGCATAGCTATCTCTTCTATTCTGAAAATAATTATCATTGTTAAATAAAGCAATTTAAGAAAATGATAAATAACACAATCCCTTAAATAACTAAGTTGAGTAATAAAAAAATTCCTAAACCAAGGGAGTTTTGACGTTTATCTAAGGTATGTTTAAAAAATGAATCAAATGATTTCATTTTAAAAACGATTCCACTGATATAGGTAGTTATAAGAATTATTTTCTAATATGGTATGTGTCGTTACCATCAACCGTATTCAAAATAAGTAATAATAGGTAAATACCTGTATTGATCTAATCCACGGAAAATATTCATAAAGTGGTCCATTTTCTTCAACAAAGTGAAGTCTAGTTTCTTTCAATGAACAGCCACAACCAGCACAGACATTAGTATGACCTAATGTCCTAGGTGTGTTTACATCAGCATTTTGTATCAATACATAACAAGCATGACACAACAAATCTTCCATAGGAAGCTGAAAACAAAACTATGGGTATTAGTTAGTTGTCACATTCCATAAAAATGATTAACTAAGTAGAGAGATATGTTATCTTACGCGTTGACGACGAGTTAAGACCTGAAGTTCGATTGTATTAAATAATATTTTATTCTTTATACAGTGAGGTCTCGCACTCAGGTTTCAAGTTATCATGTTACACACGTACAAGATACTTAGATATATAAAGATACTTACATTATCAATTCTCAGCCAAATAGATAAGATTATTAGCAACTCTTGAGGCAGAGTTGTAACCACATGCCTCTGTATTCGTTGAATGCGTAACCCGCAGTTCAGGCAACGCAACATTTTGTATCACAAACGAAAAGTCCAAATCACAAAACACAGTCAAGTCTTTATTAGAAAAAAGCTGGTCACCGAATAAAACGACACTATCAATATCCATAAAACGAAGCCAAGGTAGATTTCTACATACAACTTTATAATTTGTGGATTTCTAGTACATAGTGAGTACTCTCTAGTATATAGTCAGTAATCTATGGTGAGTACATAATCTAATCTATGGTAGATTTTTTATCGAGCAGAAGAGTTTTTTTAACAGTTGGTATAGCGATTAGCGATTGTTAGCGATTAGCGATTGTTAGCGATTAACGATAGCGAGGCGACCCGCTCATTCATTAAATCAGAATGAGTGACTGTCATTTTAGTTTTTTGGAATGTTTTTGACTTGGAGCTAAGTCTTTTGAGCCATTATTTCATTAGGTTTTTGCTTGAATAATATTTGTTTATTTGAAGCCTAGATATACTTATACACTACCACAAAGTACTTTTTTACTTTTGAGTACCTAGAGACATCATTTAGATCTTTATTCAACTCGTTGATGATTTAAATGTGAAATAATAATCGATATTGGAATGGATTACTTTTTGATCCATATACATTGGCCAATGGACGCGATTCCAGACCGTTATAAATCAAGCATGAATTAATTATTGAAACGATGATACTGGTACATACTGCAATGTCAACAACATGAAGTTATAGATAAGGATGGAGACCACACTCCGAATACCTACTTGAAGCTTAACCTATGTATTACTATCTCGCTCTCTGTGGGCAGACCCTCTCTTTCTAACTAGATTTCTAACAAATTCGATAATGTATTTTCTAGTAACCTTTATTTTATTTTTCCCAGGATATCGCTATAAGTAGTTGCATTACATTTAATGGTTTATTTTAAATATCTACATCTCTGTTTACTACTAAGATCTAGCCTATATAGATAATATATTTTTGTACAATTTTGGGAATTGACTGGTTTTATGAAGAAAGGTTTTCATTTTCATGGGCAGAATCGGTATTTAAAATATGACCACACATTTCCGTTACAACTTATATAATGCCGAGCCTATTTAGAAAATGTGGAAAATAAATATATCAGAGAACATTTTATAACTACCATTTCGATAATGTATTTTCTAGTTATTGTATCCAATCCTAAACGGTACCAACGAAATATAAAATTAAAATTTATTATAACACCCCGGGTGTTCCATGAATTGGGCAAAATATACCTGATTTATTGTTCAGACAGACTATAAATCTATTTTTGCACAATTATTTAAAAAAAATACCACGAAGACTAAAAGAGCTTAACGGAGCTCCTGCCTTAGACTTCTGACCTTACCCATCAGTGTCAGGCTGCTCTCAGCTGAAATGTGTATAATACTATATTCCACACATCCTGTTCATTTTAAGAATTATCTACAATTCTTAGGAATTCTATATAATGACGCATTTCATAGATATTTAGTACCGTAAATGCGTACAACATGAGACTCGAAGGTAAACTGAGACTAAACTTCCATGGCATATATTATTACATGTAGTATCATTATTATTTTGGCAACACTGACAGTTCAGTTTCAAATTTGTTGTGTGAGGTTCCATACTTGCTGTCGTGAAGGATTTTTTACCAGGTAAGTAGTATTTTTTGAGAAATAGACATTAATTTGTTTGTGAAATATATTGTTGTACTACATATATAGTACGCGTCACATAAAAAGAACACTGGCGGTCAAGCTGCGCATAGGCGAGATATCGGTCTACTTGGTGGTATGAGGTAGGGCGCGGGGCGGGTGAGCCACGCGCCGCATGTTTACCGATGCGCTATTAGTTCATCAGTTGAGCTTTGCTTCCCGCGTTCATGTTCATGCGCAAACACACTCCCACCACTTTCTTCCAGCGTTCTTTTTACGTGAAGCGTGCTATACCTCAGAACTCTGATAATTGACTAATAAGTACTGTGATTTAAATCGATTAATCAATCCCATCTTGTGAAGCATGTTCCCATAGACAAAAAAAACTCCATGTTTTAGACTATTTGTTAAATGTTGCCAGAATAAATTCAAAATTTCCTCAAACTGGACGCATTTTATTTTTATGATGGAAAATTGAGACCATGTCTCAAATTAGGTGCTTATGAGTCAAATTAGGTGCAAATGTCTCAAATTTTATTCAAATCGTTAGTGGTTCAATTTCAAGTAATTATGATAATTATTGATGATACATTATTTTTTTTGTTTCAGTAATTATGTCTTCGCGAAGACGAAGAGTTCTCGGGGCGAAACCCTACCGAAATTATAGTGAGGACACTTTGAAAGCTGCTATGGCAGCAGTTGACACTGGCATGACTTTGAGGGAAGCGGAAGAAAATTTTAAAATACCTCGAGCAACTTTAAATAGAAAACACCGAAGGCTACAATTAAACAAAGTCGGCCGTCCTAAAGTTTTCAGTGAAGCTCTGGAGGAAGTCTTTGTGCAATCAATCATTACAGCTGCTGCTTGGGGATATCCACTATCAGGTTTAGACCTATCTTTACTCGTGAAATCACATCTAGATAGGCTAGGTCTAAATGAGACACGTTTCAAAGGTAACTTACCGGGACGATATTGGCTGGAAGGTTTTCTACGGCGCCATAAAAGCACTTTATCTGTAAGGCTCTCAGAAAATATTAAACGCCAAAGAGCTGGAGTTACGCAGGAGACATTAAAATCATACTTCCAAGAATTAAAAACCACCTTGGAGGATGTAGATCCGGCCGCAATAGTAAATTTTGACGAGACTAATATGTCTGATGACTCGGGACGCCAGAAAGTGTTGGTACGTCGAGGTATCAAGCATGCTCATAAAATCATTGACTCATCAAAATCAAGTACCTCCGTAATGTTTGCTGGGACAGCGTCAGGTGTTCTGCTTCCACCGTATGTCGTTTATAAAGCGGAACATTTATATAATACTTGGACGGAAGGAGGACCTCCAAATACAGTTTACAACCGATCTCGGAGTGGATGGTTTGACACTACAATATTTGAGGATTGGTTTTTGAAGGTCATTATTCCTTATGTTGAATCGTTTAATGGCAGAGGCCCCGTGGTTGTAATTGGTGACAATCTGAGCAGTCATTTTTCATTAGATGTGATACAAAAGTGTACTGACTATAATATTAAATTTGTTTGCTTACCGGCAAATAGTACGGGGTTGTGCCAACCCCTCGATGTAGCAGTGTTTCGACCATTAAAAATAAAACGGAGGTCTGTTCTGCTGTTTTGGAAGAAAAAAATAGAGGAGTAATGCCGAAGCATGTAATGCCGAAGCATGTTTTTCCGAGGCTTTTGAAGCAAACTCTGGATAATATAGAAAATATGGGAAAAAATTTGAAGTCCGGATTTGAAGCAGCTGGCATATATCCAATTAATGAAAAAAGAGTCTTAGATAGATTGCCTACACAGGAAGATTCAGAAATCCATAATAATGCATCTCAGCATTGGTTAGAAACGTTTAAAATGTATCTCGAAGATATGCGAACAAAAGAATGCAGCACAGCCCCGAAGAAAAAAAAGGTGGCAGTTATTCCAGGTAAAGGTGTAACAGTGGAGGACTTATCCGAATCATTAAAGACTAAGACGAAACGTAATAAAACGAAAAAACAAAAAAAAAGGTCGTCGATGATGAAAGCACTTCCTGCAGTGATTTAGAAGAATGGAGGGAAGCAGTTTTGAATACTTCAAACTCATCATCCGATGACAATAATGAGTTCGACACAGCGTTTTTTGATGATGTTCATGACATGTTTCCTGATGATGATGAAAGATCGGCGTCACCACGTATAACTAACATCCCACATAATGAGAACCAAGAAAATGAAGATCCACTCAATGTAGACCAATCGGTCTATACTGACGAACAATTTAAAGTTTCTGTACCTAGTGATGGTGGTGCTGGTTGCTCTAAAGATATCGATACAGAAATTGTAAATAATTCGGAGATTTCACCAGATTCTTTTGTTGTTGTCGAATTACTCTACAATGAGAATACGAAAAAACAAACTGAAAAGAAGTTTATTGCTCAAGTTACGAACATGGTTAGCGACGGAAAAGTGACCTGTCGCTTCATGAGATGTTTTTCAGCTACAAAGGGTATTGTTACGCGCTCCAATCGACGATATACTAGCGCCATCTAGTGTCAGGAACGAGAGCGAGTAGAGCGTGTAAAGAATGACATCACAGATCTTTCGACCCACAGCGCCACCCGAAGAACTAAGTTTCTAGAAAATCTATACTCGCAAACTCGTCCCTTTGCGCGCATTTACCTGAATATTCGGGATGTTTCTTTGCTAATTTAAATAAATAGGCGCTGCAATATGCGATCGGGGCACAGAGTTTAACTCGGCGACACAAGCGAAGCTTCGGAGCGAAATTAAGTGATTTAGTGTGTTTAATTATTAGTGTTTTTTTAACTTTAATTTGTATAAAGTAAATTAAAGGTTAATTTAGGTAATTTTATCGGCAATTTTTATTGTCACGAACCTCAAGCTCGTAACAATTGGTGTCAGAAGTGGGATAAAATAATGCCGATTTTACCTAAGGAGGAAACGGAGGGTGTCCGTACCCGAAGTCAACGCCAGCAGGAGACGGGCCAGAGGAGATTTGGTGGTGCAACGCCGCACATGTCTGAGGGCCAGCCGCCGGCCACGGAAGCCGGTCCGTCAGCAGCTTCTACGTCTGTGGCACCTGACTTAGGTGCTCTGATGGTGATGCTGCAGGAGCAGGCTCGCCGACAGGAGGAGCAGGCCCGTCAGTTGAAAGAGCAGCTGCAGAACGGACAAGAGGAACAGGCCCGCCGGCAGGAGGAACAGGCCCGTCAGCTGGCGGAACAGGCTCGTCGGTCGGAAGAGCAGATGCTCCTCATGAAGGACCTTCACGCTACCTTTGGGAAAGAGATAAGGCAGGTGAAGGATAGGGTTGCTCAACACGACAACCGCCTGTCGGAAGCTGAAACCCGAATCGAAGAACATGAAACCCGAATCAACCATGTGAACAATCGGGTTGACAACGTGATGGCTGACGTGAAGAAAACGCTAAACGACCTCAAACTTGGGGATGGAACTACAGCTCCCGTAGTAGCTGCAGCACCTTCGCTACGTGGATTCAAAGTGCCGCCGTTCGATGGGACCTCTTCCTGGTCGGCCTACAAAATCCAGTTCGAGGCCGTCATAGAGGCGAACGGCTGGAATAAAAGCCAAGCCATGACTGCACTCACTCTAGGCCTGCGCGACCAAGCCTTAACTGTGTTGGAAGCTCTCGGTAAGAAAGTGACCTATGAGCAGCTTCTTGAGGCCTTGGAGGCGAGATATGGTGACGCTCACCTGGAACACGTCTTTCGCGCGCAGATTAAAGATCGCGTGCAACGCAGCAACGAAAACCTGCAGCAGTGGGCCCTTGAGGTGGAGAAGATGGTTCGTAAAGCATACCAGTCTGTACCTGCGCTCATTGGAGGGAACCTGGTGCAAACATTTATCGACGGCATCCGCGACCTGGAAGTCAGAGCTGCTGTGAGGCTCGGGCACCACGAGACGCTTAAGGACGCCTTGGCCCATGCACTGGAGGTAGAAGCCGTGCGGCAGGATCATCGTTCCCATCGCGTCAGGGCGGTTGCAGCAGCTACAGTTCGCGACCGCAACAAAGGATACAGCCCTAGGTGCTATGGCTGTGGGGAAAAGGGCCACCTTCGATCCAGCTGCCCTAAGCGAACCGCAGAAAGGGAAAGTGAACGATATCAGGAGGGTAGTGCAGCTAACGGCACTGCCTGGCGGCGACAGGATCATCGTTCACCTCACGCTAGGGAAGTTGCAGCAGTTACGGTTCGCGACCACAATAAAGGATACAGCCCTAGGTGCTATGGCTGTGGGGAAAGGGGCCATCTTCGGTCCAGCTGCCCTAAGCACACCCTAGGAAGGGAAGGTGAACGGTCTCAGAAAGGAAGTGCGGCTAACAGCACCGCCCAGTAGCAGCAGGAATACGACTTTGAGATCGAACATCGCAGCGAGAAATCTCATGGCAACGCAGATGCATTGTCAAGAAGACCTTGTCCTGAAGATGGCAACCATTGTAGTAGGCAAGGTAAGGAAGTGGTATCCGTGAGGATGCTCAGGACAGACCACCTCAGTAACGGGTGAAAGGACAGCCTACGACGTGCACAGCAGGAAGATCCAGACATCAAACCGATTCTGGGATGGATGAAGGCCCGTGCTACCAAGCCTAAGTGGAGGGATGTCTCAGCGATGAGTTCAACCACGAAAAGCTATTGGGCCCAATGGGACAGCTTGCTGCTTCAGGATGGAGTCCTGTGCCGTAAATGGGACAATGGTCGAGGAGACAGCTGTCGTTTGCAAATGGTTGTCCCTAAAGCTAAAGTGCCGAATGTTCTACAGCTGTGCCATAATGGTCGTTCAAGAGTCCACCTGGGAGTTAAACGAACTCAGCTGAAGGTCCGAGAACAGTTTTACTGGGTCCATTATCGTGACGATGTCGAGGATTGGTGTCGTACATGTACAAGTTGTGCGGCTGTGCGGGGACCTCAGACACGTAGTAGAGGAGCACCGAAATTGTACAATATTGGTGCACCACGGGATAGGACAGCCCTTGACATTGCGGAGCCGTTACAGAAAGGCGTAAGAGGGACTCCTAAGATCGTCCATGTGGATCGCTTGGCGTGTTATCATGGGACCGATAATGCTCGGGACGAGCATGTCTTAGGAGGGGGCAGTGTTACGCGCTCCAATCGACGATATACTAGCGCCATCTAGTGTCAGGAACGAGAGCGAGTAGAGCGTGTAAAGAATGACATCACAGATCTTTCCTATGTCAGCATCGTTTGACGAGAATACATCGGCGTACTCGAGTAACAACTTCTTCGCCTTGACCAATTCGTTCGGGGACAGAACATTGCGACAGTCTTCCAAAAGTGTGGTCACTCTCGTTTCTGCATCCTTGCTGGGGGTCCCACTCGATATATATTGGCACCGACGTAACCAATCCACTTCCTCACAAGTACCAATTAATGTGCCTTTTTCTATAATCTGGTCCCGGTCGCAAAGGTTCAGCACACGTACTCCTGATATATCCGTGGTCCTGACCAAGGTTCGAGCTACTTTCCATGGAAGGTCATTGTTTACCCTTTCCACAAGTACACAACGGTGAGCTTGCCCAGCGTTTCGGGGAAGACTAATCGGAACAATCGTTTCCGATCTCGGCGGAAGAACAATCTTCTTAATGCTGTACACGTTCCCTGGTAACGCACCTTCCATAAAAAGTTCCTCCTATCCACATTTCAAAACACCTTGCTTAACGTCGATCTCACAACAATTATTCCTCATAAAGTCTAGGCCTAGGATGCAGTCGTCCATTATATCAGCCACGATGACATTATGCAGGTAGATCACGTTGCCAAGCTTCAACTCCATCTCCTTCTCTCCACGGACGGGTATACGCTGACCGGTGGCTGTTACCAAATTAATGCGTTCTCGGTTGTATGTGGAGTCCCCAAGGAACTGACTTATAAGTTGGTAACTAACAACCGTACGAGAGGCTCCGGTGTCTATGGTCAGTTTACACGGCATTCCGTTGACCTCGCCCTTGATGATTAGACTGTTCCCATCATGGGTTTGTGAGATCGAGATCCTTGGGGCTCTTTTAACATCAGCCAGCACCCGCCCCGCGGTTCGGGCTTTTACTCGTTTCCCTTTGCTTGCATCAGGGTATCCCAAAATAGGTGTTTTGCACAGACGGTCCTTGAGCTCCTGGAATGCGATATTACAACTTTCATCCCAGCAGAAATGTCGCTTCTCCTCGGTTAGCTTATGCAGAGGTTTCGCTATATCTGCAAAGTTCTTCACAAATCGCCGGTAATAGGAGCACAAACCCAAAAATGCTCTAACCTGCGTCTTGTCTTTTGGAACCGGCCAATCCTTTACAGCTGCAATTTTCTCTGGATCCGTGCGGATACCTTCTTCCGACACTACATACCCCAAAAACTTGACTTGCCGTTTGAACAGTGAACATTTCTTCGGACTCAGCTTGAGATTGGCACTCTGAATCTTCATGAGCACGCGTCCCAGGTTTTCAAGGTGTTCCTCAAACGTACGGCCCACGATGATGATGTCATCCAAGTAGACCAGACAGGCATCGCCAATTAGCCCGGTAAGTACAAGTTCCATCAGCCTTTCAAACGTTGCTGGAGCATTGCACAACCCAAACGGCATTACTTTGAATTGCCACAGACCCTTTCCCGTCGAGAACGCAGTTTTCTCCTTGTCCTTAGGGTTAATTTCAACTTGCCAGTAGCCACTTTTTAGATCCAGCGTGCTAAACCATTTTACTCCTGTAAGCATGTCCAGCGTGTCATCAATTCTTGGCAAGGGATAGCTGTCCTTCTTTGTAACGTCGTTCAGACGGCGGTAATCAACACAGAACCGCGTGCTGCCATCCTTCTTTTTCACCAGCACCACTGGCGAACACCATGGACTAGAGGAAGGTTCAATAACACCATCCTTCACCATTCCTTCAATCATGGTTTCCACTTCCTTTTCACGTGCTACCGGCAATCGTCTTGGCCGCTGACGGATAGGCAACTGTATTTACATATTTCCAGCAGTTGATGACATGATGACAATTGACACTTCTCGAATAATAAATACAAGCCCACTCAAGTGAAAAGGGGAAAATACATTTTTAATATTAATATTTAATTATAAGACTAATAAAATTGTGTAAAATAATATTTTTTGTGCGCACTTCAAAGCATAGGTATGCCAAGGTATAGCCTATGTATCGCAATAAAACGTTCCTAATAGCTTAGACTCCAATTTTGATCTCAATGTTTAAATTTTATTATAAGTGGCAAATGTTATTAATTTACTTAGTGTTAAGGGCTAATTTGAGACATGTGGGCAAATTGAGATCTCAAATTACCTTCGGTCTCAAAATCGAGATTTATGTTGATTTATTTTTTGACGATTTATGAAGAAGTTTGTTTTTTTGTTTTTGATTTTATATTATTTTTATTTGATTTTTGAAGAACTAGTAAAAGATTTGGAGATAATATTTTGTTTTATTTAATACCTCTAGTTATAACTGATTTATTATTGTTTTAACTTGCGCAAATTCAATATTTTGTTATTTTTTAACGTCTCAATTAACAAACATTGAAATTCTACATGGAAAACCATGACTTTTATAAGGTGTCTTATGTTTACCGCATGTTGCAGGTAAATTGAGACAAGACGAAATAAATATATATAAAAAAACTACATTGATTGGCTCAATATTGCAATATGCTCCTATTACCTTAGAGACTCATGTTCTAGTAAAATTTCAAACCATAATTATTAAGAATTACACCTTATACTGTGAATTGAAATTTAAACCTGTCTCATGTTGTATGCATTTACGGTAACATATAGGGTTGGGTTTACAATTCGGTCGCCTGAATTTGAAGATTCTGTCACTGTGGGGGAGTCAAGGGGGTTTATCCGAAGCACCCCCACTCGATTTTTTCTGCCGGAGCAGCGTCGAAGTATTTTTAATTATTTTTTAAAAATATTGGTAAATGACCAATTTAATTACGTTTTTGACGTTTCATCTGTCAATGTCATATCGATATATAGTACTGAATCGATCTAGTGAATCGATATTTCACCCTAGAGAATCGAGATCGAACCTTTTTCTGTTTTATGAAGATTTGCAAAATTATTTACAATTGGTTGAATGTACCCCAACTCGTAAAGAATGACAGTTTTTAATTCAATTATTCAATGTTATCTGTACTTTATTGTATCTTTTGATATCGTAAATATAAACTTTTAACGCAAATAAAAAAAACGATTTTTGCGAAATCGATCTTTAAGATTTCGATTTTTTGTGAATCGATTCATCTAATTTCGATTTAAATCGATTTAAAAATATGTAAAATTAAATCGCTATGCCGGCCATTTTGTTGACAGCTTTTCCTCATGGTGTTGCTTCCGAGTTTCAGAATTTTGGTGAATAGTGAAATATTTGTGGCGGCGGAATACTGCTAAATATCGCAAAGATCTTTTCTTACAAATGGTGGCAGCCATAAATTATGTTTATAAATTAAAGTAGTTACGAAAGTTAATAATTTGGTGTTATATCGAGTGCAATAGCGAGCGAAGCGAGCCTGGGACGTGGAGCACCCCGACTCGGACAGGTTAGGTTAGGACTCTTCGTGGTTATTTTATTGTAAACCACTCAGAAGTAGGAGCCCCGCGGAGCGGGGCTCCGTCGACCGGACTTCCCTCGACTGCACCACGTTAAGTGGCGTGAGGCTTCCATCCTCCAACTCTCTCTACCCATAAATCAGGTTAAAATTGTCATAAAAATTACGAAACATAACCTCAAAATGAGATTTTTAAAAATTAATAAAAAAAAACTAAGCACGTCCGGCAGAAAGCGGAAGTAGGGGGTGACTCTACAACTCCTCCCCCTCCCCCCCACGCCACCCCCCCCCCCCCCCAAATTCAGGCGACCGAATTGTAAACCTTACCCAACATATGTACTATAATAGGAACGGTAATATATAAAAAAACCTCAAAAAAAAAACATTAGAATAGAATAGAATAGAATATCGTTTATTTCTTAGTATATGGTAATTACAGATGTTGAAATTATAGAATGATTCACATATACTACCGTATTCGGTGTAGAAATATTACAATTAAAATAATATTTAACACTTTATAGTACTTATTTAGACAAATTTATACATTTATAACATTATATAGGAATTATCAATTGTAGATATATATTATTATTATTAATACAATATTGGGAGCATTCATTTATGTATAATTTATAAATTTATAATCTATGAAATCGTTAACAGAATAAAAACACATATCCAAAAGCCAAGAAAATATTGCACGTTTAAATTTATTTATAGGCAACTGTCTAATCTGTGGTGGCAGCTTATTAAAGATTGTTATTGCCATGCAGTGGGCATTACGACTATACAAATAAAGTCTTTGGGATGGTGCCACCAATTGGTTTGGGTTTCTGTCTTGGATCCTCTTGGAAATACGTTCATTTATTGGAAATAGATAGGAATATCTCTTAACGAACAAACATATTTCAAAAATATAGAGACAGGGCAGTGGAAGTATCTTTAATTTTTGAAATAGTGGCTTACAATGATCTAAATAATTAGCGCCACACATGGATCTAATACATTTTTTTTGTGCTTTAAACGCCCTGCCTATATTCACTGAATTACCCCATATAACTAATCCATAGCGAAGTACTGATGAGACGTACCCATGATATGCACTGAGGACTGTTTCTTTACTGGCTGTGAGTCTTAGTTTACGAAGAGCAAATACAAATTTATCGAGTTTATTACACACTTTATCTACATGTTCTTTCCAGTTCAATTTACCATCAATAATTATACCTAAAAATAATGTAGATTGTACTGGTTGCAAAACAGTATTATTATATTGTATTTTAACAGGGTGGCACTTTGAATTTAGAGTTTGGTACTGTATTAATTTAGTTTTATTTAAATTGACATGTAGATTATTCTCTTGTAGCCATTGCACTGCATTTTGTAACTCATTATTAGTTTCAAATTCGAGATTATTTTTGTTTAAACAGCTTATGGTTAGTGTAGTGTCGTCAGCAAACAATGTGCATTTATGTTTTAGGTTACTACAGAGATCATTAATATAAATAATGAATAAAAATGGCCCTAGAATGCTGCCCTGCGGCACACCACTACTATTATGTTTAAGTTCAGATTCATATGTAACTTTCGAATTATTTTCTATTTTTGAGAGTAACGTTCTTTGCTGGCGATTCGACAGATAGCTTTTAAACCAATCATGTGACTTTCCTCTAATTCCATACCTCTCAAGTTTGAAAAGTAATCGTTTATGCGAGACAAAGTCAAATGCTTTGCTCATATCTAGAAATATTGATATTGTCGACATTTTGTTATTAAGTGCTTCTGTGACCAGCTTAACTAAATTAAAGCAAGCTAGTGTAGTGGAACTACTTTTTCTAAATCCAAATTGAATGTCAACAAGAATTTTATTCTTATTAATATAATTACTAATTTTATCATGCATTACTTTTTCAAAAATTTTTGCCATTATTGGTATTAATGTGATAGGCCTATAATTATCAATGTTTGTACGATCACCTTTTTTAAATAGAGGTCTAATTACGGATATTTTTAGTCTTGTAGGAAATATTCCTTGTTCTAACGACAAATTAATTATGTAACTCAGAGGAATTGCTATATGTTTAGCACTTAATTTAATTATTCTTGTTGTGAGTTCATCATAACCGGTAGCGTGTGTATCATTCAAAGTGTTAATAATTTTCATAACGTCAGTGTCGGTTACTGGGGTTAAAAACAAGCTATCTCTTTGAGCGGGAATATTAATGTTATTCAAGTCAGGTTTACTGCGCCGACCCCAGATAATGGGAAATGGTTTAGAGAATGATGAGAATGATGATGAAGTCATTATTCAATTCATCAAAATTATCTTTATGAGTAAGTTCAATAAAATAGTTGTTAATAAGGTTACATATATCATTAGGGTTATTAATAGTTTTATCTTGGTAAACTAAGTTTTCAATATTACTTTTATCAACAGAACTATCAAAATTATGTTTTATAATAGACCATGTCGCTTTACATTTATTTTTAGAGTTAAAAATATATTTATCATTATTTATTCGTTGAGATTTTGATATACATTTCTTTAATATTTTAGAATATATAAGATAATTTTTCTTGTGAAAGTTTTTGCTTATAGCATCATGTATATATTTATAATATAATGTTCTTTTTTTAATGCACGATAATTTTAATCCCTTACTTATCCATTTATTTTTTACAGGTTTATTGCCTTTCTTAAAGCGTATTACGGGAAAACACAATTTGAAAAAAAGAGTATAAAGGTCATGAAAAACGTTAAACGACTTGTTGCAGCATGTTTCTCTGTATACTTCATCAAAACTTAAAGCTGTTATGCATTCTAGAAATTTATTAATGTTATTTTCATTGAAATCTCTCACAGTCTCATACCAAAATTTTATTGATTTAACATTATTATTATTTTTTGGAAGATAGAAAATTAATGATTGACCTGTATCATGGTCCGAGAGAGCTAAGTTATGTATATTAGTATTCACATTATTGGTTGAAATATTACTGGCTATTTGGTCAATACTAGATTTTCTTCTAGTAGGTAAGTTTATGTGAGTTAGCAAATTAAAGTTCTTGAGGACTGATATTAATTCCTTTTTCTGCGTATTCTCTTTGAGAACGTCTATGTTCCAATCTCCACATATAACGATATGTTTTTTACTATTAAGAGTTAATTTGAATAATACAAGTTCTAGATTTTTAAAAAAAATAGATGTGTCGGAATCTGGTGTTCTATAAATACAAATTACACAAAGATTATAACTCGGCACTTCTATACCGCAACATTCAAAACAATATGTTGTCGCAAAATCATTAATTACCGACAACGGAGTAAAATATATACCTTTTTTTACTAGTATACATGTCCCACCCCGTTTTTTATCCTGTCTTGAGAAATTAGCAGCTAAACTGTAATTTTCTAAATGTAGGTTGCCTTCATGACCAGATTTTAAAAAGGTTTCGCTAAAGCAAATAAAGTCTATATCTCCAATATGCTTCCTCAAATCGGTCATTACTATTTCAAAATGCTCTATTTTGTTTAATATGCCTGCTATATTCTGGTGAAATAATATAAATTGTTGTGTGTTATCAAGAGATGTCTTACTAGATGGACCGAAAAAAACTGTTTTGTTTGACACTGTCAGTGGTTATTAATGTTGGCGAATTGAATTCAGTTTCTAAGTCAACAAGAATACGCTTAAAGATACTTACAAATATACATTTTATACCTAATCTGTTAATTTTACCTGTTTTATTCGACAACATTTCATAAGTTAAGTCGTAGTTAGTATCAAAGAAATATGCATATTTATAATTTTCAATGTCCATATAAAGTAAATTATTAAATATTTCTACTCGGTAATTATATATAGGGGCTCCTAGTACATATGTGGGGGTACATATAATTATATTTGTGTTACCTATTTCTATTAGCGTTTCTCTAATTAATCTGACTAATTCAATTGAATCCACATTCTTTTTAAAGTCACTCTCACCAATCATAATTATACAATAATCTTCTTCATCAAAATTATAGATCTTGTTCTTGATGTCTGACATGAGTTCTTTCAAACTGCTGTTACGTTTCATAAATTGACAGTAGTTAAATTTTTCTTCAAATGTGCGCTCTATAATACTTAGTGTGCCGTTGTAGTTGCAGCCATTTAGAATACATAATTTTCTCTTCTTTATACTATCCTTTTCCTTCTCTAATTTGCTTTCTTGTTTCTTAACGGGATATTTTGTTATGGTTATTTCACTTTGAATAGTAGAATTCTTAGTTGACTTCTCACTTGACTGTGAATGTGTACCTTGTTTTTGTTTTCTTTTACTAGGTGTAGTATTTTGTATTTGTTTATTAAGTGATTGGTTGCAGGTGTTATTTGTTAAGGAATAATTTTTTTTCATTAACTCTTCATTGATATGTTTAAGATTACTGTTTTCTGTGGAAAGGCACTCAATCTCCTGACGAGCATTATTTAATTCGGACAAAAGTTCTTTAATTCGTCCCTTCAAGTTAGACACCAATTCATCGCTATTTTCGATCAGTACGTTTTTATTCGGTAAACTACTTGTGCTGTCATCCAGTGTTTCGTTTAGTTCATAACTGTTATCATATTTTGTATTTGAATCCGACAGAGTCCGTGCACGGCGGAAAGTAATATTTTGCAGAAAATCCATTTTGTCGAGTTTATAATTTATAGTTTTATTATGTGTTTGTTTTGTTTTAGTATTTAGAATTTAAATTGAAACTTAAAACATTCACAAAAAGTCAAATGTACAGGTTAGATTTGAACCTGGTCTCAGTGGCCCAACTTGAACGCGTAGCCAATACGCCACCGTGACGTGTTACTAGGTCGCTCAAAATAGTGCTTCTATTACGAACAGATATAAATGACAGATTTGTTATGAGTATTTTGTATTTGTTTGAAAATTTTTCTTCAACCGTCACTTTAAATGCGAATTTAGTTTTTTTTTTTTTTTTTTTTTTTTTTTTAAGTTTCTATAGTATTTATTGTTTTATATTTCTATTTTAATTTGTCTCACTGTTTAACAATGTATATTAGATCTATTTACTATTATTTTGCGACACAAATAGCACATTTAAACAGATTTATTGTTATTGATAGTTCACTGTAAGATTAATAATAATATAGTCCAATCCGCGTATTATATGTCTTGATATCACTCTCACACACGTATTGAAGAGTTTTATCCACTTTTTTTGATAAATCTAATATGATACAGTCCAATATACTATTTTTAAGCGATCAAATTACGGGAGCACAATGCTTACACGACAGCTACCCTACACCTTCTCCATCATTTCCATATTAAAATCATTTTCCATATTAAAATCATTTATTGAAAATTGTCTATTATACATGACTAAATATCATTGCTCTGTGTAGTTTCTGTCTCTTACCCCGTAAATCACTAAGTATATTTTCTGTAAGAATCTTTAAGTGAGCACGTATACGCATATTAAAAAATGAATTAGCTATTTTCTTAACTATCATAGTTTCATGCAAATCATTACAATTAATTGAGTCCGTGATCGGGTGGTTATACATTTCCTGCAACAGAGGAGTAAAATGTTGTGACACGACATTAATTAATTTGTTTTCAATGTTATTGGCTCTAAGTTGGCCCATCAAATTAGCTCGTTGGAAAACTTCGTCACAATATTTTACAATTTTGTAAGCTGCTACCGAAGGAAAATAAAGTTTGCCTAGGTTCACAAACGTCGTAAATCGACGACGTGTGTTGTCTCAAAGCCATTTTTTATGCAGTTGGCATTGACGGATGGTTGAATGGAATGTCTGAACAACATCTTTCTAATTATGTAGCGGAACTCGAGAGGGCTCGGGTTATCTTGTGCCCGACCGCGAGCCCTAATGCAGGAAAAAAAAAGTTCCAAGTTGTCCTGCGAACATTTAAAAGTCAACAAATATTTGACTGGATTTTTCTCTAGTGTACACAAATCATTAACAAGTAATAATAAACTATTTATGTTCATTAAAAATCCTAATAAAAACGTTTTTCTGGGATGATACCTTTACCATTTTATTGTTAAAGATTTTAAAAACATTCCAGTGTCATTAAGCATTGGTTCCCAATGACGTTTGTTTTTTAACAATAATGAGCTTTGAACCCTTTCCAAATGGTGACTTTGAATTCATGAGATTAAAAAGTCTATCTATCATGTGCAAGAACTCTGTAGTCGCTTCGCTGTTTAGAAAGTCAGGATGACCACTAATCCTCAAAAAATCTATTGTATCAGCAACAGATGAACTAAGTACCTACGCAGCAAGCCTGACATTCATTTATTTGTTTTTAAAATCTACATGTAAAGCGCTTAATTTATTAGCAAATTTTAACCCCTCCTTGCTATGTATTTCGTGTAATTTTCGGATATATTTAAACGAAATATAGCCGGTATTTGACTTCATTTCAAAATCGGCCAAAACATTTCTAGGGAGTTTTAACATATGTGCAGCGTCAAGCAGACAATATATATTGCTCTTCCCGTTTGATTGTCGAAAGTACGGTCTTAAATTATTTTGTTCGAGAGAGCAGCCTAAATATTCATAAGCCTTTACATGGGATGACGCAACATCACAAGTCAAAGATCTTACGGTGACACCAATTTCGTCAAGTAGAATTATAGTGGTTTTTATTAATTCGGAAAGCAGTTCCCCAGACAAGTTATTTGCAATAAAAAAATATGCAATTGGACACTTAAAACGTACACCGTAAGACACTATTTGAAACACGAGGACTTCGGAAGCCAATTTTTCTGAATCACTTACATGAATTGGTCCTAAATCTACATACCCAACCACTTTGTCTAATTTTTGATCATATGCCAAATTTTGTTTTAATGCCATTCCATCAAATATTAAAGCAACATTTTTTAAATATATTTTTTCAGGTGTTTTAACTTGTTCTTTTAAATATTCCAGTACTTCAGAGAGGAAACCAACATTACAGTTAAATAAAGATAAAGATCTTCGTATAGTTTTTTTTTATAGAATAGGCTGACAAACGAGCACACAGTCCACCTGATGGTAAGTGGTTGCTGCGGCCCATAGACATCTACATCTATCTTCCATTACAAATCAAAATGCAGATGCGTTGTCACCCGTGAGGACTGAGATGGAATGCCTCATTTCCAGTAAAAAGGGTCTCCGGTTCTCTACACTCACCATACGAAATACAGCAGCATTAAGCTACTATTTCACGCTGGTATTCTGTGAGAGCGTGGTCCTTCCCCGGTCGAGCCGACCCATTCGTGCTACAACTATACTACTAATATAACTGCAGCACGGCTCTACCACGTAAAAAAAGTTTCTACATGAGGTAAAGTTATATTTTTTCTTAAGAACTCGTAAGCCTTAGGTGAATAGAAATTCAAAGTTAAAGCAAAAGCTTTCACTTCTTCACTATATCGAACACCATGTGGATTACTTTGTGGCTTTTTGAAATCCTTACAGATATCAGCAAAGTGCCCTTGAATAATATTTTCAATTTCTGACTGACCCGTATACTTTTTAATAGTTGCAATTGAAGAAGACATATCCTGAATTTTTTTAGTTTGGCGCGCCACTTTTTGCTTAAGAATCTTAGTTATATCACCTCCTGGACAACACCTACTGCCGCAACCACGCACTACACAAGTTTGCACCATTTCTTGAATTATAACAATAATTAATTTTATATATCTCGAACAACGCTGTGAACTGCTAAGTAAACAACCGCCATATTTGTCTAATTTATGTTGACATATAGGGCTAATGTTGCCACATTACCGGACCCTTAGGAAATGGGATTGTAATTCACTGATTCGTTAACCCAAAAATGCATACGAGACCTTCAATTTTGGAATTTTTAGTGTAACTAATCGTACTTCAACTATTTATTTATTGGTACATTATTTTATAGAGCTTAACTTCTGATTTGGTTAGTGTGGAAACTATTTCTAAGAATTTACCAGGAGATTTAAATAAAAACATAGCAATACTGTATTCCACACTAAAAAGAGAAGTCAGACCACAGAGAGATAGATAGAGATAAAGATACGTACTGTTGTTTCAAGTGTGGCCTCCATCTTTATCTATAACTTCATGGTCAACAAGAACGTCTTATTTTTTATTATTTTTATCCAGTGCTTCATATGATTTAAAATTAACAACATAATTCTAGTTTTTATTTATTAAAGCAATCTTGTAATATACTTTATCTGGGTATTTTTGGGGCACAGATGGGCATTGTCATTTATGGTTTAATCATTTTCGCTACGGCGCTACAATACAGTTGCATTGCTGATTTCGATTGATCACTCGTTTTGAGTTATTCCACATTCAAATCGCAGGTCCTAAAAAAGTAAATCCGTGTGGCTGAAAATGCCATCATCTGTTGATACTGTTAGGATCCCAAAAAGATTACAGCTTTTGCTGTTTCCATAGCCTTTCGATCATCCTTGGAAGGAATCGGCCAACAATTAAGGGCTATACATCGATATTGTTGTTTATCACTAGCAACATGCATTGATTGTACACTGTTACAACTTAAACTGCCGTAGAATTTGGTAGAAACATAATAGTATAAAAAATTACCTAAATCGGTTTTTTCTTCATTTATCTTTATAAATTAAACCCTTGACCATGGGGATATCGTGTTATTTAACGAAATTAAAAACACAGACTGTGGAACTTTAGTGGCCTGATAGAGTCAGTTAATAATAAAGATACGAGTTAAATTGCTACTATATTTTATCTGTGTTTATCCAATATCGCATCCTCGGTATGTCACACAGAGTACATTATGGGTATGTTCCGAAATACAACACAGTACACTGTTAAATGCTAATGACGTCATCAATTGACACTATATTGCACTGGCGTGCCGCCGCCATGTTGCGTCGGATGTCCGGCCACAATAAACACAAATTATAAAGTTGTATGTACAAGACAGATAGGACAGTACGTCGCCGTAGCGAGTTTGGAGGGCAAGCTTTTTCCCGCTAGATGGCTACCTTGTTGGTGTTGGGGTGTATAGATTATCCATGATATCGATAGATTTTGCAGCGATAGGGATGTGAATTGAGTTTATCGATTTCTTTTATTTTCATTATTCTTTATTAGTTATATTAATAAGGGAAAGGAATTAAAAAAAAACATATTTGCAAGTTTCAGTTTTTATATTTTCTTTGTTTTAACCATTTTATATGTGCTATTTTTTGAATATATGGTGCATCGTTAAAATTAATTACACAATGCGATCCATTCAATATTCTGTTTATTGTTCGGCACCAGTGAAATACTTGGATTTTAGCCTTTAGATTTTAGTTGATTTTGTCATGGTGCTCTTGGCAGCCTATCCATTCCAAATTATTTTGAGTAATAAATTTTTCGGATATATTTTTAATAATATTTCCTTTGTGGCAAGTATTATTTAATACCACATTACTTAAATCAACTAATTTTGAAAATGCTACAATAAATCTTGTACTAGGGTACATAAGATTTTTCCCTTTAAGGTGCTTTCGTTCTCTGTGTCTAATTAAATCATGGACACTAAGCTGCTGATCCTCACTATTTAAAAATGTTTTTTTTGCAATTTTTACATTTATTTTGACACAGTTTTCTTATAATATATCCTGAAGTGTAACTCCTCGCATTTACATTTATTTTTCTTCAAATATGGAGGAGACCATATTTCCTGATAAATTTACTTCAGATGAACAACTAAGGTTTCTATTATCATTACTATCGGGAACTGGTTGTTCATCTGAAGCAAATTCCTCATTCAATAAAGTTGTTATGTTTAATATGGTCTCCCCCATATCATCTTCACAATTAAAAATTTTTGTGTGGATGGCCAGCATGTCCGTCATTAATAATGACTTAAAAGAGTTTCGGAACGAAAATGTATCGGGGTTGGTATATCTATAATTATATGCTCTTATTTTGCCAAAGAAATTTTCAAGGGGGGTCTTGATTTAGGTTTCTTGTGTAAAAGAAACTGACCCCCTCCGATTGCATTATTTCACTTACTCTTATTAGGCTTTCTAGTGTTGTAACCCAATTGTTTAATGTTGGTACATTTTTTATTGTAGCTTTTTCTAAAGAATTTTTTGGAATGAAATGCATTTTTTTAAACTTCTTAATGGCTTCAACCCAAAATGCTTTGTGGGCACTATTCAGTTTGACTGGACCTCGTATTTTTCCTGGAGCCCTACCAGACCTCGAACCATTGCAACTGTCGAACAATTGGTCAAAGAAAGCAACTGCTGCAGCTGTATTTTTTGTTGTTTCACTGATTTGTGTTCCGTCATGTCGCTGAGCTGGAACAAAAAACATGAAATTAGAATTACTTTTACATGATGTATTTTTACTTACATGTAACAGGCATTCTTTACTCATGTTTATTACAAAATAATTTTTTATGAAATTAATAATAACTAAACAAGAAAAACCAATTTACATTTTATTTAAATCTTTCCAACTCCAAATGAACACTAAACCCCAAAGTTCATCTTTAGAGACAGTTGAGTTATTTAAATTGCCACAAACACACATTCATAGACTGCAAATCTCACAGAGAAGAAGTAAAAACTAAACTATCAAAAGTTATATGATAAACAATATGATGGGCATTGATGGGATCATACTGTAGCCCAAACAGCTTGATGGATTTTAACATTTGGGTATCATCAGATTTGTCTTAGTTGTGGATGTGACATAGGAAATTAAAAAAGGACATAAAGTTAGCCTTACGCATACACAATCACAAACCCAATATTCCATTAATCGCTTTTTACATGGTAGCCCATAATGTTATACATTGACCAAAGTATAAGAAACTCACAATTTCAAGGATTGTCTACAAAAAATATATCAGCATCAAGCATAAAAATAATAAAATAATTTGTAAATACCTACTAATATAATAAGGCCTGCTGGACACTTATTATCTTTATGAATTACAACATATCTATCCACTTACTATCAGATGAGCTGTGCACTTGTTTGTCAATAATTAAAAACATATTCATAGATTAAATAATCATCCAGCAAATGGACATCAATTAAGATCATTTATTAATTTATCGTAGCAGAGTACATTTCATCAAAAGACAACTTTAAGATCCATAATATGTAATTTCTTGGTACAAATAAACACACAGAAAAGCAAAACTATTTAATAAAAAACTGAAACCTTTCTCCTTCAAAAATATTTCTATTCTGTGGGTGAATATTAAATTTGTTGACAATTAAAATTTTACATTATGACATTTGTTTTATGGAATGATAGAAAATATTAATTTAAATTTAGTTATATTTATTAATATATTTTAATCTAGTAATATTTGAGAATCCCATTGACATTATTTTATTAAGTTAAGTAGAACTTTACTCTGTGACATTTTAATTTTTTTTTATTTAACTATATTATATTTAAATAGTTGTACAAAGAATTTGTTTTCTACTTATATCTTGTCTAATACAATTCCCTTAAGTTTAGAATGCCTGATAAAGTCCATTTAGTTGTAAGTACATAATATAACTATCCTAAAACCTTTACACCAATAGCAAATAAAGTATTTGATTTGTTTACAGGATGAAATTCTTGATGCAACTCTAGCATATAGAAAACTAGAAAACCACCTTTTTACCTTTTATACGTGGTAGAGCCATGCTGCAGCTATATTTCTGGTATAGTTGTAACACGAATGGGTCGGCTCGACTGGGGAAGGACACAGAATACCAGCGTAAAATAGCAGCTTAATGCTGCTGTGTTTCGTATGGTGAGTGTGGAGAACCGGAGACCCTTCTTACTGGAAACAAGCCATTCCATCTTAGTCCTCACGGGTGACAACGCATCTGCATTTTGATTCGTAATCGAGGATAAATGTAGATGTCTATGGGCCACAGAAACCACTTACCATCAGGTGGACTGTGTGTGATGAACTCGCCAAAAACACTTTAATAGACTACCATAGTTAAAATATGAATAGTTATCCTTATTGAAAAAATAGGCAGCAAAAAGTTGCTGTATACTGCATTATGGCAGCTACGCGTTCACTGAAGACTTGAGTGCAGTTCTTAACTTTCATCTTCTTTATTTTTTCTGGTATAACATGCTCATCTGACAATTTTGGGAGCATTCTTATATTTCCTAATTTACAGTCATAGTTGTAAACATCTACAATGTCTTCCCATTTTGTTAATTTTCCCTCAAAAATTAAATTCTTATTCAACATGTTGTTGCGTAGGCCTTTTATTAAGTGTGGAGGATCATAGATCACACTTAAGTTACTTCCCCCAATTAGGATACTACCATCTATAAAAAAATATTTCATTACAATGATGGGATATAATTTTTACAAGGTTTATAATTTTAGAGAGAGAGAAATAGGTGAAGTGCTCAACTCGAAGACTTTATAGGAGTTGTGCATTTTAGCTTACACTCATTAAAATGTTTTCAGAACCTTTGGTCACAAAACCAAAACCTTCAGTGCTCAAAAGTTTAATTTAACCCATTTTAAAGTAGGAATCGACATAATACTAGGTATATTATTATATGTGGTAGAGCCATGCTGCAGTTATATTAGTAGTATAGTTGTAGCACGAATGGGTCGGCTCGACCGGGGAAGGACCACGCTCTCACAAAATACCAGCGTAAAATAGCAGCTTAACACTGCTGTGTTTCGTATGGTGAGTGTAGAGAACCGGAGACCCTTTTTACTGGAAAAGAGGCATTCCATCTTAGTCCTCACGGGTGACAACGCAACTGCATTTTGATTCACAAATAAGGATAAATCGCACCTTTATTCATAAACTGAATTAACTCAAAATTTACGTTTTTCGAGTTTTCATCATAAACCGCATTAACTTCGTCAGGAGAATAGGTACAGTCCAACAGCCGACTCGATAACGTAAAAATGACAGAGTTAGATGATCGTCGTTCTCTTTTTGATTAACGCGCGCGAACAAGTCGATACCAGTAAAGTGAGCAAGTTCAGTTATGCGCCGGCGTTGTTCCAGTCCTTACCTTAAAATATTTTAAAGTAAATGAAATAAACCAGAATAATTCGCTGTTTTAGTATCAGGTTGTTATTTTATTTGCTTTATTTTATACAAAAACTGCATCTATTTAGACTTATTTCATTTTATTAGAAAAGTAAATGTATTTTTAGCGTGAACAATATGATTTAATTCGGTTTTGTATAAATTATATCGTATCAAATACGACATCATTTCGAATTAATGCAGTTTAATATTAAAATGTAGAAACAAAACTTGAGTAATTAAGTTTTATTTCAGTTTTGTACTATAAATTACCAGAAACGTAGTAATTTTTATATTTATTACTATTTACTATTAAATTTATTAGATACGACTTACGCTCTGTTTGTACTTATTTCACTATTTTACTAAACGGACTCTACTGCCTCCGCCCATCTGTGAGTTAGGTAGACCAGAAGATCACCAGCTGACCGACCACGGCGAAAGCCGTATTGGCGGTCACTAATCAGCTGGTGATCCTCAAGGTACCTAATGAGCTGGCAGGTTACAATGGATTCCATTGTTTTGGAGAACAAGGAGGTGATGATGATAGGCCGGTAGTTTGACGGGTCTGATCGGTCGCCTTTTTTAGGAATCGGGTGGACGAAAGCCGTCTTCCATGATTTTGGGACTACGCCTAGAGAGTAGGAGTACCGGAAAAGACGCGTTAAAACCGGTGCCAACTCTGGAGCACACATCCTCAGCAAATGAAAATGAAAGAATGTTAATTGGAACGAAATAAGTCTTAAAGGTAACTAAAGAAAACCCTTCCTTATTTTTCTACAAGACATCATACAAAGATAAAGACTACAAGGATGTTAATGTAAGAAATAAAAGGAAAAAAATGAAACTAACGATAGAAATAACACTTCAAGGTGCCTATTTCAATAAACAAGAAATAAGTGAAAAAAGAAGAAAGATTTAAGGGAGCTGATTTCAAAAGCATTAATCCCTTCTTTTTATGCAGGGTTTTATAATAATACTTATACTTTAAGTACTATAATATTTTTATGTTAAGTTTTAAAATCAGATCTCATTATATTTGATTTCTAAGTGTAATATGAAAACCAAAACAATTTAAGTTTAATTATGTAAAGTCTTAAAAACTTTTCACGTAATATATTATTTTATAAATTTATAAATATTTACGAAGATTTTAATTTTTGTTTTGTTTTGAATAATATGTATATCTTTGAAGATTAACTGGAAGTTTTTACTTAATAATTGTAATTACCGACAATACATTGAAGTTGGTATTCACAGTAGTATTTAAGTAGGTACCTACACTGAAGTATTTAGACTGTAATGTAACTAAAATAATGTTTTCTTCTTGAATAATTAAAACATGTAAACATAAAAATATTTCTCAATTTTATTAAAAATAACACCTACCAATGCAAATTATAGGTTTGAATTAAAAATAAGAAAGTAATAATTAGGAATATTTCGTCGACAATTATTCATGTCTATATCTCAATACTGCAAATAATCTAAATACTTCACATACTAACACGATAATTTTAATATTAAACTGCAATATTTTCAATTACTCCGTATGCATCAAAATTATTCGATCACATATTTTACTACAAAGTGAAATAAGTAGGAACTTTTTTTTAAATACTTCTATAGAGTGTATTCTTGATTAAAATATAATAATTTTCCACCTCATTCTAATGCTTTGTTAATTAAGCTACACATATCTAGTTTTGTATTTGACCAAAGCATTCTATTATTTTTTTATAATCTTTTGATATCACCAATCTCAACATGTCAAACTTTAAATGCGATTTCCCACAAAACTGAAATTTTGTGTTAATGCAGTTTATGAATAAAGGTGCGAAATGTAGATGTCTATGGGCCACAGTAGCCACTTACCTTCAGGTGGACTGTGTGCTCGTTTGTCACCCTATCCTATAAAAAAAAATATTATATGTATTTAATATTATTTTTTAAGCTTACCAAATTTTATATTATTTTGAAAACAGTGTCTCTTAGTCTCTTCTTGAAGATCTTTAAGAGCACGCTGTGATGTAGCTCCCTGGTCACAAATGAAGGCTAAAGGCTTTAATCCAGATTCGATTACTATCTTAACCATATCCTTTAAAATATGTTTCAAAGTAGCTGCTGGTGTAGTTCCTTGGCAAAAATAGTAAGCGACTGGTTGTCGCCATGATGCACAAATACCTCTGAGCATCACTACCAAAGCATGGTCAGCAAATTTTGGGGGCCCATCTGCTTTTACAAACCCCTCAATTTCATCATTGCTTGCAACAAAATTCAAATGTGCAGATAACTGAACTTCATCAAAAACAATGCTGCACAGTTTTTTTACATTACTCAATGTTTTGATTTTTTGTTTTAAAATTGCAAAAAAGTTTTCATTTATACCTTCTCCAAATTTAATATTTTGTAAAACTCTATTCAGAGTTCTTTTGGTTGGTAAAGAGAATAATTTTTGTAGAAGGGAATACCCCTTAGGGCTCTGTTTATACAGCGCAATGCTCATTAATTTTTCATCAATATTATACCTTCTTCCTTTTGAAGCTTTACCAGCAAACCTCAGCTGCAATGCTATAAACTGTTTTGGGAAGAAATCTAACTTTTCTATTAATTTTCTAAAACTTTTGGTATTGCTAAGAATTTCTGCATGAGCAATGTTTTGTTTGTTATCTTCATTACTTGTAAACAATCTCTTTGTTTTAATCATATCTTTACACTTAAAGTACAACCTTCGACATCTTGGAGTTAAGTTGTTAGTATTGGTTACAAGTCGAGGTCTACTTTTTACAAGCTTAATACATTTGTTTTTATCACCTGGAAAAAAATATGTATGAGTGATATTGTAATCAGTATTACAAATGGTTCATATAAAATAAATATTTTTATTTAACTGTTGGCATTGTTCTAACTTTTGACTATAAAAAAGTACACATGTATGTAAAAACATTAACACTAGGAAACTACATGTTAAATTACAATTATTTTACAATCTTTATTACAATCTGGTATAAAGAAAGATCACTATGATGCTCAGGTACTTTGTGATCATAGTGGAAAATAAAGTATGAAATTATGTATAAACATTTAACATTACATTAATTTAAAATAAACCTTGACCTTGAGCTAATGTGCCCAGCGATGAAGGACCACATCTCAGATCCATATGTTATCAATGGCATTATGCACTGGTTGTATAATCTTGTTTTCAAGTTTTGAGGTATATATGACAAGATGTGTCATAATCTTCACACACTGCCCAGCTGAGTTGGATCCATTGATTGATGTCTAGGTTAAAGTTGGACTTACTTAATCGGACAATTTGTTCAAGGTAAACATATGTGTGATGTGTACATAATATATATCAAGCTAATATTAAAAAATATTTACCCAGCATGTATTCTTTACTATATTTTGGCTTTTTAATTATTTCAGGAGCTGCTTCTTCCATACCTTGCCTTCTTTTACAGTAAGTATGATCATAATAGTCAGTGATGGATTGACCTGAAATAAATATCACTTTAGCTATTTTGTAATATAAGATAGCTTTTAAAACAGTGATTATAAAACCAAAAAAAATTTTGCATAAGAACATGCAATATATTTAGTATCATATTTTCTTCAAACTCTACTCTCATGGTTAATATTACATTGATAAATAATTTAAACCACTGCCTCGGGTATAATTCAGTCTTTATCAAATATATTTCTGAATTTGGCTCTAAATGGGAAAGATATTTTCGTACTTACTGGGTACTCCACAAGCTATTTCTTCTTCAGTCAGTAGAGTAGGATAACCGTGGTATTTCCTCGTGAAGCCATCAAGATATTGATGTTCGAAATGCCTGATACAAATCTTCTTTTTGGCTAATTGTTTCGATGACAGTTGAAGAAGTTCAGGGCTATGAGGAGCGACATAAAAAAGCCAAAGGCTTTGCATGTTTTTGTCTCGAGGAAAGTAAAACATTACTATATCCTTGGCAAGACAAGAGTTGACACAACACACGGTAATAGGCATTATTTAACCCTACGGCACTAGTAGATAATAACACCAAAAAATATGAGTTCTATCTCTAAAATGAGTCCTGTCTCTTATAAGTCACTGAATCAACAGCACCACAAAGATTCGACGAGATAACGGAGGAACTGAAGCTCAACTCAACGTTGCTAGTGAATTTGTAGAGCAGTAACCAAAAAAATACAGAAACGTGTACGAGTCTTACGAATCGACAGCGATTTGTAAAAAAAGATTGCTACTAGGGTTGCCATTCTATAAATTTTAAAGTCCCTAGACTAACAGAAAAAATCCGCCAGAAACAGGATTTTTCTTTTTCTTAAAATCCGCTAGATGTCCCTAGGTACATTTTCGTGGTACCGTTAACTAAACTAACTGTCTAACTGAAAAATCTTGCCAAATGGTATACAATATATATATATATATATATATATATATATATACATACAATGAATACCGAAAATCTAAATCTATAAATTCAGAAAACCTTAAAAAGAGCGGACTCTATTTCATATAAATTACTTATATATAGTGTAGGTTAATGACATAACAACCAAAACAAAAACTATTCATGTACAAAATAAAAAATATTGTAAAAAAATAAATCTCTTTAAACCACGTTTAAACATTAGTCATCTTATTAAAAATAAAACAATTAGCTCAGTATGTTCTTGTACCTAAATTTCAAAATTAATAGCGAAGTATGGATCCAGATCTTCAAAAAGAACTTCAGCGGAAGCTGAAGCTTCGCCAATGTCTCCAGTTCCCATCTTTGGTTTATCTTTACCGACTTGGTTGACAAGATCTTCGGGAATATCATACGTTGCGCAATTCTTTTTTAATCCTTAACTGATTTTTAATTAGACGAATGGAATTTAAAGGTTTTTCTGATTGCTTGTTTTACAGTTTGCTTTTAACTACATTCATGGCACCAAATACGCGTTCAAATTCTGCATTTGAGTGCGGTAGTGATAATATTACTATTGCAAAATTACATAAATCTTCGAATATGTTTACTCCTGCTGCATTTTTGTATGTCGAAACCTTAGAACATGGTCTCAGGTCGAAACAGAGAAAGTGAATTAACGACATTGAATTGTTAGTTTATGTTCGGGAATTCCCGTGAAATTATATTATATATAGAGTGCTACCAACGGTAGATTACAAAATTGGACATATGATAAATTACTTATTTGAAATGAATTACTTCATAAAAGAAAGTCGCCATCTCAAAAGTCCAAATGTCGCTAGAAGTCGCTAAATAATTATTTCTCGCTAAAACGATTTTTTTATCCGCTAAACATTGTTAAAATCCGCTAGATCTAGCGAGAAAGTCGCTAAAACGGCAACACTGATTGCTACTTTCAAGTGTCAACATTTAACTATGACATTTGTCAAAATAGGAAGTCTGTGGCGCCACCAAGTGTTGATTTAAGAGTGCCCTCCAAACTCCTTAAGTTTTAAAAAAATGTTCTAGCTGTCAACGCCGTGACAATAAAACAATTTTTAATTGTGTGTGCGCTGAATGAAGCATGCCAGAATTTGTTTCTATTTATTCAAATACAAAAAATTATAGAATAAATACTGGTATATCCATTAGGAGGATATAATAATTTTTGGATCACAAAATGACAAAATAATCGCCAACACTTTTCTAAATGGCGCAAAAGTATGAAGTCATATACTGTCCAATGTTTTGGAACGAATCACCAGTATAGCATCGATTTATGACGTCATTTGCTTGGACAGTACACTGCGTTGTATTTCGGAACATACCCTGTATATACACGAAAGTATGTCATCAAGATTAAATAAATAAAAAACCACCAGCGTTGAGAAAAATATATTTATTCGTATATTAAGAAGACAAAGCGTCTCTTTTACTGGGATCGCAACAAGGCATTCTAGGTTCAGTGTGCGGACAACTAAAGGCAACATCTTCTTCTTTGTGCGGAGGACAGGAATTGTATTCTTCTGTCTGAGGTTTCATACAATTTTCAAGCGGAGGTGAAGCTTCTTTAGGAAAGCCGGCCACCCTTTCTGCCTCCGGCGATATCCTCGGTATCTGCTACCGTAACGTCTTAACGCGTTCGTATGCGTCCTTTGGTAAACGCATGTAATCGGTTACCTAGATATTACAAATGTTATGTAAATACGTATGAATTATGAGCATTTGTGTTTGTAGGTAAAACAGTAGTTATAGCAGAAATAAGGATAACTGTAAATATTGTTTGCTTACAAAAGGACGGATATTTATTTATTTATTTATTTATACTTTCATGCACAAAAAAGTACATATGGCGGACTTAATGCCATAAGGCATTCTCTCCCAGTCAACCATTAGGCTAAACAGAGATAGACATTATGGAGGCGGTGCAGCAATAATCAAATAGAGAGGATAAAAGAAATAATGTAAGTAATATATGTAATAAACAATACATAGATATTATATACATACACTGTATACACATATATATATATATATATATATATATATATACATATATATATATATATATATATATAGACAATAGGTTCGTATAAATATTATATATGTCAGAACAAATATGAAATATATACGAAAAAGAGAGCTTAGTCAATTCAAACTTGCAACTTACGGATTTACGGACTTGATTTTTAAGGACTTACGGACTTGATTTTTAAAGACGAATTTGTTGGGAGCTTTTTTAATGTCAAGAGGGATGTCGTTCCAGAGTCCGATGGCCACGAGGGCGAAAGAGTGAGATAAATAACCAGTACGGTGTAAAGGAGTGAGTAACTTAAGATTGGCCGAGGAACGGAGAGAAAAATTATGAGAATCTCCCATGTATTGAAATTTAGATTTCAGATACTCGGGAGCACATGGATCGTTCAAAATTGAGAAAAGGGTGCAGAGTATTCTAACATATCTGCGCTGACGGATAGGCAACCAGTTTAACTGTGTACGAAAGGAAGATACATGGTCGTATTTACGAAGACCATAAATGTATCTGATGCAGTTGTAAAGCAGACGATCCAATGTATTAAGATGAAGTTGAGACAGGTCTGAGCAACACACATCGACATAATCAATAATCGGTACAATAAGTGATTGGACAAGTAAAATCTTGGTATTGGTGGGAAGAAAGTTTTCAAATCGATATAGAGATCGCAAAGTTCCAGTAGTTTTGCGACTCACCTCCTGTATATGTTTGTTCCATGTTAAGCAACCATCGATGTACAGACCAAGGTTCTTTACGCTAGTAGAGAATGGTATGACATTATTATTAAACATAATTGATGGTAGGGTGACAATATCCAGTTTAGATAATAATCTTGAGCTACCTAAGATTATCGTTTTCATTTAGACGGGTTCACGTTTATGCCATACACAGCAGACCATTCTGAGATGTATTTTAAATCATCATTTAACAGTGAAATAGCACTTTGTAATATGTTGTTTTTTTTTTTAAATAAATAAATAGTAATAAAGCTATTAACAATATTAGCATACCTGTTAAACACTTCATCATCATCATCATCATTACAGCCCTTTACAAGTCCACTGCTGAACATAGACCTCCCCCAAGGTATGCCACAAAGCACGGTCCTGAGCCACCTGCATCCATCGACTTCCTGCATGTCATACCAGGTCGTCACTCCATCTAGTGGGGGTCGCCCTACGCTTCGTCTACCGGTACGAGGCTGCCACTCGAGAACCTTTTTTTCCCCAACGGTTGTCGGTTCTTCGAGCTATATGGCCGGCCCATTGCTACTTCAGCTTACTAATCCGTTGGGCTATGTCGGTCACTCTGGTTCTACTGCGGAAACTCCGAGCATAGCCCTCTCCATTGCTCGCTGAGCAACTTTGAGCGTCCTCATACGGCCAGCAATGAAAGACCACGTCTCAGTTCCATAGGTCATCACTGGCAACACGCACTGGTTGTACAACTTAGTTTTCAGGTTTTGAGGTATACCAGACGAGAAGATGTGTCGTAATTTCCCGAACGTTGCCCAGCCGAGTTGAATCCGTCGATTGACCTCTCGGTCGAAGTTGGACTTACCTAGCCGGACTATTTGTCCCAGGTAAACGTACTCGTCAACAATTTAAACACTTCAAGTAAGCTTAAAATTCTTGTGTTAGCAGTAGTTCAAAAGAGTATCCAAATGGCGTGTTTGAACCCACGACTATCCGAATTTTCAGTCCACACCCGAAACCATTATAGACTACAGTCGTTTTTAATTTATCATATTATATTATTTATGAACCATAAGAATGACACTGTAGAGTGACCCACTAGGAAATCGGAGCAGAAGACACATCATGAATATCTCTTAGACATTCCCGCTTCAGGATTCTCGCGTCAGCGTCATGATCTAATTTATGCTTTATACAAGGTTAAACCATACTGCCCCATACCTGTATTTACGTAGCTTCGCCAAAATTAATATGGATTATTTTATGAATGACGCATATAAGCTCAACATAAACGTTGTACTAGAAGCTTATCAGTTGATGTTAAGGTGTCCCTTCTCAAAAATCTAATAATTTGACGATAATTTTTACTATGCTTAAACTTCAGTGTATAATATTTGATTGAGGCGTTCTCATGCTCTGTTGTGCAAGGAAAGCTATGATTAAACGGAATCAAGCTTTCTTACATTTTAATAGAGATTGAACTGAGGAGAACAGGGTTGTCTTTAATACGGCAAGGAATTAATGAAATCAGATGGTACGTGCTGTTAATCGCCCGTATTTTTATAGTAATATCATTAAATTTTCATCCGCAGCTATGTGGGTCTCTGACGGGATCTATGACCAGCTGTGGACTTTTAGGGCTGGTGAAGAAGATACAACATAAAAGATAAGTTCCGAGATATTAAACTATTCTAATCTCACTAATATGTGACTTATATAGAAAAATCTGATAAAGCTTTATGGCTTCCTGGGCAATAGTCAAAACGTTATATAATGAGACGCATCGAATATATCGCAGGCGTGGTCCTAGCGAAAGACCTTGAGCGTTCGGTCCCATACATTCCACGCGCTCTCGCTAAAATAAATCGCGTAAGAAGTACACCCAATTTTAAAATATTTTCTTTATAAAATCGAATTTTAGTCCTTTGAAAAAATTAATTTGATCAAAATGTTCATTAATAAATTGGCTGTCCATTAGTATCAACCAATTGCCTATCCATTAGTGTCGATGATTAATGTTATCAACAATTAATGCGCATTTCCGTGGTTTAGTTGTAGGAATATTCATCAAGTACTTTTTATTATATGCGAGCAGCTATGCAGGTCTAGGGAAAGAGACCAGTATCACCGCGACCTAGAACACCTATTGTGACCGCTGCTATGGCTTATAGTTCACGTCTAAGCCCTCAAGTCTCAAATCAAGCATTTACTACTTTTAAAAAACATTGTAACTGGCTATTATGGAATCAAGATTATGTAGAAATTAAATAGATTTTTTAATAAATTGATCTACTTGTTATTAATTTTTTTTTTATTAATAGCAAGTAGATAGCTCCTAAAAATCTCACAAATAACGACTAGCGCGGCATTTTGCTCAAACACGCACCTTAGGCGATAAAGATATACTAAGTTAAGCCGAATAGGGTCGAACTTTGAACGTAATATATTTGGAAAGCGAGATCAAGAGAGAAGTTATATTGCTATTTTCGTTTCTGGTTTCGAAACTTAATTTCGAAAGCAGTCAAAGAGAAACTTAGATGTATTGTCAATAACACGAAAGCAATCATAAAATATTCAGTCTAAAATGAACAATGAGTTTTTGCACTAAACATTAATCTTAATATATATATATATATATATTAAGATTAATGTTTAGTATATATATATATATATATATATATATATATATATATATATATATATATATATATATAAATTACCTTTCACGTTGCTTGTCCGCGGTAGACTCCTATACTACTTAACCGATTTTAATCAAATTTGCACACCGTGTGCAGTTTGATCCAACTTGAGAGATGGGATAATTTTTTCCCCAGAAGTGACCCACATTTTTTTTCGAATTTAAGGATTTTTAATAGGACGTGACAAAAGATCGTCGAAAAGGGCAGAACAACGTCTGCCTGGCAAGCTAGTTAGTATGTATATTTGCCGTGGTTGCCACGATAGTCCGGCGTGTCAGCTACCGCAGTTGTTTTAGTTTCTCACTCTCCCACTTTACGACACCCAGACAAACGAGAAATGCGCACTCAGTCTACCTAATGGTAAGTGGTCGCCGTGACCAATAGACATCTACTTCTATCCTCGATTAAGAATCAAAATGAAGATACGTTGTCACCCGTGAGGACTAAGATGGAATGCCTCGATTCCAGTAAAAGGGTTTCCGGTTCTCTGCACTCACCATACGGAACACAGCAACAGCTAGGATTCTGTGAGAGCGTCCCCGGTCGAGTTGACCCATTCGTGCAACAACCATAGTATAGCTGCAGCGAGGCTGTGTCATCTACAAAAATACTAATGGATTCCCGAACTTCACCACTAAACGAAAATAATATTTTACACAACGTTATAAAACCGTGTGACGCAAAACTTTTAACTTTGCGTACATTGATCGCCATTTTTATATTTCGTAATTTTAAGATATCGTTATTGCTAAAAGTTCAACTCTTTCTTTATTATGACAAAAAGAATTATGATTATGCGGGTAATAATAAGTTTCTGCCACGCTTACTTATTGTCGCACTGGCGATAAACTGAATTCAAATAAATTATAATATTCTAAAACAATTTTAAAATGTAACCGACCAAAAATATTAAAAATTTAAATTATTATATATTTAAAATATTTGTACGAAAAACATCAGTTAAATAAGAAATATGAAATATAGGACTGAATAATCAATAAGGCCCTATCCTATGCCTCAGTAACACAAACATGCACAACGATCAACTTTATGTATAACTTACATCTCTCAATTAAACTTTGTGTAACTTACATCCTTGCAGTCAACACCATACGTGCCAAGATACCCTGGAAGTCGAGGCTCATCACTATCCTCTGTATCACTGAGCATTCGTGCACTGGGTGAGATTTCATAAGGACATTCATTTCTTGCTCGTCGGTCAGCCCTTTCTGCTGCACCCTGTACACAAATTATTTTGATGATTCTCTTTTATTTGAACGCTTGTGCTTCTCATGAGGTCCAATATAAATTTTGTTCAAAATCTGACCAGTAGTTTTTGGATTAGTATTTAATTGACTTCGACTGCATTGACGATATTCTCATTTTATCTATTTTTAATTCTGTTGTACACTTTTTTAATTTAACCACTTGTGTATAATAACATATACAGTATTAAAGGAATACATTTGTGCTATGGGACATTTATAGACAATTCGATATTTAAAGATAAAGATAAAGATAAAGATACATTTATTGCATAACTGTGTACAATAAGATCTTAGTACAAAAACATATAGTTTTAGGCTCAACAGTTTACCCATTTCGGGTATGCAACAATAAAAAAATAACTTTTAAATTTACTACATATGTACTAACATTTATTTTATTAAAATACTCATTGAGATTGTAAAAAACATTTTCGATTAACAATTTCTTTAATTTTTTTTAAACATATTTCCATTTAATTGTTTAATAGCTGGTGGTAACTGATTGTATACACGAATAGCAGTAATGTAGGTACTTTTATAGTAAATCATATTTTTAATAATAGGTAAGCTTATATCATATTTATATTGATTGCGAATGTTTTTCTTTGAATCATATTTCAAATTAAAATATTGCATATTGTTTTTAACAAATAAACATAACTCTAGGATAAAGATTCCAGTCAGTGTTAGGAAACCCTTTGTTCTGAAGACATCTCTTAATGATTCAGTACTATGCATGTTATATATTGTTCTAAGACATTTTTTCTGGAGAACGAATGTGGATTGTATATCTGTAGAGTTTCCCCAGTATATGATACCGTAAGTTAGAAGTGGATAAACGCTTCCAAAATAGGCATTTCTAGTAACACTTATATTTGTAGTCTCTGCCAGGATGAATAAAGAAAATTAAATCAGGCTGATTTCGAAACTGTTTCAATATTGATTTTTAAAAACCTTATTTTGCCATTTCATAAATATAAGATAATGAATTTTTATTAATACGGCATGAAATTAATTGACCTTCATTTTACTTAGAAATGACGTCATAAGCTTGGCTGAATGAATTCACGACAATATCTAGAAATTTAAAAACCGTGTTTCTTTGCTTGTAAAGTTGTTAACGGTCACGTCTCGGTTTTGTTTATAAATTACGATTATATATGTATATAAATTACGATGCTTATAAATTATGATTTCTTTAAAAAATGCATTATAAATTAAAACTAAAAAGCATAGCGGCTAGTTAGCGTATTCGCTCAAAAATTTAAAACGATAAATTAAAAGTTATTTTTATGACACTGTTCGATTTTGAAAAATTATATAAAAATCATAGTAGTTCATTATCACTTCACACTATGCCGTGAAAATGCTGTATGAAAATGGGTTCCCTTTCAGAAAAAAGATAAGGCCTGCCCGTACCAAGCCTTAAGACGTATAGAGGCTGAAATTTTACTGTATTATACTATCAATTCAACATAATAAATATATTACGATCTTAAAAATATGTTATTAAATACTTGCCATTTAAGAACATCTAACCGTATCATAACATTTATAATAATCAATAAAAAAGTACAAAAACTAAGCTGGGGTCTGTTTCACTTGAATACTAACTACTATTTGTATGTACTTTAATTCAGTTTATTCAGTGTACTTCTGTAAATATAAGAAAACATTGAATAAGGAGCTTGTGTTTCATTGTGCAGAATACTATATAAAAGAAATATGCTTAAAAAGAAAACCTGAGCAATACCAAGAAGGAAATACATTTTATAAAATAAATTACATGTAGCCCTAAAATCGTTTTTGTATGAATTGTTTATAATTTAAAGCCCTTGTAAATTTAACATACACTTTAGTTATTATTAAATATTTGGGTGGTTAACATAATTTTAATACAAAATAAATACCAAGCTCCGGTTTTATATCTAGTGCCCACTAAATCTATGTCATTTTATATATTGTAGTACCCGGATGACCGAGCTTTGCTCGATTTTTTAAGTGACATTTATATACAAATTACATGAATAATAGTTTTTGATCTTATTGACATAATAGAAAAAACTGAACTGGTTATTTTAATAAAAAATCATGAGTGCAATTAGTTTAATTAAAATGTTCGTATTTTTATATAATACTAAAAAAGGGCTCGAAATAATAGATTTTCTCATAAAAGAAGGGAACTTAAAAAAAAAGGAAAAAAGTCGGACCCAAGACGGGACGCGAACCACGG
The DNA here is from genome assembly GCA_036936625.1 of Parnassius smintheus behrii. Classification (NCBI taxonomy): domain Eukaryota; kingdom Metazoa; phylum Arthropoda; class Insecta; order Lepidoptera; family Papilionidae; genus Parnassius; species Parnassius smintheus. The sequence goes on along the minus strand of JAUPFT010000001.1, from coordinate 33,538,853 downwards.
AACTCCGATATCACGCCCGAACAACATCCCATCTGAGCTATTACGATCGTTGGTAACCTGTCAAAATTTACTTTTTTATATTGTAGCAGTTTTTTTATTGCCTGAAAACACGGACAAAAGGACATTTTCTAAAAATAAATCCTAGCTAGATCGATTTATTGCCCCCGAAACTCCCTGGACACTAAATTTTATGAAAATCGTTGGAGCCGTTTCCATTTCCATACAAGAATTGCTCGTTTAAAGGTATAGGATTACAAATTAAAGACATTTGGAAAACTAACGGTTAATCTCCTAAAATAAAGTTTCGTACTTTATATAATTATGATAAACCTACCGGGTCTTTGTATTTGTCACAGAAGTTCGGATCTTCGTTAAATTGTTGAACACCTGGATAATATTCAGGCACAGAATCATTTGCACGATGTTCTTCAGCTGTAGGCCCACTGAAGCACACTATCTTCTGATGATCTTCACGTGCTTCGCCAGATTTTAGTATGCCTTTCAATGGTAATACGTTGTCACATGGTGGCTTGCTATAACATAAATGAAATTTAAGAATTATACAGTTTTCTTATTTCCTTCACAAATACATGCCGATTTTACCTAATTGCGAAGTTTTGCGCAACTTGACGATCACAAGATTAGACTTTGCGTATTATTATTCGATAGTAAAGTCTGATACATATATAGTATCTAAAATCAATATTAAGAGTTGACAATGTGCAATTTTTATTTGTATAACGCGCTATAATGGGGAACTTCTAGTGAGGGAATAACTATTATCTTAAACACATTGTGTATTTTACATCAGGTGATAGATAATTTATGGTTTCCTTGGCAGAGGTCTATTGTTCATCGGTGAGCTGTAATGATGGTAACGACGATGAAGACAGAAATAAAATAAAATAAAAGATAAAAAATATCACTACCTATAGTACAGATATTTTTACCGCTATCTATCAGCTGTCACAAGTATGTTGGCATTTTAGCGGCTGCTTATAAAAACCACGAGCTGAATTGGTATAGATCATAATATGTATGGCGATCATCAAAATAAGATTATTATTCCTAAATGAATTAATAAACTACCTAAAAAATTGAAGGAAAATATCAATCCCAAAAACATAAAATACAAATTAAAAACATACTTTTTGAATCAACATACACGATATAACTAAAAACTAACATACTTACTATGTTATAATTACCATATGTATATTCCAAAAATATAAAATAATATTTTCTCCAAACATCCTGTATACTACTCTAACTAAATAGCCGCTACAACTCATCCTCATGTTATTTGTATAGAAATGATCGAACTACCTTCTTACTCTAAATAATATTAAAATGTTTGCGCTCGAACGACGTCGAACTACAGTGTGCAGAAAAATCTTATGTAGGTTTATGTTGCATTGTATTTATGAACTTTGTTTAGTATGTATTTTAGTTGTTGTAAATAATAAAAAAAAAAAGATGGATGCTCTAAGGCACCACTCGACGCCGAAGTCTTCGCTAACGTTATAAACTACCAAATATACATTCAAAATATAGAAAAATCTTGACCAATTAATTATTCTCTTACCCATTGTATAAAATATTTAAGATTGGTAAGGTACTTTTTTCATGTAAGTAAAATAAATGAATTTATGGGTAGACCGTTCAGAGTTTCTTCACTCATTCACTGCCTAAGCCTCGTTAATTATGCGTACTTTATTCCTTTGACAAATTTGATTGCTAATATTGAACAGGCAAAGCCTTCGTCAAATTAAGATGGCAAACGTAATTATTCTAAGGTTGCATAATGAAATATTGCAAAGTGTGATCATCCAAGGCCAGTTTCATTAAGATCGCTATGACATAGTTTAATCTTTGCAATCGCAATAGTTTTTTTTAACTTTACATTATAAATGAATTGTAGGAATTGTCTAGCTATTATAATCACATTTACTCTTAGCCGTGGTAGCTCAGATGGTTAGCGCTCACTGTAAATTTTACAATACGCGAGCAAACCGGGTTCGATCCCCGTCGGCACCAACGAAATTGTTAATTGTAATTTCAAATGCTGATTTACCACGTGCTCGGCGGTGAAGGAAAACATCGTGAGGAAACCTGCATGTCTGAGAAATAAGAAAAAAAAATCGAAGACATGTGAAGTTCGCCAACACGCATTGGGGCAGCGCGGTGGAATATTTCTTGCCCTAAAACCCTCTCAGAAATGAGAGGAGGCCTGTGCCCAGCAGTGGGAGGTATATAGGCTGTAACTTTACTTTTTTTACTTTACATTTACTCTTAAGTATCTACGTAATTCGCTACATCATTACGTCACGCATTCTTGATACTCCCTATAATCTTACACGCTAATGCTATTTTTGTACTCCGTGTGAACGAATTCACTACCTTAAGTCATCTCGTGGTCGTAAGAGGCGAGAAAGAGAAACCAAAATAGAAGATTAGGAGAATAATTTTCTTGATACAACTTTATAATTAAATAAATTTCGGTGCCTACCCGCCTTCCAAGCGTGAAAACTACGTCAAATATATGTGGGCGGTGGTGCATCAAACATCGTCATTTTGAGCACATGGTTTGGCCACTAACACGCATTGGGGCAGCGAAGCAGATCTTTTCCTATGCAAAAAAACCTTCTCAGAAATGAGAACATGCATGAGTTCAGTAGCGGAATAATTTATTGCTGCTGCTGATAATTTACTGTTTCAATTAGTGAACATAATATTTTAAAGCAGTAAGCATACCTTTTTTACAGCAGCATATCATACTATTAATAGCTGCATCTGATCTGATATGGGGACTATAGAAAAGATTTACCTGAGTCTAGCAGCGCGCAAGGAGTCCTCATATGATATGCGATCAGTTGTCACAGGCGGCGTGGGCGGCCGCGGCGGCGTGGCGCTGCCCTCCACCACGCGTAGGTCCGCCAAGCAGCGCTCCATCGCGTCGGGCTCCGCCACTGCTGCTTGACCAATCTTGGCAAGCTGAGCGCGCGTTTCAGTATCTTCATGTTCTCTAACTGCTTCCTATTATTATTTTCAAAGGCGTTATTTTACTTAAAAAGAAAACTATAATTTATTTTAAACATCATCAGGCAAAGGTAATTTTGCGAATCGTCGTATTTAGTGTAACTGATTTTAATGTCATCATCAGTACTTATTGATATGTTCAGATATAGAATGATAAAATCCAATATATTAGTTTTATTTAACGCTGCTATTGTAACAAAAGTAGGCCGTATGGTGGTGGCGCGGCGTTTGAAAATCCATCACGCTATTCCTTTATTATTTTCAGCAATTTTCACACTTACGATGTATATATATATATATATATATATATATATATATATATATATATATATATATATATATATGCTGAAATTCAAACTTTCTAAATCAACGCAAAAGAATTAAGAAAGAAATTAGAAATTATGCTAACAAAAAACTTAATTAGCGCCTAAGATCTCAGTTACCCTTGAACATCGGAGTTATTAATTGCTGTGTTAGAAAAATAATAATACTGCAATACTGTATTGAGTAATAAGTAACAATAATAAGTGAAAAAGAAGATTATGATTTTCTCTAGTAGCTAGTTAGAACAATCTAGTTTGTTTTATTCCATAAATATCTTTCTTTTACATCTCCTACTCTAAATAACTAAGTGCCACTTTAGCAAAAATCTTTTAAATCTTTTAACAGGCTTTCAGAATATCGTATATTTTACCTCAAGCTCGTCCTTTAGGTTGCCCTCCCGCATGTGATAGTTGCGCACGTTGTCGATAACCTCCTGTGGGAATTTCTCGGGATTGGCGCTCATGTATCTATACACGAAAAGATCGCAGCCCACGATCTTGAAACGATGTTTGAACACGGGTATTATTGCTCCTACAACATCAAGTTATTTTATTATAAATCAAAAATGGATTCCAGTTTTAGGAAATTACTGTAAGTGTAAATAAGTTAATTTTTAATATTTTTTATCAGATTTAAGACCAAATCTATTAATTATTCAGTTTAATTTGTGTTGTGCGTAGAATTCGAATTAGTGGTAACCCCATATTAATAGCAAGCGGTTACTCAGTGGTTCTCATCCAACCGCAGCCGACATTTACGCACAGAGACTAATTGTTGTGGTGTCTCTAAAATTTTAAGAAAGCCTTCCTTCGAACTTACTGCTTTAAAAGAGAACCACACATTATTGCTTTATCTTTTTTGTTTTTGTGAATTGAATACGTAATATTTCTTAGCAAAACATATTTTTGGCATCAAAATAATAACAATAGCTATTTTTAAATGCAACTTACTTTAAAAATAAATTAATAAGTTCATTGTTTTGAAGGATACGAATTTTTTATTTTTGGTGGCAACATTATATAATTCATCTCTTTTACCTGATGTTGTTGTCTCTCTCTTGTTTCCTAGCCCACCTACATCTTGTTCGTAGAACAAAATTGACAGACCCTGGACCAAGGCGCTGTCCTATTGCCATCGCTCGAATCCGAGCTCGATCCCGTTTCGTACCGCCATTTAATGCAAAAAAATGGTGGTTTATGTATGGTAGTTGGCTTATTTCGTAAGGAAACTTGTTTGACTGAGAAATTGAAAAAAAAATCGAGAATATGTGATGTCGGCAAATATTCGGGCATAGCGGCGGATCTTCCATGCCCCGAAACCCTCTCAGTAAAAGGAGACCTATTCCCTGTTCCCAAAGTATGTAGGTCATTACTTACTTTATAATAATTATAATGTCATCCAGACGGTTTTTAGTTACGGTGGGCAGTCTCAACGAAGACTATCCATCTACGCAGAACAAGATTATAGAGCCCCAGTGTATAGGCAAGCACATGACGGACTATGAAAGTGAGGGAAAAGGCATACTTTATTCCCTCACTCTCATAATCCGATGGACGACAATTCGATACGATTGGAAAAGATCAGGCGCAAGAACGACGTCTTTACCTGCTTTCCGAGGCTTGGGGTGAAATACCACCAACTTCTTACTCAGGGTTTCTACCGAGAATTTCTAGACAGAAAAACTCAATAAGTGATTTTTTTGGCCAGACCCGAGAATTGTACCCGGGACCTCATACCCATACAAACGTCATGCCAAAGACACCTTATAGAACTAAAATACAAAGATTAAAATAAATTATAGTTTTAATATTACCTATATAGAACTTATCGGGTGTGTAATATGTAGGAAAATTCGGATCCGAATCGGGCGTCTGAAGCCGCATTGCACTTAAGAATTTTCCTTCTCGTATTCCAGAATTCCGACGTGGAATCTCACCAATCTTGATTGTGCCGTCTGCTAGACTATATGATAGAACGAACTTTCTATTCTTATCCTCTGGGTGGATCCAGTCCAGCTCGCAAAGATAGCGAAGGTACTACAGACAGAAACAAAATTATGAAAATGGCGTTGATTAAAGTAATCAAAATTATTTTATATTCTTTATTAATTTGATGAACTGAAAAAGGACCAATCATTCTATTGAAATAAATGTTTCTATATTGTCTTTTTTAATTTCACACACACTAGAATTTTCTCAAAAATAAGGCATTTTAAGGGCATTTTAAGAACAGAAATTGCACACGAACAAAAATCCGGAGTCAAAACAAATAATTTATAGGCCATTCAGATAGTGGTTCCGTGTAGCACTCGCAGCACGCATTGCCACAAGCAGCGCTATTGAGCTGTCAAACTCTTTATAGTAGAGTATATCCTCGTGAACATACATAGCACCACAGGATTTGCGAGTGAGCTGATGGCTCTTAGCTATTTCTTCGTTTTCCTAACATCATGTTCATAAATAATTGTATCAAGAGCATTAATACAAACATGAAGTTATTTTGTATTACTCTTAGACCGCGTTTCCATTTGCATGAAAACTCGCGGATGTCTTGTATAAATTTCTTGAAATACTGTTTACGTATCGAATGAGTTCTTGCAATTTCTTTTTGCAATCAATATCTCGAGAGAAACGCGACAACGAATACAAGAGAGCTATAGATGTTGCGAAGTCAAAGTACTATTTAGTTTAGTTGCAGGTGGAAACGCGTATTTTTTTTGCCATATCCCATGTTAGGTTGGGTTAGTTGTTATCACATAATGAAAGGATTGAAGTGAGTTGGAATAACTTAAACTAATAAATAAAACTATTAATTTTTAATATTCAAAGTAACACCGACTTCTCTTTCATTGCGAACATAAACATCGATATGGATCGCGAAATAATGGGCCCATTGTATGTGATATAGCTACTGTATTCCATAAAGACAGAGAAGCTCATCAATAATTGATCATTTAAAGTTCCTATTTAAATCGAGAGTACTTCTTGCGAGATATACGAAACTAGACCGATAAGCAAAATCTGTCAAGAGTCAATGTGAACATGTTTAGACTTGCAATTAATTGCACTCGCAAGTGCGACTAGTATAGTGGAGTGCGCTTGCTACGTAGTTTTTTTTTAGGACAGGGTGACAAACGAGCACACAGTTCACCTGATGGTAAGTACTTGCTACAGCCCATAGACATCTACATCCATCCTCGATTACAAATTAAAATGCAGATGCGTTGTCACCCGTGAGGACTAAGATGGAATGCCTCGTTTCCAGTAAAAAGGGTCTCCGGTTCTCTACACACACCATACGAAACACAGCAGCGTTGAGCTGTTATTTTACGCTGTTATTCTGTGAGAGCGTGGTTCTTCCCCGGTTGAGCCGACCCATTCGTGCTACAACTATACTACTAATATAACTGCAGCATGGCTCTACCACGTGTGTAGTTTACATTTACAAGCTACTGTTTGACAAACTTTCGGATACTTTTTGCAGAAATTTTCTACTAATTTTAATTAATAGAAAATTTTAATTTTAAACTAACACGCGGAAAAAAATAAATTGAAATTTGCTACTAAGGTTCATCTTGTGATATATGCGATACCAAGCGAAAGTGAAACGGAGTTTCACAACACGTATTATTCTGAAAATAGCTGTAGTTAAGTGCTAGAAACTGTGGAGATTTCACTTGGATAATGCTAGAATGTATGCACGGTGCTGCAACTTTTATTAAGTCGTGAAAAGGCGAAGTAAACTTAAACGAAGTAGTGTTGATTTTAAGTGAATACTTGCGGACGTTACAAGATTAATGGGCTAAGTATTTTCTTTCTAAAATAACATGGATGTGATGTAATATTCATTTTGAAATAGAATGTGCTTTTACAAGAACTTCAAATGTAAAATTAAAAAAATTTACAATATAATATCCCTAGTACACGTAACCGTAACACGTAGTAGTTATACGTAAACAAGACCATTTTAAAAAACTAACTCATGAGATATTTTGCTTGTTACCTTGTTTGCGTTGAGATTGTATTTAATGATGTCTTTGTGAGGTGGCGTAGGCATTAAGCCGAAGCAAGATTGCAGCGTATCCTCGGGCGCACCAATGCCAATATGCGGAGGGAACGCCTGTTGAAGTACTTCATTAATAATATGGTCCCTGTCATTCTATTCTTCTAAATTGTACTATAATGTATATTAAACGATTTAAATTAAACGCATAGTACAATCTCTACGATGGATATAAACTAAGTGCACATTTAATTACAGATAAACACCACAATCTTAGTGCTCACAGCATTTCTTACTAGCTTATTTATAAGATAAATAAAGATATACAAAACAATATTTAAAAACATATACATTAAAAATATTATTACAAAGAAATAGTAACGTATTCATAAATTTTGTGCCGCTTGACATTGTGTTTCGAGAGAAGCCATATAAGGAGGTCTTAGCTAATTTATCACATCTCTTTTGAATAACTTTAGGCTGAGTAAATTCATTGGGCTATTATATTTTTTGTACCTAGATCTCACCTTATTTTATCCTTCATTACATTAATCAGACTCCGACTAAACCAAATAGGATATGTACTACTTTTAGTCATACTCCATGGTACAAATTTTTCTATTGTTAAGTTTATAATTTTGTAAAAAACTGAAAAAATACTATTTATGTCATCTAGTCCCTGAAATAGCAATCCCAATTGATTTTACTTAAATATTCACAAAATTTTTTATAGTTACCTTTATTGACAACGCGTTTTTTGACATGAGAATTGTATTTCAGTTATTGTGTTTCGGATGTAAGTAGTTGTATTTCAACTGGAGGATGTAAAAGCTCTATAATGCTCAGTATATCATTTGGATCATTGACAGTCCAATGTAAACAATTTATTAGAACTAAATCGAGGATCCTCTTCATATTATTTTCGACAAAATTGCGCAGTGTTAATTTACTAATATAATGATATATAAAGAGTGCGGTATAATTACTATTTAAGTTGTTCACGAGGTTCTAATTAACTTTAGATGGATTATAATCACAAACTATACAAGTTTTTTCCTTAGTTTCAGTTTTTTCAAACAAAGAATTACAGTTACTAAGATAACATTCCAATAATTTAGACTAAATTCGTGAGGTAGTTTTAGACAGCACAAAGGGATATCGTAGAATAGTTCTTTCCATCTGTAACATTCTAGAGTAACCCAAAGATTCTCACATTTACTAGCCCACGTTATCATTCTTTTTGAATTTAGTCTACTAGATACAGCTATGAACACTCCTCCACCATCCTTATTTGAATGATAACCGGTAGTTTTCCGGTTCCTTCTATAAACTACATATCTGTCGTCAAATATAGCATTACTTAGAATTGTATTATTCAAACATGTTTCAGTCAATATGATGATGTTGAAATAGCACGGTCTACTGTAAAAATTTAGATTTTTTCACTTATATCCTTTAGCTGCTTATTCAATGTGTCTAATATACTATTACTTATTTTATTGAAAAGGCTCTCCATTTCCTTCCGTATTACAGTCTGCACTATTTACTTTATTATCGTTGCTTTTACATGGGGGAGAATATGCTTGTATTTTACTTCCTCTGACAGTAATCTTCCTTATTTCTTATTGGGGTGTTATCATTCTTCCTCGATTTCGGAACTTTACTTGTACATAATTGATACTTCCAACCATGTGATGTTCCGATTTTCGGATAAGGCTAGATAAGATTTGTGATAAAAAAATTTAAACTTAGTACTACACTACATTCCCTTGACAGCTTAGCACTTGAAAGCGGAGTGTTCGGCATTGCGAAATATAAAATATTATAAACATAATTTCAAAATGAAATGTAGTTAGTAATGCCCACACAAAAAAATAAGTTTTTATATGAATAGAAACAAACATATTAAGCACACTAATTAAAACTGTACTTAAACCATATTTTACTTTGCAAATACGTCCATAATTAGCAGAAAGGTACATATATGTTGTTTAAACTACGACACATTTAAAATGCACCTGAGCCAATTTTAATCAATTTAAAAAAAACTTGAAACGAAAGAGTTTGTCCGCGTAAGCCGCTAGAAATGAATAATTGAAAAATTTATCTCACCTTAGCAACTTCTTTCGGCTTCTCGCGAGGTATCTCAATCCTTGATGGCTGATCAATATTTAACATAGTTCTGAAAAATTACACAAATAATTTTAAACGCTAATAAAATTGATTGGTTAGATTTTTAGAAGGTATTTTCATAAAAGTCCTAAATTTTATTACATATGTTACAGTCAAAACACGTTTTTAGATAGAATGCGTTTTCCCTATTTAAAACTAGTTTTTACTAAATGCCTTTGTGAAAACTAGAAATACCTAATCAAAACTAGAATTTACCACTGATATATTTGATTTTCAGATAAAACTAGTTGTCACTCTGAGCTTTAGTTAAAACTAGCACTAGAGAAAATAATTATTGATTGAAAACAAGATATACTTACTAAATATTTATTTTCTACACAAATATTGAAACACTTACTTCTGCAACAGCTTCGGGACTGCGGGAAGTGCAGTCCCTTCGCCCTTGCGTACCAAATCGCACGCATCTGTTCGGAGCCTTAGCGCCTATGGCTCTACAAAAACACTCTAGGGGTAGAGCAGATAAGACTACGTGAACAGGGCGTTCTGATTCGGTTTAGGTACAGATTCGACCTATCTTATCTATAATAATCGCTCGTTCCCAGGTCTAGTAAGCAAGCCAAATTCCAAAGTAACGCAATCAAATCAAATCCAGAACTAAAGCTTCGGTCATTTAAACTCGGTTGGAATAGTTCTAACTGACTCGATTCACAAAAAACGCATTTTGTCTAGTAAGTACTAGTTTTACCTGATATTTAATTTTGAGCATTAGTTAATTCTAGTTATAACAAAGACATTAAGTAAAAACTAGTTTTAACCAGGAAAAACGCGTAATATCTAAAAACTTATTTTAACTGTAGCATATAGATCGTTTACATACTGAAACACCAATCTGTAAGTCCTTTGAAATCAATTTGAAAACAAGCAGATTTTTTTATTATTCTGGATTTTCGTTCTGAATATTATACGTTTTAATAGTTTATGTTATATATTATATAACGATAAACATAACAGTTCAAATTTATTAACATTTTCCCATGTTAATTTGTTAATCACTGTGTATAGAGTGGACTACTTTGAAATTTGTGATGTACTTGAATTTCTAGGCTTGTTATATTAACTATGAAGGATGTATAACATAGTAACACAGGGATCAGAAAAATCTTTACCAGTTTAATTAATTTATTGGATCTCTTTGGTTCAATATTACCTATATAAATATTCGCTAGTTTGACATCAAAATTATCAATAAACTCTTCTCTCCTCAATGTTAAGCAGTTTGAACTTATTTACTGTATAGAATTAATTAAATTTCCAAAACCACGCTGTTTAGGTATACAATAAGTAAAAACATTGTCCGATCTGAAAAAGGGCACGTCGGTATTACCAAAAAGAATTAAAACATCATATCCTTACTGAATATAAAATATTATTGTTGTTTGAAATACATGTTTCGTACCACAATTTGCTTAAAATTCAGCAAATTTGTATCATCTATCAACACCGTCGTCAGAGATGGTGTCAGAACGTGCGTGTGTTTCCCCAATTAAATAAATTTTATTTTATTTTTACAGGTAATTTTTTTCGTATCAGGATATTATATCCGTAAAGTACCCTCACGGATCGGTCAATGTTTTTTTTTACATATTGCGTCAAACAAAACAAATCCTTCAAAATCATTAAAAGTGTATTTTTTTTTAAATACATCTCTAGAATAGAAAAAAAACCCAAAAGTTATGAATATTTTCTCATTTTGTTTTAATTTTGTCGTAATTTGTCGTATTTTTTTTTCGTGTAATTTGTCGTATTTTGTAGAAGAGGTTGCCCCCTCTTCTATAAAATACGACCTGACCTGATGGTAAGTGACTACCTCCGCCCATTAAAACTACAACAAAAGGGTAATTGCAAGTGCGTCGAGGCCTTTTCAAAAGGAGCAGGCTTATTTTTGAAGGCCGCTAAGTCAGATAGGTACGGAAAAATTGCTAGTGATTCCACAAAAAAATCGTGCTAATAAAAAAACTGCTACATCCAGATGGCGTGGATGGTATCGCGAATTTTGTCGCGATGTGCGATGGTGAAATTCGGTGGCTGAAATTAAAACAAGCAATTCTTCTATGCACTCTCCGAAGTACCTAATTGCGATAAAAATGCATAGGGGTACTACATCTTCTCTTCGCAGCGCCAGTGAATCCGGTCAATTAGAAATAATCCGGTCGTCGATGATTTGGGTCGCTCTTCGTTGGATACGAATATTATTATGATCATATTATCAAAACAAGAATGGTTGCGTTTGGCAGAAAAAAGCGCTAGCAAGCGCTTACTAGCGCTAAAATAGTTTTCGGCCAGAACACGATTGCTACTTCAATAGCGCTGACACAATCCGCCATTTTGCTTATTTAATTTGTTTGTTTTGAAGTAGAGTTTATAAGATGTTTTTTGCAATATTAGTTTTAAGTAATATAATGACATGAATAGACATAATTATACATGTTATTAAAAAATCATGATTGGTAAGTTTTTAATATGAATACTTCACAAACATATATTTAAATTAGGTTAGGTTCCCTGGTTAAAACTAACATCGTGTCCTAGAGGAAAATAGCTACTTACGATTTGACAGCGCTTACCGCTTACGATCGCCATTTTGCTTACAAGCGCTTGCTAGCGCTTTTTTCTGCCAAACGCACCCAATTACTTACCGTTACTGCTATCAAGTGACACTAGATTGCCTCATAGGGGGATATTTGCCATAGTTGCCACGCTTCGCAAGCGGGTTGGCAACCGCAATTATTTTTATGGTAGTCGTTGTTAGAAAGACGCTGCTGCCTGTCTTCTGATTTGTCCCCCCCCCCCCACTCCTCACAAGATTTACTTAAGCTAAATAAATTGTGGCGCTTGTTAAATTATATTTCTTGTTCAATATTCTAAATGGCATGTCCTAGGTTAATTTAGTCTATTTTAATTAAGTATTTAAAAAGATATTTCTGTTTGTGCAAATTTACTTGTAATATCTTCTAGTGAAATCATCACAATCGTAGAGTAAGAAGCGGCGGCCAAACACGAAGATCGTTTCACCCACGGTAAGGTCTCGCGGCGCGTAGTACTCCGTCACCTCATCTTCAGTAGTCTCCAATGCGATGGACGGAAACGATACTGCGGGAATAATATGATTTACTTATTATTATAAGCGAGATACATTCACTCGCTTATAATACGTTCACTCGAACAGTGGTAGCAAAGATGGTTAGCGCTCGCTGTAAATTTCACAGTACGCGAGCAAACCGGGTTCGATCCCACCGGCACCAATGAAATTTTTTATTGCAATTTTAAGTGCTGATTTACCACGTGCTCGGCGGTGAAGGAAAACATCGTGAGGAAACCTGCATGACTGAAAAAAAAAGAAAAAAATTTTCATCACTTTAACATAATTAAATATTAGGGTATGTTAAGTTATGATGAAAGTTTATTTTGACTATTATATTGATTGACTGAATATAACAAATTTACTTATTGATGACCTCTATACCTAAAATATACTATAAATCACAATCACAATAAAAAATAAATGTCCAACTCGAAAATAATATTGCTAAATTAATTATAACAGCATAATTTTTATTGTTATTGCCTCACTTTTTTATCTGGGGGCACGGCAGGGCCCCCGCCAAGTCGAGCAAAAAAGCGGCACGGCCGTACTATACTTTTCTCGAAGCAATTCAGGCCATTTTCAACCCCCTATAACTTCGTAGTGGATTAAACTAGAAGCCTGAATTTTCAGTAACCAAGTAGGCATTATATAAACATGATGATATATTTCAAATTTCATGCAATTTGAACCAGTAGCTTAAGAATTATAACTAGTCAAAGTTTCTTAGTTTTGTCACTCACTGACTGACCGATCATCAAAACTCTAAGACACTTCTAGCGGACATAGAAGCTTCAAATTTAGAATGCAATTAGTGTTTAGTGTATAGATCAAGGAAAAACTAAAATATTTTTTGATTTCGGTCCAGTTTTCTAGATACACCAACTGCATAAATAACTTTGTAATCCTATATGAATATATAGAATTACAAAGTTATATTTGCAGTAAATGAATCAGTGTACTTGTGTATGTGCACTTGTGTATGTGTACTTGTGTATGTGTACTTGTGTATGTATGTGTATAATAGGTGTAGATAGGTACGTTGTTGGTGTTCAAGAAGAAGAAGGTACCGGAAAGGTAAAAAAGTAGGACTATCTTATCTACAAAAAGAAATGAGATGCCATTAAAACATAACTTGTAAAAAAAACCAAGTCTCGCAACTCAGTTCTTCTACCGTAAAAAGTTGTGAGATCCGTGTAATACCAAGTCGGTTAATTTATTCAGTCCCTACTTAAGGATCCTTCTGTTTGAAGTTATTACGTAATTAGCTAACCTAACAACATTTTATAGTGACCATATAAATGTTAAAAATCTTTTATGTTTTAAATATATCGATTGACTTGGCTATCGCACTAAGCAATCTAATATAATATAATATGTATTACTTGCACAGATTACCCCTTAAACTTGCACAAATTATTGTGAGATACATTGTGTTTTCATGCGATGGCCTAGTCAATCTACATATTTAAAACATAAAAGATTTTTAACATTTATATGGTCACTATAAAATGTTGTTAGGTTAGCTAATTACGCAATAACTTCGAACAGAAGGATCCTTAAGTAGGGACTGAATAAATTAACCGACTTGGTATTACATGGATCTCACAACTTTTTACGGTAGAAGAACTGAGTTGCGAGACTTGGTTTTTTTTACAAGTTATGTTTTGATGGCATATAGAATTAAGACGTAAACGACGACGAAGACGAAACGTAAAGCTATATATAGCTTTACGTTTCAAATAACTAGTGTATTTGTAAAAATCTGTGAGCTCATGATTAAAACTACTTTTACGGATTTTATCGCGTTTATTTTTACTTTTTATTTTTAATTCCCGACGTTTCGGGCGCTTTCCAGCACCCATGGTCACGGGGGACTGAGATGACTGACGTCCCGATGTCATTGTTAAACCCGGAGTACCTTCAGTAACAATGACATCGGGACGTCAGTCATCTCAGTCCCCCGTGACCATGGGTGCTGGAAATCGCCCGAAACGTCGGGAATTAAAAATAAAAAGTAAAAATAAACGCGATAAAATCCGTAAAAGTAGTTTTAATCATGTGTAGTGTTTGCGTAAATATAAGAAATCATTATCTGTGAGCTCAATTATTGTCTTAATTCTATATAAAAAAGTGAGGCAATAACAATAAAAATCATGCTGTTATGATTAATGTAGCAATATTATTTTCGAGTTGGACATTTATTTTTATTTTTAGTTGTTATTAGGACACTGCTGTCCATATATCTGGGTTAGTTTCCTTCTGTCGTGTCTTACGACACCCTTGGGACAGTATACGAGTAGGTCAGTGGATATTCTGACACCGACGCTACGCGGTGTGGTTATTTTATATATTATATTATGTACATTAAATTTTATACATTTTATTTCGCATTGCTTTTGTTTTATTTTTGTTACGTTCACAAAAACTCAGCGACCACTAACGCTTTGCCTGGCTGTCAGCCAACTTCAAAATTATTCAACATCTCTGAGCGCACAAGCATCACAAGTGTCATTTCGCTTTGAATTACTGACGAGGTCTTCTTTCTATATTTAAGTATTCCAATTGAAAAGTACTCGCATTTTGTGGGAACATAATTAAAATTATATTTAGAATAAATTTCTGCATTCTATATTTAAAAAAACTTGAAAAATTGCACTTGAAAAATCATATAGATCAGTAACAAATGTCTGTCGGTCATACGAATACTGGTTTCATACGGGACTCGAACCCGCAGCGCGCAGCATCGTAGGCTTTATATTGAAAAATGATTTACATAGAAATTGAAGATTTAATTTCACATAAAAAGACCATATCACATTATCCTTATAATTTTCTTGTAAAACACCTATAAAGTAAAAAAAAATTCGTCACAGAATAATTTTTTGCATCCATTTTTATTTTAATGTAATATTACAAACCAATAAGTTTTGAAAC
The DNA here is from genome assembly GCA_036936625.1 of Parnassius smintheus behrii. NCBI lineage: Eukaryota > Metazoa > Arthropoda > Insecta > Lepidoptera > Papilionidae > Parnassius > Parnassius smintheus. The sequence goes on along the minus strand of JAUPFT010000001.1, from coordinate 33,523,276 downwards.
AGGTGTTATAACCCTTGAAGATATTTCTATCTTCTTATGAGATAATCAGTAAAACCATTTATTTGATCAGATTCTCGATTTCACAAAAAAATCTTGCAAGTCTTTCAGTTAAAACTTAGCATTATTATCTATCTGTTTATGAAATTTATTGACAATCCGTGGCATTCTGAATATTAACCTTGTTAGACAGACAGACAGACAATCATATAGACAAAAATTAAAAAAAGTTATTTATGTCTTATTCGCCTAAGCGTTATAAAAACCAGTTATTTCACTTTCCCAGAGACTTTCATCTGATTTTTATGAATAGATAATTACCTATCATGGAAATAAACATAATTATATATAATAAAACTACTTTATAGATCTGTAATAAAAACGTAAGGATTAACCTTCATACCAATCTAAGTACTTTTGAAATAGAAACGCAAATAATAGTTCCTTGTAATCTCATCAAAATTTAAATAGTGTGTTTTAAATATTTAATATCTTATTCAATTTAAAACTGAAAACTAAGCAAGTATTAAGACAGAATATACTCGTAAATTAGCAAAATCGAATAATAAAATGCAGTAATTTATAACAATTGTGTCGACTACCAAAATGAGTTCACTACTTACCAGGTTTCTCCTTCCATTTTTTCGGCAGTTTAGTTTTCTTCAACAGCATTGGAAACGGTTCTTTCCCACCTCTACCGTCATGAAGCTCCTGCATCAAAATATATACAAGTAATTTAATAAATCCATCACAACAATATGTTTTATAAGCGCTTTGAAATTGAAGCTCGCTCCAATCTCAGATAATGTTTAACGTTAAATATTCATAGCATGGAAATTTCACCGTTTTAGCGCTTTGCTAAATTACGGCATACATTTAATTTTTCATTAAAAGTTCAAAGTTCAAGTTTTATTTCATTTGGAAGGTTAATAATTTTATAGTCTTATGTTTATTTTCAACATTACAGGTTGCGAGGCATTCCATCCAATATCTTAGGCCTCAGTGGTGACAGTCATCTGTAACCTTCTTTTTTATTAAGTTATTTCCAAGTATCCATGGCCTCCAAGACTCATTTTATATCAAATGGACTGTTAGTTTGCTTGTGACTTCCATTTTTTTTAAACGAAGTATATTTAAGATTAAAAAGAATTACCTTTATGGCGATGGTATCATCTTGGAGAAAGTATAGTAGCTTGTATTCGCCAAGTTCACCATTTACTGAATCACGATCATCCCACACCGCGTTAAAGCTGCAAGGAAAGAACAAACATTTTATTGGCAATGATGATGATGTTTATAAATAATATATCTTCATTTTATATATCATCATCATCTCATTATCATTATCGCCATCATTTTAGCCCATCAGTTCCTACATCTCTTATCGTGCGTTACTCAATCTATTGGCAGCCGCCCGACACTGCGCCCACCAACGCATCTTTCTTGTTAGCATAGGTATTTAAAGTTTGATGAATTCAATTTGCATTATTTATCTAAATTATTTTATTTTAATACTACATACATCAGCTCATGATAGTAAATGTTTGAAAATGCTAAACTATTTGTAATACATTTTTTGATCAATACTCGAAAACCTTCAACCTTCGATTTGAATTTTTCTTATTATTCCAGAGAGAAGTAATAACAAAATTACAACGAAAAGGAAAAATCAGAACGAGTCCCATGAGCAAAGTTCAAGAGGATTTGTGCCTTTGATTTATTATCAAGCTCGTCTGCTATGAATCAGTTTATCACGGCCAAAGAGGAGGAAAATCACTTAGACAAATGATTCTTACATAAACTTTATGCAGAGGTCATAAAATAGTCAATATTTTCATCGAGGATTTTATAAAAAGAAGAAAATTACTTTGAAATCCATGTTGCTTAGAACTGCAAAAAAATCTTGCTATATTTTTAAACGTTAACAAAACGTTATAATTGCACTTGGATTTTCTTCCGTATAGTGGAGGCATTTTAGATACATAAATTTCACATGAGCAAACATCCAGAATCCCAACTCGCAACAGTTATTTTTAGGCCAAACAAATATTTTGTGGCGGCACGGCACTGTCTTTGCATCCCAAGCGAAACATACCGAAACTACGTAGTACTATCAAGTACTATTATTTATTCTATCCCGAAACCTAATCAAAGTTCAGATGTACTGCGCTATATGTAGAAAAGCTCTGTACTAACAGATGCGCCCTCCTTTCTGCCAAGGAGGGTCGCGTCCGTTTACGGCTTAAAGATCTCTCGTCAGATCAGTAAGCCAATCCCTAAAGATTTTTTTTATAGAAGAGGGGGCAAACGAGCATGCGGCTCAACTGATGTTAAGTAACTACCGCCGCCCATGATCAACCGCAACACCAGGGGAATTGCAGGTGCGTTGCCGGCCCTTTAAAAAGGAGTAAGCTCTTTTCTTGAAGGTCCCCAGGTCGTATCGGTCCGGAAAAATCGCCGGTGGTAAACTATTCCACAGAGAGGTCATACGCGGAAGAAAACTCCTTTTGAAACGTACAGTGGTGGACCGCCAAGCATCCAGATGGTGTGGATAGTATCGGGTCGTTTGCCGCGTAGTGCGTTCACGAAATTTGGCGGCTGGGATTAATCCGAACAATTCCTCAGAGCACTCCCCATGGTATATGCGAAAGAAAATGCAAAGAGATGCAACATCTCTTCGCAGCGCCAGGGAATCGAGCCGATCGGAAAGCACTCGTTCATCGACGATTCGAGCCGCTCTGCGCTGGATGCGGTCAAGTGGAAGGAGCTGGTAATGGGGAGCCCCAGCCCAGAGATGGGAACAGTATTCCATGTGCGGCCGAACCTGCACCATATAAAGTTGCAGGCGGTGTGCCGGCATGAAATACCATCCCGCTCTGCTGAGCACGCCAAGCTTTTTAGAGGCCAATTTGGCCTTCTCTTCCACGTGACCACGAAACTGCACGTCACTCGACATGTCGACGCCGAGGATTCCGGTACTGGCTGAGGCAACAAGGGGAGTGCCTTAAAACTGAGGGGATACGACAATGGGGTTCTTTTTAGCGGTTAACGCGCAAACTTGTGTCTTCTGGGGGTTAAACTGGACTAGATTTAGTCGCCCCCAATCCGAGACTCTGTTCAGCAAAGACTCGACTTCAGACAAAAGTTTGTCTCGGTACTCGGAGACGTTTCCCCGAGAAATATTGGCACGGTCGGTGTAAAGAGCAGCACCAGTGCTGTCATCTGCATAGCAATAAATGTTACGGATTTGCAACATATCATTGATATGCAGAAGAAACAGCGTTGGCGATAGCACGCAGCCTTGTGGAACACCAGCATTAATAGGCTTGTAATCGGAGTTTACACCGTCTACAAGGATGATACCTTGATGTTCCGATCTGCAAGAAAGCTGGTGATCCAATCGCACAATTTCTTAGGAAGTCCATAGGAAGGGAGCCTCAAAAGAAGCGCTTTGTGCCAAACCCGATCGAAGGCCTTCGCAATGTGCAAACGGCCAATGCCTCCCCCTTGGACTCTACCACCTCCGCCCATCTGTGAGTTATGTTGACCAGAAGATCACCAGCTGACCGATCACGGCGAAAACCGTATTGGCGATCATTAATCAGCTGTTTATCCTCTAGGTACCTCATAAGCTGGCAGTTTACAATGGACTCCATTCTTTTGGAGAACAAGGAGGTGATGGCGATAGGCCGGTAGTTGGACGGGTCTAAGCGGTCGCCTTTTTAGGCATCGGGTGGACGAAAGCCGTCTTCCGTGATTTTGGGACTACGCCTAGGGAGTAGGAGTACCGGAAAAGACAGGTTAAAACCGGTGCCAACTCTGGAGCACACGTCCTCAGCACAATTGGGGGGATACCGTCAGGCCCACTCGATTTGTGGATGTCCAGGGAGAGGAGTGCTTTGCGAACTGAGCGCTGTGTGAACTGCACTTCCGGCATGGAGCACTCACACCGCGGGATGGTCGGCGGCGTACTCCCCCCGTCATCGAGAGTCGAGTTGGACGCAAAGAAAGAGCCTAGCAGATCGGCTTTCTCCTTTGCGGTATGGGCCAGTGAGTCGTCCTCCCTGTGCAGAGATGGAAGAGATGGCTGACAGAAATTCCCCTGGACAGCCTTGGCAAGAGACCAGAATGCACGGGTTCCAGAAGGAAGGCGAACTAGTTACTCGCCAATTCTGCCTATGTGCTCTGACTTTGCCTTGGCAATGACTCTTTTGAAGGACCTAGAGGCGGAATTATACCTCTTTTTTATAGCGCTGGTGTTTACATCCCGGGACGTTGATGCGTCAGCCCAGGCTTGGTAGCACTCCTGCTTATAAGCATGACGCTATTTTACAGGAGCGACCAAACCATGGCTGAGATTTGCCTCCAATGTGCACCACAGAGGAAGGAATAAAAATTCCATACCCTGAAGTACCACATCAGCGACAAAATACGCAACAACTTTGGGATCGTCCGGCGAGAAGCAAACCCTCCCCCAAGGGTAGGATGCAAAGAAAGACCGCATCCCATCCCAACCGGTTAACCTATAGTGCCAAACACGGCGGCAGCCTGCAGAATGCAACTGCGGTTTCAGCGTGAGTGGCACCACACTCCGGACAAGACAGTGGTCCGGGGAGCCTAAAGGGGCGTCAACGGAAATCTGATATCCGTCCGGGTGAAAGGTCAGCAGAAGGTCCAACATGGAAGGTGCATGATCCTCCACATCGTGAATCTGCGTAGGCAAAGTAACCAGTTGTGTCAGAACATATGCCAAGGCAAAATCATGAACAGATCTCCCCGCATGATCGGTTAAACGTGAACCAAGCCGTTTGGCGTGATGGGCATTAAAGTCGCCGAGGATCACGATCTCTGCGGAGGGGATCTGCTGTAGAAGCGAATCTGTAGCCATTATGACGTGGTCGAAGAGTCGGTCTGTTTCGGCATTACCGCTACGCCATCTACGGGTGCCTCAATAGTGACCTATAGAGGCACCCGTAGACGCGCGGATGGTTGTCGCTATCTACGCGTAGCCAAAGGATGGACAGGTCCGAACCTTCAAGACTTCCGAGGCGTCGAGAACTGATGTCCTCTCTGATGTAAACGCAAACTCCAGCCCGAGGCATAAAGGAGTGATCCAGTTTGTACCCCGGATAGGAGAGATACGAGACATCAGCCAGAGAGGACACCTGCGTCTCGGTCAGAAAGAGCAAAGCCGGCCTCGCCGTCTCGAGATGGTAGTGGACGGCGTTTAGGTTAGAGAAGTCCCCTGATATTGCAGAAATTCACGGAGAGCGTGGCAGGGGTCGCCTTGGTCTTGTTGCTCCGTTTGCCCCGAACAGTTGTAGTCTTGAGCGGAATTTTGCCCCCCCCCCCATAATACGCCGGGCAGACTGAGCACCCACGCTCAGGAGTGGAGAAACATGGTCATGGATGCTCAGCGAGGGATTCTCGAGGGGTGCTTTTACCTTCGTGGGGTAGTCTATCATTTAATTCCGCTACCATGTTGATGGGGGGGGGGGGGGGGATTTGGGCCTCCGGCCACCTGCACTCACCAGACGAAACGCGGAAGCAGAGCTTACACTTCACGCTGGTATTCTGTGAGGTCGTGGTACCACCCCGGTTTGAGCCGGCCCATACGTGCAGAAGTAAAGCTGTCGCGTGGCTCTACCACTGTTAAACTGGAGTTTAGTGGGTATTCTATGAGCATTCTCCACCTCCCTCCCCCGTTACCGGAGGGTTGCCCTTAATTGCTTCCGGCGCAAATAAAAAAAAGTTACAGACGGATCTTTGGCCGTTCCCCGGGCTGAACACTAATATGGAATGCTTCACAGGCTGTAATTATACTAAGACTCTACGAGCTATAGAGCTAAACATATCAGTACAACCACTGCTAAAGTACGTAAGTAGGTACTCCTTCCTTCCTTCGAGTTCTACTAACATACTAAAGGAGATTTATAAGAGGATGGTATAAGAGGGGTCCGCTACCGAACACATTTCTCATACAAAAATATTTGCCATACTAGTCACGCTTGGGAGACAGATTGGCATCCGCAGTTTTTTTAATATTTTGAATTGTCATCAGGAAGATGCTGTTGTCCATAGAATATTTATGGGTCAGTGGATTCTGACACGCCGCCATAACACTGCTACTCCAGACCACGAACTTCATCAAAAGGTGTAGCTTGTTAGACAGACACAGGCGTAGAAAAGAAAGCCGTAAGAAAAACATAATACTTCTATAATTAACCATTGACAATCTGTGCGTGATGCTGAAGTTGATGGACCCAAATAAAATGTATCGATATAAAAAAATTATTCATAATACATGTAGAAATTATCATGTACGCAGTCTTATGTATATATATATATATATATTTATATATATAGAAATAGAAATAGAAATAGAAATAGAAATAGAAACTTTTTTATTCAATGTAGATTATAAAAATACTTATTGAACGTCACTTTTTTAATTTACCACTGGTTCGCAAAAAAAAACCTCTGTCCTGGGAAGAACCAGCAAGAAACCCAGCGGGACTTTTTTTTTAATAATAGCTTACAATCATGTTTACAATCAACAACACAAGATAAATTAGAAATAGCTTGGTAGCGATCACCCTTCCCAGGGGTTATTATCATCTATAAATTCCTTAATATTATAATAACCCTTTTTATACAAACTTAGTTTAATAACATTTTTGAACTTTGTGTATGACAAATTTTGTATATTTTCTGGGATTTTGTTGTAAAAGCGTATACATCGCCCCAAGAATGAATTACTGACTCGGTGGAGTCGAGTAACAGGTACTACCAGCTTGTGTCTGTTCCTAGTATTTACAGAATGAATATCACCTATTTTCGCAAAACTACTTTTATTTTTGTGTACGTACATTACATTTTCATAAATGTATTGAGAGGCCAGAGTTAATATATTAATTTCTTTAAATTTTTGTCTCAGTGACTCTTTTGGTTTTAAATTATATATTGCTCGAATGGCCCTCTTCTGTAAAATAAATATAATTTCAGTGTCAGTCGCGTGTCCCCATAGCAAAATACCATACGACATAATGCTATGGAAATAACTGAAGTAAACTATTCTAGCTGTTTCAACACTGGTAAGAGTTCTAATCTTTTTTACAGCATATGCTGCAGAACTAAGTCTGCTAGCTAGTTTTGATATATGGGGGAGCCATTGAAGCTTTGCGTCCAGTGTGATTCCAAGAAAAATGGTGGTATCGACAAGACTCAGCTCCTCCCCATTTAAAATTACATTAGTATTGACATGTTTAACATTAGGAGTTACGAATTTCATACATTTAGTTTTAGTTCCATTCAAATGCAAATTATTAACATTAAACCAATTGACTAACTTAGCTATAGCATTATTTACTTCGTCGTAATTTAATAACTGTCGTTTTAATTTGAAAATTAATGAAGTATCATCAGCAAATAATACTATATCATGGTTATCCCCTACTATGTAAGGTAAGTCATTAATATATACAAGAAACAGAAAGGGGCCAAGAATTGAGCCCTGAGGAACGCCCATTTGTACAATCGACCCGGAAGAACTCATACTATTAATAACAACTTTTTGTGTTCTGTCACTTAAATATGAAATAATTAATTTAAGAGCATCATTTCTTACACCGTAGTGTTGAAGTTTCCTGATTAATGTTTCATGGTGAACACAATCAAAGGCCTTGGATAGGTCACAGAACAAACCCAAAGCATCCTGTGAATTCTCCCATGCATTAAATATATATTTAATCAGCTCAACACCAGCATCAGTTGTCGAGCGACCCCTTGTGAAACCAAATTGATTTTTATGAAGTAATTTATCTACATTAAAAAAAATTAACAATTGATCAAGAATAATTTTTTCAAAAATTTTACTAAGTGTTGGCAGTACAGAAATAGGTCTAAAATTAGAGGGGTCCAATGTACTACCAGATTTAAATAAAGGTATTACTTTACTATGCTTCATTAAATCAGGAAACACACCAGATTTGATACTACTATTAAAAATAATAGATAGTTGAGGTGCGATTGTATCTATTATAGACGCAATAACTTCAACAGAAATCCCCCACAGATCGGCGGTTCTCTTAATATCAATAGTCTTAAAATATTTTACAATATCTTTTGATGAAACTTTATGAAATGTAAAATTCTTTGTACATACATTTACATTTTGTTTAAGTAATGATTCGGCGACGGTAGGAGAAGAATTCAGTGACTTAGTGGTTAAGATCGGAATATCAGTAAAATATTTCTCAAAAACCATTGCAACGTCCTGATCTGATTTAGTTAATTTATTGTTAAAACTTAACTGGTAGTTTGAATTGCGAGAGCTGACCTTACCAGTTTCACTATTAATTATACTCCATGTCATTTTAATTTTATTAGAAGCAGTCTTTATTTTGTTGCTTAAATACAATGACTTGGCTAAGGAGCACACTCTTTTAAATATTTTGGAATATTTTTTTACATATTCCCTAAATTCGACGCTAGGATTATATGACCTTTCATTGTAAAGTTCATATAACCTTTGTCTACTCTTATGGACTCCTACCGTCGCCCATTCATTAAATGCTTTACGATTATTCAAGGAGAATGTTTTAGAAGTAAAAGTGTTATTAAATTCATTGCAAATGAGCTTAAATAATTTTGCATACAAAAAATTTGGATTATTTTGATATGAAAGTAATGGAAGTTTTTTTACTATGTTACTTCTAAACTTCTCCAAGCGATGTGCATTTACTGGAACAAACACTACTTTTTTATCTACTTGCTTTTTGTGAACATAAGGTAATGAAACAAATTGTCCACAGTGATCAGAGCTCAATTTTTGAATAATACATTTATTGAACGGCTTAGCATTTGTAAAAATGTTATCTATACATGTTGCACTAGATTCAGCAATACGTGTTGGTTCCAAAAATAAATTAAAAAGACCATAGGATTTAAACAATGATCTAAATTTAATATTAGTGGAGGAAGCTTCTAGGAGATTGATATTAAAGTCTCCACATATTACAACAGATTTATTCTGTTTATTAAGCTTAGCGAAAACTTCCTCCATAATTTTTTCAAAAGTATCATATAATGAACATGGGGGTCTGTAAACGCTCACAACAATGAGGTGCTCAAACTCAACACATGCCATTTCTACAGTTCGCTCAACAGAGAGGCTCACAATATCTTTACGTTCTTTATATGATAATAATTTACTAGCTAAAATTAAGGAGCCACCTCTTAAAATCGTTTCTCTATTGAAAGAACTGAGCACCTGGTGATTACTAAAGTTAAACATTAAATTATGAGCTTTTAACCAATGTTCAGTAATACATAAAATATGAATATTGTTGCTATTTAAAAACAATTCAATTTCTAGCTCTTTGCCTATCATGCCTTGTATATTCTGATGCACCAGGTGTAAACAATTTTTAATATCATTTTGTGGAGTTATACAATTGCAACTATTAGGGATTTGTAAGCTACATTCTAAACTATTTAAATTATTATAATTGCTAGAGATTACCTCTATTGTCTCATTTTCTAATTTAAATTACTTGGAACGGATTCCAAATTACATGTCAAATCATTATGCTGCTCAATAGGAGCAGATGTCTGGGTAGCCAAGTCCTTGGCTGAGTTAATATATAAATAATAAGATAGCACATTTGCTATCTGTCTTAAATTATATTTGGATAGGTAATACCTATCTGTAGTCAAAAATTTCTTAATTAAATTATTAATATCTATTAAATTAATTCTATTGGTATAATTGTTACAATTAAATGTCAAATTTAAATTATTGTTACATGATAAATTATTCATTAATAAATTTAAATCATATCTTATTTTATTCTCTTGTGGCCAACCCTGTATGTAAGGCAATGTAAACAAGATAATTTTATGTACATTTAAATTATTGAGGTAATCAATATATTTTAATAATTGATTTTTGTTTACATTGCCTCTTCTCCCAACAAGAATTATTAATGTGCTATTAGGAGTAAACTTACTGGTTAAAACTTTATTCATTATATGACTAAACGATGCTCCAGGCATACAATAATTACTAATCAAATGTCCTTTCAAATTGTTATTTAACATCATGCCCAAATTTTTACCTATGTCATCACAATACATAATAACTTTATGTTTTTTAATATTTAAACTACTTTTTAAGTTTTTATTCTGTGTTATGGCACCGTCATAGAGTGTTGGTGAAAATAAGGAGTCATTGCTATTTACACATATTGTCCCCGATGAACATGGTATGGAGCGTTGATTTTCACTCTGATGTTTTATTAAGGAGTCAAAGCGCTCCTCATTGTATTTACATGACTTTACCAGATCATTCATGGCCAATATGTGTTCTTTTATCTCAACCTGAGCCGATGCATATTTATTTGAGATAATTTCTAAGGAGTTTTTAAGCGACAAAACTTCTGAATTGAGACACTCTATTTCAGTCTCATAACAGTTTTTCATATTTTCCACCTCAATTGCATATAATTTAAGTTTATTAATTAATACATGCTTTTCCTTACATATATTTATATAATTTTTTGTATTAATTTTTGTTTTAATTAACTTTTGTACTTTCCTGACATATTTATTAATTTTTATGTATTTCTTTAATTTTCTTCTACTGCATGTAATCCTTTCTGCTGTTCTAGATGTGACAAAATCATCACCAGTCAAATCGATTGTTGTGGAGGGATGCAATGTTTTTGATGATTTACATTCTATGAGCTCATTGAACAGACTTTGAGTTTGGGACACTTTCAATTCATCTAAGTATTGTTTTAATTGCAAAATCTGCTGATTAGCCTCACTTAACTGCAACTGCAATGCAGCAATTAATCTGAGGGATTCCTCATATTCTTTGCTGCATCGGTCAAACTCATCGACTGTTTCCTGAAGCTGATCCCTTTCTTTTAAAACATTTGTGTAGTCTTTATGCAACTTAACCATATCACTTTTTAGTTGACTATTTTTGGCAATTATATTTATTATTTCCTTTTCGTTGTCATCCCTTTCTTTAAGCAACAGCTCACACTGCTCTTTTGATGCCTTAAGTTCTAGAAGCGCCATTTGAAGTTGGTTCTCCATTTGGCGCGTTTTGGCGTTGCGTGTATTCATTTTACTATTATGTGTAAATAGCAAAAGAAAACAAAGAAAGAAAACCGAAGAAACAGAGTAAGCTAATATCTAGATCTATGGGTCTACTTACAGATCTCAAATTAAATTATCAGGTAAATAATTCAAATTGAAATCCGAAACTGCACTAATTTAAAAGATAAATCTTAAAATATTAAAGGGATAACAAGAAAATTACAATAACTTACAGAAAGTTCAAACGATGTTCGTTACCTACAGCTGTCACTTTTAGTTGAAACACTAAACACTATATAATTAAAATACTTATGACTTTTACTTATTTTACCAACACAATTAAGTATTATTTAACAACAGTAACTAAAAATTGAGGTGGATATTATCAAATTACAATATTTAATTTTGCTAAATTGTTGGGAGCTATTATTTTACAACTTGTCACTTGGGTTGCCACAGAGTATATCAAATATATATATATATATATATATATATATATATATATATATATATATATATATATATATATATATATATATATATATCCACTGCTGAACATAGTCCACCGCCAAGGTATACCACAAAGCACGGTCCTGAGCCACCTGCATCCGTCGACTGCATGTCGTACCAGGTCGTCACTCCATCTAGTGGGGGCTCGCCCTACACTTCGCCTACCGATACAAGGCTGCCACTCGAGAACCTTTTTTCCCCAACGGTTGTCGGTTCTTCGAGCTATATGGCCGGCCCATTGCCACTTCAGCTTACTAATCCGTTGGGCTATGTCGGTCACTCTGGTTCTACTGCGGATATCCGCATTTCTAAGTTTATCCTCATACGGGTTCCGTAGGTCATTACTGGCAACACGCACTGCTTGTACAACTTAGTTTTCATGTTTTGAGGTATTCCTGACGAGAAGATGCGTCTTAATTTCCCAAACGCTACCCAGCCGAGTTGAATCCGTCGATTGACCTCTCGGTCGAAGTTGGACTTACCTAGTGGGACTATTTGTCCCAGGTAAACATACTCGTCAACAACTTCGAGCTTAGTGCTCCCAACAACTACCGGCATAGGTGTGAAATGGACATTACACATGGTATTTCTTTTGTCCATGTTCATCTAAAGACCTATCCGTTGGGAGGCACTATTGAGGTCATTGAGCATAGTGCTGAAGTCCTCCAGCGATTCTGTCATAAGGACTTTATCGTCAAAGCAAATCGAAGGTGAGTGATTTATTCGCCATTTATGTTAATACCGTATCCTTTCCAGTCCAGTAGCTTGAAAACGTCTTCCAATGCAGCGGTAAAGAGTTTCGGGGAAATAACGTCACCCCGTCTTACACCTCTCTGCAGTTGGATAGGTTTCGTACTCTGGTTCCTTACTCGGATAGCCATCGTAGCCTTACTGTACAAACACTTCAGCACTTCGATATACCGATATTCAACTTGGCACCGCTGAAGAGACTGTAGCACCGCCCAAATTACGACGGAATCAAAGGCTTTCTCATAGTCTAAATACGCCAGGCAAAGTGACAGATTGTACTATGGTCATATATGGTCATTGGTACTAAAGCCTTTTCGAAAACCGGCTTGTTCGGGAGACTGAAAGTCGTCGAGTCTGCGTGCGAGACGATTCGTAATGACTCTCGAAAATAACACGTAGACGCGGCTCAGGAGGAACGGTCTGCAGTTCTTCAAGAGAGCGTTGTCAACTTTCTTTTAGAATAAGACCACCGCATTTCTACTTCACGCCTCCGGAGTAGTGCCACCATGGAGGACGGAATATAAGAGCCTCTGAAGCACTTCAAGTACCGGTTTTCCACCCACTTTCAGAAGCTCCGCTGTAATTCCATCCTCGCCCGGGGACTTGCCGTTTTTAAGGTGCTGGAGAGCCATTCTAATCTCGCTCAGACTGACGTCCGGGATATCATCGGAATAGTGTCGAATAGGACTTGCTCTTGGATCGTTACTCACACTTGCGTGTGGCTGTTCTTCAATACGAGCAGTATTAAAGTTGCGCAAGTCTCGCCGCATGCATTTGGAGATCTGTCTGTTCAGTTGCCTGTATGCTGTCAAATATGTTGACGTTTGCAGCCTCATCTCCCGTCTAACAGCCAACAGAAAAGAGTTCATCATGAAGAGTCCCTCTTTCTCTATAAAGTCGGCCAGCTGCTGACGCCTACGATTTCGTTGCCCTACTCCGAATTTCCCTAACTACAGCTCACCGCTTTCTCTTGTGCCTAGTTTTGCGTTAAAGTCTCCCATCAACACAGTGGGTTTTGCAGGAATGCATGGCTCCGGAAATATCCTCATACATTTCCTCCACCTCCTTCGGGATGTGCCGAGGTTGGTGCGTAAACCTGAATGACCTTCAGCGAATACCGTTTGGTGATTCTGAGTATCGCACTCGTCGACACACTCCCAACCTTTACAACGTCGTTGACGAGAGACTTGTGGACGATAAATCCGACACCTCTTAGGGACAGGTGGTCGCCCTCCCTGTGATAGAACAAGTTGCGTTAAATATTGATATATATATATATTGAAATTGGCGATATTTTGAAAATGGGCCACGTTAGAAGTACCCTTAACCGACGAGCATGTATGCGTAGATATATGGATGTAAAAGAGGCGAAAGAGGTATGTCAGGATCGTGCCAAATGGAAGTCCGTAGTCTCTGCCTACCCCTCTGGGTGACAGGCGTGAGTGTTTATATAAATTATAAAAATATATATATATCATTTAGTCATTATAATTATGAATTGAAATTAGCTTTTAAAAAAACAGCCGCAGGGGGTAAAACTAAAACGTCTATTATCAACGTAGCTTAGCAGAGTTCTTTGCTGAGCAAGAGACTGATGTATTTAACTAAAAAGCACAGTGTGGTTGAGGCAAAGAGAATCTTTCACCCCATTTTGAAAACATAGAAAGACTCAGATTCAAAAGTTTCAGAAAGATTTTATAGATTCTATTTGATAGCGGTGTATTGTTATTAAAAAAAATATAATTATTAAATTATTATGACAAGAAATAGTGTCAAAAGTGCAATATATCTTCAAATCATGAGCCGTGCTACAGCTATATTACTGGTATAGTTGTAGCACAAATGGGTCGGCTCGACCGGGAAAGGACCACGCTCTCACAAAATATCAAATATTTTACTGGAAACGAGGCGTTCCATCTTAGTCCTCACGGTTGACAACGCATCTGCATCTTGATTCGTAATCGAGGATAGATGTAGATGTCTATGGGCCGCAGTAACTACTTACCATCAGGTGAACTGTGTGCCCGTTTGTCAACTTATCCTATAAAAAGACATCTTTGTAAAAAAACCCAGTTCCAGCAGTCTACTTCTACGAGCTGATGAGGACGAAATTATAAATTTTCGATTTTCTCACTACGCTTATAAATTAAGTTAAACAAGAGTTCAACATTAAATTGAAATTTAAATTTAATCCCCGGAATTAAAAAATAGACCTGCGTTTTTCAATATTGTTAACAAAGTTCATTTCACTGTTCAGCTTAAATAACCTTCAAAAATAAGGAGAGCCTATTTAAAAATAAAAATTCACTATTATCGTAATGTTCGTCTTAATCAGGTATAATAAATTTGGTTGGTTCTTTGTCTGCTAATCTGATGTAACGCCGCAGTTATCTAACAAATTACCTCTGATTTGGGCGACAACCATTATCTATTCAGCTATCAGAAAAGGGTGTGAAAAGCACTTTTTTTTTCAAAACCTTGACTTTTTTCTTCTTTAGTTAAATCTTAAAGTTAGTTAAAGTTAAAGTTACAGCATAATCACGTCCTACTGCTGAGCACAGCCTCACATCTGAGGTTTTTAGGCAAGACAATTTCCGCCGCGCTGCCTCAATGCGCGTTGGCGAACTTTACATGCCTTAGACATATTTTTTTTATTTTTCGGACATGCAGCTTTCCTTACGATGTTTTACTTTACCGCCGAGTGCGTTGTAAATAAGCGCATATAATTGCAATTAACAATTTCGTAGGATCGAACCAGGGTCGCGTACTGTGAAATTTACAGCGAGCGTTTTGCACTTGAGCTATCATGACTCTTAGATTAAATTTTTAAAATAAATATATTTTCAAATCAGACTTACGCAAGAACTTTTCCATCGTATTCTAGAAAACGTCGAAGAGCATCGTCGAAAGATTTCAACCGCTTCGGCGGCTGCACGGATTTCCATCGTTCTTTTTCTGTGTATGGATCTATAGGCAATTCTTCTTCCTTCGACAATTCTATTCCTTGAGACTCCAACCATTCCTACAGAATATAAAGTACTTCGTAAAGTCAGTTTATAACCCATTTAATTTTATTATCATATTTTGAAAATAAAACTTTTTAGCCCCTTTCTTATTTACCTACGCATATCACTAGCTGCGTGTATAACTTATTGTGCTGTGCACCGAAGAATATACTCTATCTTATGGGACTTTCTTTTCTGTCACACCACAACTTATTTTTGCTACCAATCAGCACTGCATCTGCTGCTGTGTTCCGGTTTTAAGGGTAAGAGAGTCAGTATACTTAGATTATATAGGAATTAGGAACCTAGTGAAACCTTCTGATTTGAAATTTAGATTTTTTTTAATTCGTTGCAGATGTAATAAACCGGCTGAAGTAGACACTTATCGTAACTGTTGTTTTATTACTTTACAACAAGAACTTTTACACTTAACATTTTATTCAAAATGAAGGGAATGATGGCGCCCATAGCTGTTTATATTATTATTTCGTGTTTGGTATCCATCAGTTTGTATTGATTTGTTTTTACACACGCAAACCACATACCAATGGCACATTATGTTCTCGAAGACTGCCTTGTTAGTCTAGTGGTTGTGTGTGTAAAAATTAATTATTGAGTTTTTCCGTCAAGAAATTCTCGGTAGTTGCCCGGAGTCAGGAAGTTGGCGGTGTCTCACCTCCGTGCCTCGGAAAGCACGTAAAGCCGTTGGTCCTGCGCCTGATCTCTATCTTCTGTCGTGTCGGTTTACCGTCCCATCAGATTATGAGAGTGATGGAATAGAGAGTGCACCTGTGCTTGCGCATACACTTGAGGACTATAATCCTGTCCTGCGCCGATGGCTAGCCTCCGTTGAGGCAGGCCGCCGTGGCCGGAATTCGGTCTGGAGGACAATTTTATTATTATGTTCTCGAAGAAACACTTCGAAAATCGAATAATCGTAGGTCAGATCATAAGTTTTCAAGTTTCTTTTAGTTATATGATAATAAGTTACCATATAATATATCGGAACTTGCTGTTCATAAAACTTTATCCTATATTTTATAGAATAGGGGTTACAAACAAACACACTATCTGCATGTTAAGTGGATGCTGCGGCACTCAGACACCTACAAGGGTGCGTTTTTAAGTTCGCGGAATGGGGGTAAGGAGTGGAAATAAAAATCAATATTTATTTTTTCTTTTCAATATATTCATCTGTACTGAATAGATTTTTCGGATCTTTCAATTAACTTACATATACCCTCAAGAAAAATGATTAGTTTTTGTCTAAAAAATACGCCGAAACTGCTTCCTTCACTTTTTCATCACTTAAAACTTTTTCCCACGAAGTTCTTTTCTTTAAGTTTGGAAATAGATAACAATCACTGGGAGTCAGGTCAGGACTATACACCCACCCTGGGTGTAGCGAAATTTCGAAGCTCACCCAGCCATCGCAACATGGCATTTGTGAAAAGGCGCGTTGTCGTGCAGAAAAAGAACTCCTTTGGTCAATTTTCCCCTTCTTTTCTTCTTTATGGATTCCTTCAATTATTCTAGGATTGAAACGTAGTAATTTCCGGTTATGGAGACACCTTTATCTTTATAGACTGTCGCCATGATTTTCCCAGTCGATTGTGCCACCTTAAATTTTTGGGTGGTGGTATGCCCTTTTTGTGCCACTGCATAGAGTCCTGTTTGGACTCAGGTTCATAATGGTAAACTTAAGTTTCGTCATCAGTAACAATTCGAGCCAATACTCCCTCTTTGTCTTCCATACAGAGGTCTAAAAATGCACGAGAACACTCCACGCGCTGTTGCTTTTGAGGCAGCGTGAGCATTCTAGGAACCCATCTTGCGCTGACTTTAGTCATGCCAAGATGGTCATGAAGAATTTTGAAAATGGTTATATCTGATACCGCAACCATTTTTGTAAGCTGTTTTATGGGAGAATTTGCCGACTTTATGAATAAGTTCCGAAGTGGTCTTCAAGTGACTCTCTGTCTTGTTTAAAAAGGGTATGCCACGTCAATCACAGTTTTACTTGGACAAGAGTTTCTGTAAACGGATGACATCTCTTCCAGTATAGTCTGAACTGATTTTCCGCGCTTTGTAAGGCACTTTATAACGGCACGGAGCTCAATTTTTATTCCATATTTCACAATTTCTTCCCGATCAATCGTTTGGTTGACGATAACTCAAAGACTAATGATCTAATTACAATAAAACCCGGTATTTATACTAATAATGAATTTCTCAATTAGCACGTAATTCAGCGACGTCCTCACTTATTACCTACCTACCCATTTCGCGAACTTAAAAACGCACCCTCGTTTATCGATAGTGGTGATAAACACGTATGCAGCGAACTGTCCGTCATCAAGAAATATGACTATCATTCATTTACCATCAGACGCTCTATCCGCGATTAGAAATCAGATTGCAAATGCGCTGTCACCCTTTAGGACGATTCCAATAAATAGGGTCTCCGGTTTTTACACTAACCATAGCAATGTCATTAAGCTTGCTTTTTTAACTCGTTATTCTGTGCGAGCGTGGCCCTGTCGAGCTAACCTATTCATGTTACAATCATAATATAACTGCACTGCAGCGCGGCTCTACCACGTATATATGGTTTTATGAACATACATTACAAAGCTAATATACATTTTTTACTTCTTCAAAATTCTTCCGCAATCAAGCGGACTTATTTGTGCTGTAACTATATTACAAGTATATCTGAAGTGTGGCTTTATCACATTACAAACACTCTCCTACAATGTACATGATTGAAAAACCGTCTCAATAGAGTCGTGTCTAATCTAATATCAATCAAGAATGAATATAAATTGTACCATAATTGCATCTACCTCGAAAAATCCTGGTAAACCGGACAAAAAGGGGTCCGGAATCTTCTAAAAATAACTAGAATACTTTTCTATATTTATTTACATTTTGTTATAATTATATAATTTATTCTATTTATTTGCTTTTTTTGTGCCTTATATATTTATTACTTATTTATTAAACTTATGAATTGATCGTTAACCTACCACGGTTTTTCAAATCAACCAGGGTTGACTGGTAGAGAATACCAAAAGGCATTACGTCCGCTCTTTATATCCCTTATTATAAGGTGTGTAACAAAAAGTAAATAAAACTAACTACATTTTGTATTTCAAAATGTATTGAGAAGTGGTTAAAGTGCAAGAACGAACAGAATTGTTGAAAAAAATAATAATGCCTAAGATAAAAAATAAAAATCTTACAAATCAATAATCCTTTTTTAATTATTTAAAGAATCATAAAAAAGTTAGTCCTTTAAAATTAATAATAAACAGTTTAAAGATCTTAAAATTAAACTAATAATAAACATTCAAAAATCCTAAGAAGAATCAGTCTTCTGTAATAATTTACTGCACAATCAATGCTTTCTTAGCTTTCCTTGTCCTCTTTTGCGCTTCATGCAATCGAAATAGCTTTGGCCTCTGAAGGTGGCTGGACGTGCTTAAGCCGAATCGCCAATCCAACGAGATGCTTCCAAATGTAATCTTTGAGAAACTTTTGGCAATTGAATGTAACCAATTTTCCTTTTCTAGGGGCATTATAACTTCCCACTCTCTAAAATGTTGCCCTTTATATACGTCATAGATCTCCTACGGCCTTTCACAATTTTTGCTATCTAAATCCGACCCAGCTGGAATTCTGTATGAGCAAACCAGCTCAGTGCTATTATTTAATGGCACCTGCTTCGACAGTTTTGCCCATTGCTAACTTAATATGGCATCATAATACTTTATTTGATAACAAGCCTACATTTCATGGCAATCACAGTGGTTTATTTAGGCAGAAATAACGCATTAATTCGCTCGCTAAGATTTGGTGATCATTTACTACATTTGGTGTTCGGATACAATTTGAAGTGCAGTTGTGACTAAAATAGCTAGTATTATTGTAATTTTAGGCTTTATTTTTCTGGTGTCAAGTATATATTTTTGGCAAAAGAACTACGGATATCAAAGCATTTTATGGTGGTCATTATATTTAACCCCATTAATTATTTGTGTGGTCAAAGAAATTGTGTCATCTTGAACAATTTCTAAAAAGGACACTGTACATTTAAAAAACATGTTCTGAGAGCTAGTTGCATCGAATTCATAGGTAAATCAAATGCGTCAGAGCGTAAGAAGCTAGATTAGGCTAAGCTTAGGCTCTGTAAACTTTTTAAGCAACGACAGTCAGGCAAGGTATTGCGATTTCTAATCTATTTATCAAGCAAAGATTATAGCAGCTTACAGCTATGATGACAAATCATGTACAGCGGTGGACTATTAAAGACATAAACTGTGGCTAAAGAGGCAGTGGGAATAATAATAATGTAAGAGATGAAATTCCTCAATAAAAGTGGTAACCTTAATCTAAGTGCAACACGTGCCTTTCGGTAACCCTGAGCAACATAACTGTTATGGACTTATCACCAGAAAGTGAATGATGACAGAACGGTGATTTTGCACAAACATTCGGACTCGTAACAAATATTAGTGGTAGCAATAAAGTCGTTAAATGTACCTATATTATGCAAATTCGTAAGGACCACCGAAGATGGTAAGTAACTTTATTTAAAAAAAAACATAACGGCCACAGCAAGCAAAAAGAAAAACGTGCACCTGCTAGTAAGTGGATCTTGTGGCCCAAAGACTTCTACGTCCATCCTCAATAAAGAAGTAAAATACACATAGTAGAACGCCTCGTTTCCAGTAAAAGGGGTCTTCGGTTCTCTACACTCACCATACGAAACACAGCAGCAATTATACGCTTGTATTCTGTGAGAGCGTGGTCCTTCCCCAGTCAAGCCGACCCATTATGTATACTCTACCATGGCTCTACCACGCTACATACCTATTATATTTTTTATTACATAAAAACGTTATCTCTACCCTATGAGTGTTTCCTGTGCCTTAACGACATACATTAACTATTGCACATGCACAAATATTCGTAACAAACTTTTGTAGAACAAAAATAAATAATATTGTTTGCGTTGTAGAGCCATGCTGCAGCTATACTAATAGTATACTTGTAGCACGGATGGGTTGGCTAGACCGGGGAGGGACTACGCTGTTACAGAATACCAGAGCGTAAAACTGCTGCTGTGTTTTGTATGCTGAGTGTAGAGAACCGATATCCCTTTAACTAAAAACGAGGCATTCCATCTCAATCCTCAGGGGTGACAATGCATCTGTATTTTGATTCTTTGTTAAAAATAAATGTAGATGTCTTTAAAATACAGCATCCACTTACTATCAGGTGCACTTTTTACTCGTTAGTCAACTTTATCCTATAAAAAACATTAGTACCTCGTCTGTACTGGACTCGTACCCGCGGCTATTTAAATTGTCAATATTAATTATAACATTTTGGAAGTATTTATAGATTCATAGGTCTATTCTATATATATATATATATATATATATATATATATATATATATATATATATATATATATATATATATATAATACACTCACGCCTGTCACCCAGAGGGGTAGGCAGAGACTACAGACTTCCATTTAGCACGATCCTGACATACCTTTCTCGCCTCTTCCACATTCATATACCTACGCATACATGCTCGTCGGTTAAGGGTACTCTTAATTTGGCCCATTTTTAGTATATCGCCAATTTGGTCGACAAACTTCCGCCTAGGACGTCCCTTTCCGACTCTTCCATTCACTTCTGCAACATATATTTGCTTTGTCAGTCTTTCCGCATTCATTCTTTCTACATGACCAAACCACCGAAGCATTCCTTTCTTAATCCTGGTCACCGCATCATCTTGCAAACCACACTCTTCTTTTATCACACAGTTTCTCACCCTGTCACTCAGATTCAGCCCTAACATACTCCTTAGCGACCGCATTTCTACCGCATTTATTCTACTCTCGTGCTTCTTCTGCCACACCCAACTTTCACTATTCTATATATCTTGTATATATTTTGTCTATTCTATATATTATTAGCTTCATAGGTCTCAGGACCCACCTACCTTTGAAGCTGTAAAAGCCAAAAGACTAACAGCGTTAACATCATCTGAAACCAGACATTAAATTATACCTAACACATTTACAGTACTTTAAAGAATCTCGTTGATTATGATACTAAAATATGCTATAGACACCGTAGCCTCCGTGGCGCAATCGGCTAGCGCGTTCGGCTGTTAACCGAAAGGTTGGTGGTTCGAGCCCACCCGGGGGCGGTAAATATATTTTTATTAAAACCGTGCATATGTGGAGTTAGTTCTTTGTAAAATATATTAGTTTTAAATTAATTTCCGCTATTATTGGTAACCCATTTACCCAAAAAATAATGGCAAAAAATAACAGAACACAATATTTATAGCCGCAATGACAAAATGAATACTTTTGTTATAATTTTCTATAACCATATTATAAAGTTATAAATATTTCCTATAATTATTATACAGGAATACATTTACAAAGTATTATACTTTATATTACATACAGTTTTAAAAAAGTGTAGGGCGACATAAGAACTCGCTCTACATTTTATATATGCAGTAATGACGTCATGAAACTCGCGACGTCAGGGAGTCGATGGATCGTAACAATAAAACAGGATTTATTGATATATTGTAATGATAATTTTAATTTTAATTTGACAGGCCTGTTGGTCTAGTGGTTAGTGACCCTGACTGCTAAGTCGGAGGTCGTGGGTTCGATTCCCACCCAGGACAAATGTTTGTGTGATAAGCACGATCATTTGTTCTGTGTCTGGGCGTAATTTATCTATAATATTTATGTATTTAGAAATATATAAGTATGTTTATCAGTTGTCTAGTACCCATAACACAAGCTCTGCTTAGCTTGGGACTAGATGGCATTGTGTGATAGTTGTGGAATATTATTATTATTATTATTATTATAATGATAGCTCTAGAAGCGATTTTTTTTTACTAGAAAATAACTGATATTAAATCAAGCTATTTGAGACTATAAAGAATCCTTAGACTTTAAGGCGTACATTACGCGCTCTTGCAAGTGTCAATCACTGCATTACACGGTAGGTTATTTGTCAATCACAACCATGATTGTTGTAAAACTGACAGCCTGCATGAGTGTGTAATGTACGCCTACCAGTCACTATTTGTTTTTTATCAATCATGCTAGATGAAATTGATTGACGCGTGCATGAGCACGTAATGTACACCTATCAGTCACCATCGGCTTTTTATCAATCATGATTGATGGAATTGATTGATGCCTGCATGAGCGTGTAATGTGCGCCTAAGATCTTTGCGATAGAATATAGGTAGGTCATTTATTACGCAGTAGTATAATAAGTCTATGAGGTATTTTCCTATCAAATATCAAATCACTAAATATGATGTGACTAGTAAGCTGAAGTGGCAATGGGCTGGCCATATAGCTCGAAGAACCGACAACCGTTGGGGAAAAAAGGTTCTCGAGTGGCAGCCTCGTACCGGTAGACGAAGTGTAGGGCGACCCCCCACTAGATGGAGTGACGACCTGGTACGACATGCAGGAAGTCGATGGATGCAGGTAGCTCAGGACCGTGCCTTGTGGCATACCTTGGGGGAGGCCTATGTTCAGCAGTGGACTTGTAAAGGGCTGTAATGATGATGATAGGAGATCTAACTAAATGGCAGTAATAGTTTATCTTTATATTTTGTAATGGGTGGGCCCCTTAAACTAACTCTAGGCTAGTAATTACATCATTATTCATTATTAAAACCACAGAGTTATATGAAAAATGTTTCTTATGTCAAGAAAAATATACTCCTAGTCATATAAAAAGTTATAAGGTCGTGTTTATTATTCTTGAAAGGTAAATCAAACATCAATACGCTTAAAAGAAACTCGTCACAGTTAATAAATGTTTGATATATAATGTTATTTGGAAAGGCACAAACGATACTTCCTATTGTTAATGTATTTCCTTTATTGTATTGTCTTTTCTATTCGTTTAATATAACAAGTTAAGTCAATAAACAAATTTCTTCCTGATTGTCATTTTAATATTTTTAATCTTATTTTCTTAAATGTCACAAATTTTGTATTTTTCTATTTATATTTTTTTTACAATTAAGTATGAAACGACATAAGGCTTAATCAAGATAAAATCGAAAGGGATGTAAAAAAAGGTATTTATTTCTACATTATCAAGTAATTCTAATTACATTAATAATAGGAAGTATCGTTTGTATATCTTCTATGATAATAATATTTGCTCAGAGAAGACAAAGATGTAAGTTTTCACATTATTTCATTTATTTTAGTTTATTATATAAAGGTTGTCCAGTATAGTTCGAGATATATCTATACATTTTGCATACTATTTTTGTTGGCCAAATTAACTAAAATATTAAATATGAAGACACTGAGACTTAGTCTCGGTTCTCTATTTAATTCGGCACTAATTCCAACTTTCTAATCCAATTTCGAAATTGGAATCTGAAATTTCATTTCTAGTCTTCAATCAATTTGGTACTAGCTAGTTTTGTTCAATAATAGTGCAGTCAGTGACGGTGCCGGTAATAGCATTCGATGGGTTATGCGAGTAAAATTTTTAAAGAATAATTTCTTATATTTACGCAAATACTACACATTGAATAAAATTTACGAAGTTTATCGCGTTTAATGTCAAACACCTCAGTCGCCCCCCGTGATCGTGGGTACTGGAAAGTGCTCGAAACGTCGGGAATTAAAAAATATTAAACTAAACGCGATAAAATCTGTAAAATTAGATCATTCAAAATGTTTAAAGGTATTAAAATTAAAAAGTTAAATTAACAGCCTATTATACGTCCCAGGCCTGCAGGTCTGGTCCAGGCCCAGGCCTCCCCTCATATATGAGAGGGTTTTAGGGCAAGGATGTGTCCGCTACGCTATCCTATTACTTGTTGGCGAACTTTACATGTCTTCGAAATGTTTTTTTTTTTCTTATTTCTCGGACATGCAGGTTTCCTCACGCCGTTTTACTTCACCACCGATCACGTGGTAAATCAGCAATTGCAATTAACAATTTCATTGGTGCCGGAAATACTAGAGTTTTGTTATTGAAAATATCTTCTAAGTGGTATTAGTAATCAGTCAACTTAAAATTTCAATTTTATCAGAGCTGCAACCTGGATCTCTTCACAACTTTGCTGTCATCTGCATACCCACCCAGCATCCTGCACGCACACACATAGATACCGGCTATAAGCAGATCATTATTATGCTACAGGAAGACTATTGCGGAGAGGATAGACCTATGATGTGATATAAAAATCAAGCTATGTTTCTTCGGTTGTGAAATGAAGTCCATTTTCAAATTTAATATCCCCTTTGTACATCATCAGTGTTCGACCGAAACTTCGACTTAGTCTTCGGCGTTGGTCGCCTTCGGCCTAAAAACCACCTTCAGCGAAACCTTCGGCTTTGGCCGAAATGAGCCAAAGTTTTGACGGAAACTGAAGGTTACCAGCAAGCACCGAAATTGAACTGTTACCAATGAGCGAGAACGCGATTGACGTGGCAACGCAATTATTATCATCGCTAGATCAACTTCTAGAGATGATAAATTATAAGTATTTAACATTTTTAAATAATTATCAACTTTGGCCAATCTTGAACTGGAATTTTTAGTTTTTAAAACTTCAGCTGTGGCAACGGTTTTGGGGGGAAATCGACCTTCGGTCGGACACTATAATATATCATTTGTTTTTACGATTTTATTTTAAGTGACTGCTTTGACAATTTTTTATATTGTATCGTATCTACAGATTTCTATTACCTGTGAACTGATTGATTTCTACACCTAGAAAGTATCCACGTGACTTTCGTGCGTAATTAAAAACAAATTTTATATTATTCCATTTTCAATGAGCGGTTTATTTATTGTTAAAAAAGAACCGAAAAATCTCGCTACTTCCGGAACCGGTATTCCTTGGTAAACCCTAATAACGACATGCAAATATTTTTACAATATAATTTATATCTACCACTGCCATGGTACTGGTAACATACGAGTACGAAATGTATGTTATATTTTATATACGTATATGTACGATATACGCAGTTATACTGACGTTATTAGTCATCGAAAAAACAAATTTAACGAAATAAAAAATAAAAGAAAAACATGACATAGCCATTCTTTCAGTTTTGGAAGAGGAAACATTAGTTAAGATTTTGTCAATTTTTCATCAAATAGAAATAATAGAAATTAAATTATTTATCATCAAACTGTTTTCTTACACAATATAAACTGTATTTTAATAACTTAAACGAAAATATGTTAGCAAATTAGTATTCGAAAAACTTTTGCTATTCTAAAAGTCTAAGGCGTGGGCTTATCGAAATTCGATTTGCTTGTCAAATGTAAAATCTAAATTTAGAAGTTAGAACACAAGCTCTTTTATGATATACAAAAAAAAAATAAAGAAATCTTAATAAATATTAACCACTAAATAATATAAGTATGCCGTGTGATGGCGGCGTAAGAGAAACCAACTAGAGTACGTGAGGATAATATAGTCGTCCAATTAACGTGGTCACTTTCTTATAACTTAAAAATTACAGCCTTATTTGCACAGATTCCTCAGTGATTCGTTAACTCTTCATCATTAATACAAATAATAAAGGGTCAAATGCTTTATCGACGCCATTTTGATAGTTGACATCATAGTAAATATTTTAGTTGATTTTAGTATTTGAAGTTAAATTTTTTAACTTTATTTTTCGAAGTGTTCCTAATTATTGCTAAAGCTTGTCTGCTTTTTTTCTCAATGTATTTTTTCTAGTATAATATGACTGTGTTTTTGTCTCTGTCTTCCTCCTAGTTTTGGTTTTATAAGGCGGCCTAAGGTGACCATATTACTCTCACGTACCTAACTTCAATTCGTAGTTATCGGTAAAAGGCGACTAAAGATAATTTCAGGACAGTCTCATGGCTTCCGATAGTTGACAATACAATCATCTCATCTACACCAGATGTGCCTAATACAGAATTACAGACCGCTGAGCTGCGGTGCGGACTTGTGCTGCGATCGCTTGTCGTCCATCCATCTGCTAAGCGTGACGATTATGTCAAATCCACCCTGCAACGGGAAAGAATCATCCTGCAACGGGGAAGGATCATATCCAGCAACGAACTTTTACGTCTGATAACGATGCTGATTATAGTGAAGAAAAATCGCCGTACAATCCAAATAAAAATAATTAAACAAATAGGTTTTCTTACTTTTTTTTTTCTAATTATCCCAATGATAATAAAATGCAATATCGTCCCTAGTGCTTTGCGGTGACCACGACCCCATGCAGCGACAATGAAAAATAAATTATAATTTAAAGCGATATAAACATTTTCTATTTCAAAAATATAAGTATTTACCCTAAATAGGTTTACTTTCTGAATCGTTGAAGCGACGTATATACATAAAACAGCTAGAACAGTTACTTTTAGGCCATACCAATACCAAAACTTGTTCCGTGAGGAATTAAGACCACAGCGCCGTGAAATACGATGCCGATTCAATGTGCAGCACTGACTTATTCGCATAAATATTAATTCATCTTTCAATACAGCATGTCAAAAGTCCAGTGCTTAACATAAACTGTCTTTAAACGATGATGATACATGGTATAATAGTGGATTATATTACACCGCCACGGTTACGGCAATACAATTAAGATAGTAATTCTGAAATGATTCTGAAATAATCTTACATAAACAAGTCCTTGATGGATTTTTGCTTAACGTGATAAAATTAAAGTGCAACAAGTGTTAACAAATTATTTTTATTACACAATTTTTAAAAACTAAGATCTTTAAACCGATAATATGGTAACGAGGAACATTTACATAGAATATACCATAACATATATGTAAAACAATATTGCAATTTAGTGCTTATTAAAATACATCGCTTGCATACACACTAGCATGAAAAAAATTTTTTTTCTAGAATCTTTTTGGAATACCATGTAAAAGTTGCTTTATGTAATTGTAAATAATATACCTTAAAACCAGAAATATTCTTTAGTATTGGCGGTTTGTATATATTTTATTGTCAGTCAATCAAGTCTATGTAACAACGTGAAAGGTTCACTTTTGGCGCCTCAAACATGCGCGGAACAAAATTTTTATTAGTTTGACGAGCTTTTAAAATGCGTCTTGCAGCGAGTTCTCTAATATGCTTCCGTGAATCTGTTATCATACTTAACAACATGTTTTCGGGATGAGCAAATGATGTTTCAAATTAAAACAGGGTCCACTATCGCTAACAACTAATACAAATACAAATACCTAGTGCTGTTAATGAGCTTCCATAAATGTTTTGAACCATCTTTGCAGGTGTGCAATGCAATGTGTTTTGATAGCAAACCAGACAGGGGCGTATGATTTTACGACAAACGTAGCTAAAATTACAAGATTTTCTTGTGGATTTTCAGTAGAAATATATAAACGCAGTATGCAATTAGCTCATGTTAACCAGCGGGCATGGGATAGCTTACCTGGGCTTCGGTTTAATAAATCGGGAGAGCAGGATCCACTTATGACAGCAGTAATAATTTCTAATAAATATTTTTGGTCTTTACTGAAATCTGTTGTTATTTGTGGAGGTAAGATCACAGTTTATCTTCTCAAAGTGTCAACGTCACGTGTCAACGACAATGTCTCGCATGTCTCTAATGCTTTACCAATTTGCCCTGCAAATTAGGTCCTGAAATAGGGCCATCCAAATAAATAAACAAATGCCTCAATGGCAATTCATTGGCGTGTAAGAGACAAATTATCCATTGCAATGGTCGAGATAGTCTATTTTCCAAAAGACGAATCACGCCTCCCACTTTTCCTGTATTTCTGTTTGTTTCATCACAGCCAACTGCCATTATACTCTCTAGCGATATCTTTTCAGTCGTCAAAAAGCTGTGTATAGCTCTTTCAATATTTCTTGCACTGCCCGATGCTGGAACAACATACCCAACGTAAACAGAACCTGGTTCTTTTATAATCGAAATATGTTCCTCTTGTACAATCACTCTAAACCTCTTTGATACTTTTAATACAGTTTTAGCCGTCTTGTCTTCTCTTCCATCGAAATATAACGCAGGAATTTCTTTAACTCTTTTTTCTGTTAAAATTTGCTCGCATACTTTCTGTCTTATTCTTCTTAGTTTCATCCTGTCCACAACGTTAGTAGACTGTGCCTCAGAGTCGGCATCAGAAGCAGAACATAGAACAGATAATACGATAGCCGCTGCAGCTCTGTCTGATACTCCGTACCTATCGCATACAGTCGTCAAACTATGAAGAAAGCTTTATAGGCTTTTGATCCACTGTTTGTGTGGTGTCAATACCATCTGCGGCCGACGAGCAAGAAGGAAAGTCGACATTAGAACAAACTTCAGATCTATTTAGCCGATACGAAGTAGAAGGAATTTCTTTAATTCTTATATTTGAATTATGCCTGATTACATGTTTAAGAGCACGTAATCTTCTATTCTGCAATTTTTTACTCTGGACAAGATCCGTTCTTCCTAGAACCATTAGTCTGTTAGAGCGTTGGTCTTCTAAAAGTATTTGTTCCTCTTTTGGTACTTTTTTTTCTCTCACACGAGTACAGCTTATATATTTTTACATTTACACGGAGCTATATCAAAAAGCTTTCTACTTAGTACTCTAAACTTCTCTAACTTTTCTTCCTTAAGTTTCTTCAAAGACTTTTTCAAATTATAACATTTTGAGTGATAACTTTTTATTAACTGTAAAACTCGTTTGTGTGTGACAATTGGAATAAAAGATTTTATCCACAATTCTTCGATTTTCGTTGCAACTATTTCGGCAATTTCCAAAAACGTAGGTTCTTTTCTTGTGTTATTTCTTACTTTTAAGTCTTGTCGTACCCATTCATAGAATTTCATCACATTTTCATACGTAGGAAGAATATTCTCTTTCAACTCTGCACTTTCACCAAATATTGGACATTTTAACTTTTGTCTCGTAGAAGTCATCATCATAGTTTTTTTTTTTTTAAATAAGAGCTTTCAATCATGCGTGTTACAATTAACAACACTAAACAACTTAGAAATAGCTTGGTAGCGATCACCCTTCCCAGGGGTTATTATCATCCATAAATTCCATAATATTAAAATAACCATTTTTATACAAACTGAGTTTAATAAAGTATTTAAACTTTGTGTACTTACATAATGATTTCTTATATTTACGCGAACACTACACATTGATTAAAACTACTTTTACGGATTTTATCGCGTTTATTTTACTTTTAATTACTTTTATTTTTAATTCCCGACGTTTCGGGCGCTTTCCAGCACCCATGGTCACGGGAGACTGAGATGACTGACGTCCCGATGTCATTGTTAAACCCGGAGTACCTTCAGCTTTTTTAATTATTGTTTATGGTCCGATCTATGCAAAATTAATGTCTCCTATTTTCCCACCCTAAGGGTAGTTTTTTTTCCAAATGTTCCAATCATATATAAGACAAGTTTCGAGGTAAACCCTACCGAATAAAATAAGATTTGTCAAAATCAGACTACTCTGTAATAAATCACCCCTATTTTCCCACCCTTAGGGTTAACTTATTTTTCCAAATTTATATGGGATCAATTCCAAGGTATATCCTATCCAATAAAAAGAGGATTATCAAAATCGGAATACTCTGTGATAAATAACCCTTACTTTCCCACCCTTAGCGTAAAATTTTTTTTTCCAAATTTATATTCTACCAATTTCGAGGTAATACCCTGTCCAATATGAAGAGCATTGTCAAAATCGGACCACTCTTTAATGAATAACACCTATTTTCCCACCCTTGGGGTAAGAATTTTTTTCCAAATTTATACGGGACCAATTTCGAGCTATACCTATCATATCCAATATAAAAAGAATTATCAAAATCAGACTACTACGAGTATTTAATAAATATACCCTATTTTCCCACCCTTGGGGTAAGAATTTTTTTCCAAATTTATATTAAGTACCTATACTAACTAATTTATACGTTTCCGAATTTTGAGGTATATTCTATCCAATAAAAAAAGAATTATCAAAATCGGACTACATTGTAAAAAGTTATGCGTGGTCATACATAAAAAAATTTACGCGTCGACTTGAGTACCTCCTCCGTTTTTTCGTCGGTTGAAAAATACTGTATTTAATGTGTGTGTATTTTCTCATAAAAATATCGATATTCGATATTCATTGTGCAGTATCGAATTCGTATCCATTTCAATATATTTTAAAATGTTGTGTTAATCGACAAAAAATTAAGCAACAAAGTATTCATGTGCTGTTTTTTTGACGTCCTACCGCCCAGCAATATAATTTCGTACTCGGTGCCCCTAGTCCAATACCGTATAAATACTCGATCCAAATACCTGTTCCACCTAGTCCATAAAGTATCAAGTACGCACAAAGTTTAGTATTGTTGGAATAGGACGAACTTTAGTTTCAAGTATGCTTTACGTGCGTACTACTGAAACGTGTGCACTGTGCAATAATGAATTGTAATCTTCCCTCCATACTTTACACTACAACGTACTACATTGTAGATCGTTGACGTTTTTAAAAGATTTTAATTAATTTTTATTTCAATGTAATTTTTTTGTTTTGTTTTTTTGATCACTTAATCTACAGTTATTGTTTTATATATATACGGAGAAAATCAGACTTAATAATTTTGATTTAAGAACATTAATTGTTGCACTTTCGAGTTTCTAGCCTCGTTTTCCTGTCATTTAGCAATAAGCCACATGAGGAAAATAATCTTTCACAAGGGACACTCGTGGCCACTGCATTCAACTTAGTGAGTGCCAGAGCATATAAATGCTAAATAGCTTATCTATATCAGATTTACATTTATCATCATTTTTTATATATGTATGAAGCTATAGTTCTCGCACCCGGTTGTACTAATCGCACCAAGTTAGTGGACGGCCGTTGTTCACCTTCAGGTTGTTGAACTATTCCAGCAGATTGGTCTGATATTGGTGTGGTGGTTGCTGGTTAGTCTCTGGGATGTTATCACTGGAGCTCGAACGTCGTTTCTTCTAACTAAACTTACTAATGGATGTTTACGTTTAATGTGTTTTGTAAGGTTTGATACAGATTACAGAACTTTTAAAACTCAGTTGTATTTTACAAATATTACACTCGGCCATTTGTTGCCCTTTGTCCGAAAAATGATCCCAAGCCACACTATTTATTCTAGGAGCCATTTTTTAAACAATAAACGAGTGGGTGTTTCTAGTTAGTTTTTGAATAAACACATTAATCTATCACGTACAAAACCAATACATAAAATAATCAAAATATGTCTACTTTGTAGACACCCCCAAGAATAATTCTTTTTTAAATGTTATTTATAACAATCATACAACTACAATTCTAAAAAAATATTATAATTATTCTCGTTACTAAATTACGAGGATTGAGATTATACGAGATATAAATTAAGATAATTTACTTTAAAAGCTCCCTTCCGCCATTAACCTACTTTCTTTACTCGATGTGTAGTACAACAAAGTACGTGTAGATGGGTGGTGCGGTTACGGAATAATTTCGTAGTTTCTAAAATTTGTTTTAAATGATTTTTATCTTAAAGTTGTCAATTTATTTGAAAAACTCTAGAATGGGAACATTCACCTATTGATTTTGTATCTCTCTATTGATTTTAAGCTGCTATGGTTTTTTTTAGTATTGCTATAATTTTATAATAGGTTGATGCAGTATCACAAACTAATAAGAGTACTAACGTATGCAGTATAAAGTAGCTCATAATGACGGAAGGGAGAATTTGAAGTTGATTATTTTCATATATTATTTCTCACATAATTTTAATAGTAACGAGACTAATTATAATTTTTTTTAGAATATTGTTAGTATAATTATTAAAATAAATAAACATTAAAAAAGAATAGTTCTGAACAACAAAAAACAAAAAGTTGGTGCAGTTTACTCCATAAGAACGATTATAAAATATATAGATTAGTAAATGAACGCATTTTTATATTACTGAAAGCAAGCATGATACATTTACTTATATTAATTATATAATTTATATTCATCAAAATATATTCAATAGTCATGAAAACGTAAATTGTTTACGTAAAGTATTCATGGAAACATGAACGCCTAGTAAATACGGCAATACGAGTACGACGTGTAGGCACAGTGGGACGATGGATCGAGTATTTTAAAAGTTGGAATAGATGCAACCTAGTCTCGTTAAGGCTGCTCTCTCGAAAAAAGCTTGAAAAAAGCGTGCAGATGAACCAACTTTTCGTCGGCACTTACAGAGAAATTACATCTGGAAAAAATAGCTAGTAATCTACATGATATGATACGTAATTTGGTTTAGCCATAATTTTTCTATCGGTGTCACATAATAAATAAAAAATACCCAAATCACCTCCAAATCGTTGAGATGAAACCACTTTACTCCTTCATTTTTTACAAAATACAAAAATATAATAAAATAATTTGGTTTGGTTACTTTTTAGAAATATGTATTATTTTTATGATAATAAATTAAAAATGCGTCCCGGTTAAATACTGCGTCTATATCACCCCCGCACTCGTCCACGAATTCAGTGCGGGGCGCATCGTGTTGCTAGGTGGACGTACGCCGCGTTGTGAGAGCTCAGCATTATGAAATAAAATCGTAAAATATTACTGCAAAAATTTAGTTTAGTTTGTAAAACATGGGAAATAAGCAGAAACGATTGAAGAGAGGTCTAAAAAAATATTACAAACAAAAGGGCATACATTTATCAAGGTAAGTTTTATCTACATATTTCATAATATTAGCCAGGTGCTGTTTATAAAATACCTATATTCAAACAAAGTCGTCGTAAGTATAATACTTCTGTGCCATAGAGTAGTGAATGATCACAGAAGGACCATATTCACGCAATACTTTCAATACTTTCAGTCAATACTTATTATAAATTTTTCTTTTCGGAACTTATGTAAAGTATATTTATTTATTAATTTATTCTGATTCGTTGTGATTACTTATGACAAGTAAATTTTTTTGCAGGTCTTGTTTAGCTATAACTACCGACGAAAACTTTGGCAAAACTTTGGCAAAAATGAAGGTATTAATATGATTATAGGTTAGGTACTTGCTAGTAATTTGTTAATTTATCGATTACCGGCTTAATTATTTTCAATAATAAATATATTATGTTTATTTTTTAATTTAATCTTTTTTATTTATTCATTATATAGTTTATTTATTCATTATATATTATACAAAAAAATAAACTTGACATGCAATTTTATTTATCTAATCATATAAATATTTTTAGGAATGTTTTGGTGAAGTAAATCAAATAAAAAAATCACTACCCTTATGTAGTGAATCAATTAGCTCTATCAGAGAAGTTGAAGGTGATTCTATGGATTTGGAGGTGAATGTAAGTAATAAGTTGTAATAACTACATATACATATTTTATTTTTATTTGTATTGTAACTATATGTATAACTGCTTTCATTTTAGGCACAAGATGATTTGGGCACACAAAAACTACGTTCTCCACCGATTGAGACAAGACACAAGCATGTTGTAAAGTCTGTTGAAGAACTTGAAGATTATTCAGCTCCTTGTGAAGTATGTACTATCGATTTGATCTTACAATGCACTTAAACATCTTGAATAACTTAATTTTAGCTTAAAATCATACTAATTATTTACAGGTAGATACGGCCAAATCTTCTGAGAAAACATATCAACTTGAAGGTCGAGGAATTCTCAATTTAAAAACATTTTATTCAAAATTACAAGAGGTATCTTCGCATGGACCTTTCAATTGTGGTCTCGGTAGCGAGGAAATTGTTTCTGAAAAACAAACCGGTTATACAAGAGAAAAAAGAAAACGACAAAGAGAAGGAAATAGAACTAAGGAAAGAAAAAGAGGTTGAAGAGAAAAATGAACACAACGAGAACGAAGAAGAAAAAAAGAAGATTTTGTCGGGCTATTGAAATTTCCGAATGTAAATATATGTGAACACAGAGAAATAAGTGAGGATGAAGAAGTTCAACCAACCAAAAGAATAAAAATACCTGGTGAAAGAAACTTAAATTTCAGTGAATTTTAGTTATATTCTATTTGTTTATAAAAAATACAACATATAATATGACATACACTTGTGCTAATTCTACCTACTTAGCTACCTACTTTACCTACCTACCTACCTACACTACCTACACTACCTACCCTACCTAGAAACCTTTCTCGGACTTTAAAGAATATTTGATAAAAATATATTAACAGAGTTGGTCCAGCCATTCTTGAGTTTTGCGCTTAGCAACACATTTAGCCATTCATTTCTATTTATATAAAATATAATTAAAAAGATCCATCATGTTTCAAGCCAGGCTGATTTATACTAAAGGTATAGTTTCTACCCGCGGCCTCGAAAGCGTTTAACAATTTTCTTCGTAACTATAGCCCGAAAAGTACATCCATGTCAATAGATAATAAATAAAAACAAAATTGGACCACTATAAATGCGCTACTCATAAAAATTAATTTAACTTTCACGATGACTTGACCTTCTGTGATTTCGCCACTCATTCTCTCATTCACTCACAAGTGGCGGCAAGGCGCGGGCCGCGGCGCACCTTTTCTGTCGGATGCGGGTAGCGGAGTGGCGCGGAGAGGGGTCGTTAGCTCCGCCCAAATGCACAAGGCCATTGGCGTGAATACAAGCCTTACTTAGTCTCTAGATCTGTTCTAGTACATACGCTTCATCTCGATTCGCGGTGCGTCGATCGACGAGAGTGGTTTAGTGCTAGTTTGACATAAAAAAGATGGTTCCACTAACTTTGTCGAACCCAGTGCTACAAACGTTCATCTTTTATTCGGCAGTTTTAGCACTGAAGCTACTTTCGGTGTCGACCATTACAACCATCGCGCGCATGACTCGAGGTATATTCTCAAATCCAGAAGACGCTAAAACCTTCAATGGGAAGGTTAAGTACGATGACCCCACTATTGAGCGCATACGCCGAGCGCATTTAAACGACTTGGAAAATATTCCTGCATTTTGGGTGCTGGGAGCATTGTATCTAACTACGGGACCCGCGGCTGTTTTGGCGGCTGTACTTTTCCGTGTATATGCAGTTAGCCGTATTATTCACACTATCGTATACGCTGTGATTCCATTACCGCAACCGTCACGCGCAATTGCATACATGATTCCATATCTCATCAAGTGGTACATGGGAATCCAAGTTGTGATATATTACATAGGTGCTGTGTAGTGAGTGAAATATTTAATATAGATTGTGACTTGTGAACTAACTTTTTATATAATTTTTTAATACTTAATTGATTGTTTTTTATGACATACTTATTATAATGCATATAATTATTCATATGCTTGATTTTTCGTTATTGTTTTAAAAAGTATTGTATTAAATGTATTTGTTTTATACTCTATTTTTTTTTGTATATTTAAAATTAACAAGTTTGTTTATATGACTGTTCAATTTTGAATAAAACATATAAAAAAATTATGGTTTTACAAATTACAAAGAAAATTTCTCTAAAATTGAGAATAATAACATTTTACAATGCGTACAACTCACTCGTAAAAGTTGCCAAGCCAGTAAAGTTAACTGTAAAAGATTGATAATTATCATATGAAACGTGTTAATAAAGCTCTACAATTCCGAGTATTGCAAGAGATTTTTGTTTCATAAGAAATAAAATTCGGCAGTGGCTGTCCAATAAATACTACTTGTATAAAAACGCTAACTATTTCAGCGATTTCACTTCACATACGCCAGCAGTTTATTTGAAGAATAATAAGTATGGTTAAGCACTATGTAATCAAACCAGACGGAATAACTAAAAAGTATGCGTTAATAATAAAGATCATAAACTTTTAACTACTACATAAAGAATGTTGAAATACCAATTAACATACTGGTACTTACATAATTATGTGAACATTACATGGCGCCAATAAATTCTATTTTCCTGTTACACAACTCCGTGCCCAATGACCTCAGAAAAACATCTAATAAGACTGCCTTTAAAAGATTGGTACTTGACTCAAAGAGACAAAAAATAACTTTTGTTTAAATTTCATTATATGAAATTACTTAATGTGAACTGAGGTCAATCGCTGAATAGCCACTACAGGTAATTGAATAAGGCAATACAATGTTGGAAATTACATTATTTGATGACCTTCCTTCACTTGTATCGGTCTCCGACACTATTACGTACTTAAAAACTGCCACTCCTGGACATATGCAGGTCTAGTCAGTATACACCTGCCTGCATACATTATATGCAAGGTAAGCCCATAATTAACACCCCTGTCAAGCGGGATAGTATCTACCGGTGGGAGGACGCCTTTAGGTACTCAGTCTAGGTAGGTAAAATGCTCAGGTATATATCCTACAGCAAGTAGAAATGCGTACGTAAATGCGTGCTGTGTTTCTGTTAAAAAGGTACGAAGAGCTAAGTATAAAGACAACTTGTTGACCAATCCATCATTGTCGTAATGGTGACAACGTATCTATAACCTTTTTTTGTTTTTAAACGGTTGCAGTGTAGGTGTCCATAGGCTGCAGTGGTCATTTACCATGAGGCAAACGGCTGCATTGAAAAACGTTCAAGAAACATTTGACATCATACACATTACATCTCATTGTTGTAATGGTGACAACGTATCTGTAACCTTTTTTGTTTTCAATTGATTGCAGTGTAGGTGTCCATAGGCTGCAGTGGTTATTTACCATAAGGCAAATGGCTACATTGAGGAACATTCAACAAACATTTGACATCATACACATCACATCTCATTGATGTAATGGTGTCAACGTATCTGTAACGTTTTTTGTTTTCAAATGGTTGCAGTGTAGGTGTCCATATGCTGCGGTGGTCATTTGGTCACATGAGGCAAATGGCTGCATTGAAGAACATTCAACAAACATTTGACATCATACACATCACATCTCATTGATGTAATGGTGTCAACGTATCTGTAACGTTTTTTGTTTTCAAATGGTTGCAGTGTAGGTGTCCATATGCTGCGGTG
Organism: Parnassius smintheus behrii; assembly: GCA_036936625.1. NCBI lineage: Eukaryota > Metazoa > Arthropoda > Insecta > Lepidoptera > Papilionidae > Parnassius > Parnassius smintheus. Next base: position 33,485,819 of record JAUPFT010000001.1, on the reverse strand, counting down.
GTCATTTGGTCACATGAGGCAAATGGCTACATTGAAGAACATTCAACAAACATTTGACATCATACACATCACATCTCATTGATGTAATGGTGTCAACGTATCTGTAACGTTTTTTGTTTTCAAATGGTTGCAGTGTAGGTGTCCATATGCTGCGGTGGTCATTTGGTCACATGAGGCAAATGGCTACATTGAAGAACATTCAACAAACATTTGACATCACACACATCACATCTCATTGATGTAGTGGTGACAACGTATCTGTAACGTTTTTTGTTTTCAAATGGTTGCAGTGTAGGTGTCCATATGCTGCGGTGGTCATTTGGTCACATGAGGCAAATGGCTACATTGAAGAACATTCAACAAACATTTGACATCATACACATCACATCTCATTGATGTAATGGTGTCAACGTATCTGTAACGTTTTTTGTTTTCAAATGGTTGCAGTGTAGGTGTCCATATGCTGCGGTGGTCATTTGGTCACATGAGGCAAATGGCTACATTGAAGAACATTCAACAAACATTTGACATCATACACATCACATCTCATTGATGTAATGGTGTCAACGTATCTGTAACGTTTTTTGTTTTCAAATGGTTGCAGTGTAGGTGTCCATATGCTGCGGTGGTCATTTGGTCACATGAGGCAAATTGCTACATTGAAGAACATTCAACAAACATTTGACATCACACACATCACATCTCATTGATGTAGTGGTGACAACGTATCTGTAACGTTTTTTGTTTTCAAATGGTTGCAGTGTAGGTGTCCATATGCTGCGGTGGTCATTTGGTCACATGAGGCAAATGGCTACATTGAAGAACATTCAACAAACATTTGACATCATACACATCACATCTCATTGATGTAATGGTGTCAACGTATCTGTAACGTTTTTTGTTTTCAAATGGTTGCAGTGTAGGTGTCCATATGCTGCGGTGGTCATTTGGTCACATGAGGCAAATGGCTGCATTGAAGAACATTCAACAAACATTTGACATCATACACATCACATCTCATTGATGTAATGGTGTCAACGTATCTGTAACGTTTTTTGTTTTCAAATGGTTGCAGTGTAGGTGTCCATATGCTGCGGTGGTCATTTGGTCACATGAGGCAAATGGCTACATTGAAGAACATTCAACAAACATTTGACATCATACACATCACATCTCATTGATGTAATGGTGTCAACGTATCTGTAACGTTTTTTGTTTTCAAATGGTTGCAGTGTAGGTGTCCATATGCTGCGGTGGTCATTTGGTCACATGAGGCAAATGGCTACATTGAAGAACATTCAACAAACATTTGACATCATACACATCACATCTCATTGATGTAATGGTGTCAACGTATCTGTAACGTTTTTTGTTTTCAAATGGTTGCAGTGTAGGTGTCCATATGCTGCGGTGGTCATTTGGTCACATGAGGCAAATGGCTACATTGAAGAACATTCAACAAACATTTGACATCACACACATCACATCTCATTGATGTAATGGTGTCAACGTATCTGTAACGTTTTTTGTTTTCAAATGGTTGCAGTGTAGGTGTCCATATGCTGCGGTGGTCATTTGGTCACATGAGGCAAATGGCTACATTGAAGAACATTCAACAAACATTTGACATCACACACATCACATCTCATTGATGTAATGGTGTCAACGTATCTGTAACGTTTTTTGTTTTCAAATGGTTGCAGTGTAGGTGTCCATATGCTGCGGTGGTCATTTGGTCACATGAGGCAAATGGCTGCATTGAAGAACATTCAACAAACATTTGACATTACACACATCACATCAAAATTTGGATTAAATGAGATAATCATTCTTCACCGAATGAAGTCTAAAAATAATTATTTACTTACTACCCTTTGATTATATACCTGTCTATATAATCAAAGTTACTACCACATAAATTTTATATTTGGTTAACAACAAGTTCTTATAATATCTAAGGTTAACAATATATTTAGTACATAGTTATTTAAAGTTTTCGATGGTTCACATTATTATCATGTAGGTAAGGTTCGTTTTGTAGATAAGGTCAGTTCTGTCCATTAAAGAATTGACCTTATCTACAAAACGAAACAAACATGTTGTGTCGACAATTAAGTATTAGTTAAATTGCGATTAAATGTGTAATGCATTTGTAGTCTGATTATTTTTATAAAATGTATCGTCCACTGGTGTTATGATAATATGGCAGGTATAAGATAAAATTGTATAAAACCGTAAACAAACACGGATGGAAATAAATCAAATGTGGGTCTTGAGGAAGAGCGGGTCCGACGCGCACATTTAAATGATATTAAGAATATTATTCCCCCTTTAAAGCTGCCTTACCGTCGTTCGTGTAATCGACACAAATGAATAGTACCTATGCTGTATTCGCTCCGCCACAACCGTCTTGTGGGCTATTTCATTTGCTGTCTAATCAAGTGGTACCCAAATTAATTCTAAAATAAAATTTTATCCCATGATTGCGGTCTTATAATATTTCGTTTAAAAAATATTTTTTACGTGTTAGAGCTTCGCTGCAGCTATAATATGGTTGAAGCACGAATGGATCACCTAGACCGGGGAAGGACCACGCTCTGGTCTAGTCACAGCGTGGAACAGCTGCTTAATGCTGCTGTGTTTCCTATGGTGAGTGTCCGAAATTGCGGAGACCCTTTTTACTGGAAACGAGGCATTCCATCTTAGTCCTGAGGGGTGACATCATTATTCATCATCATTACAGCCCTTCACAAATCCACTGCTGAACATAGGCCTCCCCCCAAGCAATGCCACAAAGCACGGTCCTGAGCCACATGCATCCATCGATTTCCTGCATGTCTAACCAGGTCTTCACTCCATCTAGTGGGAGGTCGCACTACACGTCGTACCGATTGGTACTAGGCTGCCACTCGAGAATATTTTTTTTCCCATCGTTTGTCGGTTCGTCGATCTATATGGCCGGCCTATTACCACTTCAGCTTATTAATCTGTTGGGCAAGGTCGGTCACTCAAGTCCAACTGCGGATATCCTCATTTCTAAGTTTATCACGCAGAGAAACCCCGAGCATAGCCCTCTCCACAGCTTGCTGAGAGACCTTGAGCGTCCTCATATGGCTAGCAGTGAGAGACCACGTTTTAGATCCGTAAGTGATTACTGGCAACACGCACTGGTTGTACAAGTTATAACTGACGTATTGCATCGTAATTTCCCGGACGCTGCCCAGCCGAGTTTAATCCGTCGATTGACCTCTGAGTCAAAGTTGGACTTACCTAGTTGGACTATTTGTCCCAGGTAAACGTACTCGTAAACAACTTCGTACTTAGTGCTCCCAACAACTACCGGCACACAATTAGATGTGACATGGACTTAACACATGACCTATGTTAACACATGTTTTGTCCACGTTCATCTTCCGTTCATATTAAGACCTATCCGTTGGGAGACGCTATTGAGGCCATGAGCATAATGCTTAGGTCCTCCAGCGACTCCTCCATAAGGACTATTATCGTCAGCAAATCAAAGGTGAGTAATATACTCGCCATTGATGTTAATACCGTATTCTTTCCAGTTCAGTAGCTTGAAAACGTCTTCTAATGCAGCGACGAAGAGTCGCCCAGTCTTACACCTCTCTGCAGTTGGATACGTTTTGTACTGTGGTTCTGTGCTCGGATAGCCATCGTAGCCCTACTGTACAAATACTTTAAAACTTCGATATATCGAATTCAACTTAGACTGCTTGCACCACTTACACCGTTGAAGAGACTGTAGCACCGCCCAAATTTTGACGGAATCAAAGGCTTTCTCATAGTCTACATACGCAAGGCTAAGTGACAGATTGTACTCTTCGGTCTTCTGTACATTCTGCCGCAGGGTATGTATGAGGTCTATGGTACTGAAGCCTTTTCGAGAACCGGCTAGTACGGGAGGTTGGAAGTCGTCGAATCGACGTGCGAAACGATTCATAATGACTCTTGAAAACAGCAAGTAGACGCGGCTCAGAAGGGAAATCGGTCTGTAGTTCTTCAAGAGAGCGTTGTCGCCTTTCTTGAAGAATAAGATGACAGCACTTCTGCTACACATCTTCGGAGAAATTCCACCTTGAAGGACCGAATTAAAGAGCTTCTCAATGATTTTATATACCGGTCTTCCCCCACGCTTTCAAAAGCTCCGCTGTTATTCCATCCAATCTAATCTCGCTCAGACTGACGTCCGGGACATCATAGGTATAGTGTCGTATAAGACTTGCTCTTGGATCGTTACTCACACTTGCGCGATGACGTGTACAGCTGCTCATATAACCTATCAATCTTACTCAAAATCTCAGGTGTCCTGGAAACGATGCTGACACACTCGGTCTTCAGCTTTGACAGTTGGCTCTTTCTGACAGGCAGATATCTGGCAAGACTTTGAAGCCTTGATTTCACTCAATCGCTTCTTCAATTAAAGCAGTATTAAAGTTACATAAGTCCTGCCGCATGCATTTTGAGATCTGTCTGTTCAGTTGCCTGTATGCTGTCAAATCTGTTGAAGACTGCAGCTTCATTTCCCGTCTAAAAGCCATGAGATTAAGAATACGATCGGAGAGTTTTTGTGTTCTTCTGCGGCGGTTCTTGCAGAACTTTGGGGACGAGGCTGCTTGCGTCCGTAGGAAATACTTGAAATCTGACTCCCTACACGTGTCCTTCGAGTAGTGTTAAACGAGCAGCACCAATTGCGGTGATAGGTTTCGGCCGCTGACTTTTTGGTTACTACCCACCAAAGCAAAATCTTGCCACCAAATGATGTCGTCGTCTTCCGGCATGATTCTTGATGAAGCCATGTGGAGAATGGGTCGGAACAGTAGCGTTGTGTGTGTGAATCGGTTGCGAAGCGTCAGTTGTTACTGTGTCAGGTTTTTGGTTGTAGAGGGTAGCGAGATCCGAAGTACGGTGTTCTGTTGGCTGACCGTAGGTAGTTGGGCGCCCAATTAGTGAATTAGCTACTAATGGAAGGCTGCCCCGCCAAATAGCGGAAAATCTTAGGAGGGCTCTATCGTGCCGGTTATCGACCGGGTGAGGGGACCCGATGGCGATCTCTGGGGGGAAGGGGCGTCCCTGCAGTCTCCAGATCAAGTCCCCATGGGCGAAGTAGCTCTGGTAGTATCGTTTGATTGCGAATGCAACGCCTCGTTCAACTACCATTCTCCATCCTTATTCACTCTTAACGTTGTCAATATGTTCCTAAAATAGAAAAGTATGGCTAAACAGTGGTTGCACGTTCTCTCATTAAAAATGCACCTCGCTAATATTCGAGAATTGCTCTCTTATCTCAACGCAGTCCATCACCATCTTGAGACTGAGAAGCCGCACCTACTTTTCTTGACGGAGACCCAAATTGGAGGTCCGTTGAATGCGGCATACCTTGACTATCCTGGATTCTCCCTGGAGCACGAATTCCATCTACGTGCCGGAATCTGTGTGTTCGTCCGCAATGAAATCTGCTTCCAGCGTCTTCGTCAACTTAAAGACCTCATTTTTTCGTTTTTGTTAATCTGGGTGATGATAAAAACAGGTAATGATAAAACCCTTACTGCCTGTGTCTATCGATAGCACAGCGGGGACCAAGAGACAACACGATTATTTGATCACCTTAGTGAGGCTGATGATGTAGCCCTAAATCGGTACCCTATTGCACAGCTGGTCTTTCTGAAGGACTTAATCGCCTGTCATCAAGACTGACTGTTCTCATACCAGATGCTCGTGGAATTTTGCCTTGACACTAGGTCGTTCTCAGCTGATAAAGGAATCGACTAGGGTACCCGATGTAGACGGTTACACAGCCAGTTGCTTGGATCTTCTGCTAACTCACGAACCGTGTATGAAGTACAGGTTACCTCCCCTTTGGGTACATCTGGCCACTGTCTGGTGAAGTCTTTATTGTCATATTCTCCACCGGATTAGGAGTCCCAAGGTGTTCAATGAATATAGCGGTATGATTCAGCTGAATGTAATGAGATGTGTCACTTTTTTGCATCCTATCCTTGGCGGGAAGCTTGTTTCTCTTCTGTGGATCCGTCAAGATGCGTGGATCCTATAGCCGATGTGTTGCGTCAAGCTATAGTGTATTAACATATGGGCACTAAACTCTTTGCCAGACCGATACTAGAGATTTTTAGCCTCTTGCCAAAGTAGTCAAGAAAAACTTCTGCCGGCTTACACCGCTTCCGCTGGTAAATCCGGATGGCACACTGGCGCATACGGCTAATGAGAAAGTGGACTTGTTTGCTTCTCTATTTGCCAACAACTTGCGTCTAGACAGTGGCAACAACATTCCACCTAAATTACCTCACTGCGGGGCCTCTATGTTGGAGCTTCGTATCACAAATAAGGAGGATCTTAAAGCTATGTGTCTAGACGTAAATAAATCTAGTAGACCAGATGACATACCAGCTATAGTTCTAAAAGCTTGTTCACCTGAATCCTGGAAGCTGACCAACGTGTAGTCTGTTCCAAAAAAAGGCAGCCGTGCCGACCCTGCAAATTATCAGCCAATCTCAATTACCTAAATACTCTGCAACATTATGGAACGTATATTAACGCCCGCTCAATGGCATACCTAGAACAGAATCGAATTCGCTGAAATCAGTCAGCTGGGGACCTTCTAGCGTATGCCACGCACGTATGGGGCGAGGCATTCGAGAACAGTGTTCTGATCAGTATCCCCTGATCTGATTGACTGGATAAAGGACTTTCTGAGTGAACGGTCTCTCCGGATCGTCATCCTGCTCATCCGATCCTGTGGTGACTAACGCCGGTGTTCCTTAGGAGTCCGTTCTCTTCTCAACTCTCTTTCTGCCGCATATCTGCTTATGACTGCTACAGGATGCATTTCGGAGAGTATCGCAGGAATTGCGTACTTTAATTCCTCCCTCTCCCTTCCACCATCGGATAAACAGACGTTCGGCCAGTCTCCAACCCCCAGCCTTTCGTTGTTGACTTACCACGTATTCGAACCAAATGGTTTGCTTGGTCGTTCATCATACGTACAGTGTGGGTGTCTTCAAGGCAAGAGTGACTAGGCTTTTTTAAGTTAGTGCTCTTCACCATCTTAGACTACATCACCACTAACCATCAGTTGGGACTGTAGTTAAGCGCTAGCTTAGAGTAATAAAAACAAATCGTAGCTCCGACCGCATGAACAGTTTCCACGAGCTTATCATTCATATCTTCCACTGCATTGCCGTCGTCTAGGCACTGAAAACGGTTGTGTAACTAGATCTAAAAGATTTCGGGACTTTTGATTAGAGCACGAGAGGGGCGGAGCATGGACTTCATTAGACGAGACCTCTCAAACTTAATAATGTTTTGGTTCAGTGTGCCTTTAATCATTCGGTGATCGCTACCACTTTTTACCCTTGCAATCACTGAGACATCACTGAACAGCTACCGTTTAGTCGTCATAATGAAGTCAATTTCATTTTTTGTCTAACCGTCCGGGCTCGACCAGGTTCACTTTCTGTGGGTCCGCTTCTGGAAGAAAGAGTCATAAAGAGTCCCTCTTTCTCCATGAAGTCAGCCGCTCGTTGGGTTCCATTGCCCTATCCCAGGTTTACCTACCTTCAGCTCACCGTTCGTCCTCCCTTGTGCCTAGTTTAGCGTTGAAGTCTCCCATTAACACCGTATATGTAGTAAGTTTTGGAGGAATGCGTGGCTCTAGAGACATCCTCATACATTTTCTTCAACTCCTCATCCAGATTTGCTGAGGTTGGTGCGTAAATCTGCATGGCCTTCAGCGAATACCGTTTGGTGATTCTGAGTTTAAGGTACGCAACCCTTGTCACGTTAAACATTTTTAAACTTTGTTAACGAGAGACTTGTGGACGATAAATCCGACACTTCCTTGGAACAGATGGTCTCCTTCCCAATGATACGCTGATGCTCGAATCCGGCAACTTATTCAAGTTGCCGGATTCGAGCATCAGCGTGTCATCTCCCTCTCTGCGGACCTCGGATAATCCTATAATATTCCAGCGCAACTAGTCTATCAGGATCTTCTCATCAGTCCTCAAGGTGCGCGCGTTATACGTTGCCAGGTTGAGTCATCTTATTTGGCAGCTGAACCTTCACCGGAGGCTCTTAGCAGCGGTGACAACGCATCTGCATTTGACCCGTGAGGCCGTTATGGAATGCCTCATTTACTGAAAATGAGGCATTCCATCTTAGTTCTCAGGGGTGACAACGCTTCTATATTTGAACCGTGAGACCGTTATCCTTGCGCCATCCTATCTGCCAAGGAGGGTCGCGTCCGTATTCGGCTTAGAGATCTCTAGTTAGACCGTTAAGCCAGTCCCTAAAAGGTGGGGTTTAGTGGGTAAAAGTCTTCACATAACCACGCAGCCGGCTGCGTGGTATGCTATGAGCATTCCCCACTTCCCTCCCCCGCTTTCCGGAGGGTTGCCCATATTTGCTTCGGGCGCAAAAAAAACCATTATCCTCCCCCTGTCAAGCAGACACTTTCTTACCAGAACCATGATTAAGCTGCAGCGTGGGTCTACATTCTAAATTTCAAAAATCAAAATCGTAAAAAATGAATTGCATTTTTCTTTGATGACCTTTTTTATTAAATAAAATTTTAATGTTTTAATCATTGTGAGGGCTGCGACGGGACCCCACGTGGTCGGTTGACAGTAGTTGACAGTAAATGATAGTCAATACTGGGAAGTTGATAATTGATAGTTTATTGGTAGAACCAACTAAATATAATTTAAGGATAGATGGGAAATGATACTGCGAGCACGCGTGACTGGTATTGCTGGGCTCAATTAGCGCACTGACTCAAAATGCGTTATTGTAGCCTAATAGCGTAAACTGCCGACGACACAAAAATATACGTGATACAGCCCGTACAATCATTTCAAAAAATCCTAAAAAATAACCAGCAGTCAGTACGAAAGTAAACTTACGTCTTTGATAATTGATAGAATCAGGCGTTACTTTGCGGAAATCCATTATAATAAATAATTTATTACCTTGCAACCTTACGTCTTTGACAGCCAGTTTAAAACGTTTACAGGAGTTTACGCAGTAATCTGCTGCTTTTAGACGTAACAAAATAAAAATAAAAATGTTAAAAACTAAATTCAATTAAAATTTTCATCATAAAACATATCGTGTATACAACACTAAGCATATACCTACGTAACAAAACTTTCTAAATATAGTTGAAATGCAATTGATTACGGAATTGAGAACGAATTAATTCACAAACCATACGTATATAATAATGTACGCTTGTTTGTGTGGTTTGATAAATATTCTCACATTCACAAGAACAATTATTTAAACTGTTGTTGACTTCTCGATAACATTGTGCACCCTTTTTTTTGTAGTCACTCCACAACCAAAGAGTACACAGTACATTATCTATAGGCATTAGTCACTCAAACGTTGTTGTTCGCACCGCACGCTTGCGACCGCGCCCTAATTTTTAACCGTATATTGACAAACTATAATAAATCATGGTAACGCTCAACGATCCTGCCGTGCAATCGTACATTTTATATTCTGCCATTCTAGCCTTAAAAGTTCTGATTATGGCACTACTAACCGGAAGAGTTCGATTTGCTAAGAAAATATTCGCTAACGAAGAGGACGCAAAGGCGTCCAAAGGTCGAGTGAAGTTGGACGATCCGGACGTTGAGAGAGTGAGACGGGCGCATCTTAACGACCTTGAGAACATTCCTGCGTTCTGGATACTGGGGGCATTATACCTGACGACAGCACCAGCGGCGGCATGGGCTACTTTCCTGTTCCGAGTATACACTGCAAGTCGAATTATACACACCATTGTATATGCCGTTAAACCAATGCCGCAGCCGTCGAGAGCTATCGCGTATTTCATTCCCTACCTCATCAAGTGGTATATGGGTATTAAGGTGATTTCACACTTCTACGGAGCTATGTAATTATAAAAGATTGTGATTAAAACATGTAAGTTAAAAATGGTCGTTATGTTAAAAATAATTAAGTTGTAATAAATCTGTTATATTTTGGTATGGATTATTATTTTTCATTATTTTATTTATTCCTTGGCAACGTTGTATGTACGTATGTACAGTGTATTCTACTTCTAGTTCTAGTATATTATTCACTAACTAGTAACCGATGTATCTCTAACTCCATTAAGTAGACCAGAGGTACAATATCAAAAACTAAATCATAATCACAATATAATCAAGCAGGATAACAATGTGTGATGTACACAAACATAGTCAATGTCATAGTGATAACATAATTTATAATCGATCGACAGTAGGTACGGACCGCGAACATAAAGGTCATGGGTTCGAAGTCTTAACGCAAGCATTTTATGTTTACCTGGAGTGATTAACGGGAACACTAATAATATTAATAGCATTGCTAATGATTTTAATTTTAAAATAATTTGTATTTAAAGGCATGCAGTGGAAATATTTGTGGTATGAGCGTAACTGCTATCAATTTTTTCCCGTGAGCGTCTAAGAAGTGACTATAGTAAATTGTTAGTAAAATCTCATTGAAAATCATCATCATCATTACGGCCCTTCACAAGTCCTCTGCTGATCATAGGCCTCCTCAAAGGAATGCCATAAAGCACGGTCCTGAGCCACCTCCATCCTTCGACTTTTTGCATAAGTCCCTTACCAGATTGCCACTTGATCTAGTGGGAGGCCACCGTACTCTTCGCCTACCGTCTACCGGTTCGTATAACATGGAAGTTACACATGACCTTGGTTTTGACCTTGTACCTCTTAAGACCTGTCCGTTGGGAGAAACTATTGAGGTTATTGAGCATAGTGGACTTAGGTCCTCCAGCGATTCTGCCATAAGGACTATATCGTTGACAAATCAAAGGTGAGTGATGTACTCGCCATTGATGTTATTACTGAACCTTTCTAGTCCAGTAGCTTGAAAACGTCTTCCAATGCAGCGGTGAAGAGTTTAGGGGATATAACGTCACCCTGTCTTACACCTCCCTGCAGTTGGATAGGTTTCGCACTCTAGTTCTGTACTTGATAACTGATAGATTACTTTAATAAATAAATAAATTACCAGCGATGCTGTTAACTTTACTAACATTCCCATTAACAACTCCAAATAGTCTAAACGTTGTCAGGAGTGGTTCTCGGCAATCGAATGGTGAATTTGGGCTTTTATACTGTATTCTTACGTGGTAGAGCCATGCTGCAACTATATTATAGAAGTAGCGCGAATGGGCAGCTTGATTGGGGAAGGACCACACTCTCACAGAATACCAGCGTGAAATAACATCGTATATATTGCTGTTGTGTGTCGTATGGTGAGTGTAGAGAACCGGAGACTTTTTACCGAAATCGAGGCATTCCATCTTAGTCCTCAGGGGTGACTACGTATTTGCATTTTGATTCTTAATTGAGGATAAACGTGGATGTCTATGAATCATGGCATCCACTAACTATTAGTGGACTGTGTACTCGTATGTCACCCAATGCTATAAAAAGATTGTAGATGGTGAATGGCGGCTTGGTGATGGTGGCGTCAAAGGTCATAGTCATCTTGTACAATACAAAATGCCTACTACGTGTGTTAATTATAGCAATGCCTTGCTACAATGGGAGATGCCCGCGTCCAGAAGTGAACTGTAACAAGACTAAGAAGAATAGAAGAATTTTAGTGATGGTAGCAGAAATCGAAGACCAATTTGTTGACTTTACATGAGGAACCTACCTTTGATTTTAATTAAACATAATCCTACGGAGGTAAGCTTGGAAATGATTACTACTTTGAATTCATTTTCATTTGTTAAAACCATAGAATACAATTATACACAATAGAATGGCTGTCAACCTTATTTTGTACGAGGATCGTCATCTCCGGGAGCACACATACAAGCAATTACTTCGTATTATCAGTTATCACTACTACAAACACATTTTAGACTTTTGGTTAATGTTTTTGACACATACATATTTCTTTATTTTTGTTTCTAATATTTACTAATTATAAATAGTTTCGACTTACTGGTTGTAGAATATATCTTCTTTATTTAAATTCCATTTCCCGCTGTTCTTTCTACACGTAATTATTGCACAATTTGCCATTTTTTAAATAATTTGCATGCAGCCACGACACGAAAATTAGAAACGACTGATTGTGTTGACATTTATAGGTGTAAATTGACATGTTAATGACATATTAGTGGCCACACAGGCTCCGCCCACTCCCCCGTTCTATTATGTATGTATTATAGTATTCGATGGGTAAAACTATGTTTTGTGACAATGTTTCTATCTGTGAAATGTCACAGTCAAAAATTATTCATTCACAAAGACCTATTGTCGAATTCGCTAGTTGCCTTGTCAAATCAAACTTGAAATCAAGTACCTATGATTTTTATGTTTTTAACATACTATTACATACTCGTACTAAAGATCCGCCCAGGCTTCTCACAGCTGGTTTCTGGATCTTGAAAACAGTGCCACTACTGGGTGCAAATGCAAATCTAAGCCATATGGGGACCCATTCAAATACATACAAAAAACTTCATCAAAATCGGTCACGCTGTTTTTGAATTTTAGGGAGACTAACGGACTGGAATATAAGGCGGCGAAAGAGAATTCACTAACATGAGATGGACTCACAGAACACTTAATACAGCGGGCTATATTAGGTGTTCTGTGGATGGACTAGAGCATCTTCCTAAATATTTTATTCGTCCACTTATGGACAACATAATTCGTAGTGGGAGTCAAAATTGATAAGAAGCGGGTATTTACGTATGTAGTCTATTAACTCACTGTTGCTATAATCTTACGATAATCATATAAATAAAAAATACTTTTTCATCCTATAATTCGTCGTTCTATTATCGTTTATATAGACAACGCCATACGATTCAAAGATAAATAAATATTAATTATTCATCCAATTAACAGATGACTATACTGGTCTAAGGACTATACACACCGAAGAAACATGGATTGCTAACACCCCTCCCAAACGTGGCAACTATATGAAGAAATTTGGGAGTATGGCCTATGTCCCGACTTTTGACACCTTGAAACCTGGCAGCTTTACCAGTTTTGGAAGGTCTTAAAAGTCTAGGACAAATTTTCCAACAAAAAAGGTACTTTGTCTTACTGGGCCCCAATATTAAATGCAGCACTAAATTATTATTAGCTTCAATATTTATTAGTGATTTAAAAAATACTAACATTGAAAAAATACCTACTCAAAAATATGAAATAGCAAAGTTAACCTCACTTTGTGGCAACTTTTCCATCGGGGGTTTTAATGAAATTAGTAGGATTTAACTCCAAGGAAGAATTTAAGTTTACTACATAATATAATACACAACACTCAAAATTATGATTTTCTCCTCTAATTCTGTTGCAAGTAACAAAGTTTACCTTAGTTGCAAAGTCGCCCATCATACATCACTCAATTTTTCATACCAACTTGAAAATATGTATCAGGGTTGTCCAAAATCCTTGATTACTTACTTTAATTATTTTTAAAGTATAACGTCTTAAGGACTTAATGAAAAAATTTTGTACAGTATTTTTTTAAAAAACCACGCTTTCCTATAACTTTTTTGCGTAAACATCTAAGATATAAAATAAGACGCGTACGAAATTACACGCACATTTTTTTATTTAAGTAGGTCATCTTGTCACAATAATTTCTAAGACAAAATCTAAAATAAAAAAGGAAAAGTAAAGTTACAGCCTATATACACGTCCCACTGCTGGGCACAGGCCTACCCTCAATTTAATTCAAATCTAAAATATATCAAACGAAAATACTCTCGTCAAAAATTAAAAATCAAATTTATGCAATAATAAGCTTAAATTAATTATACATCCAAAATACACAACTATTTTTGACAATTATTGTTTTTTTTTATTATTCATCAATATCATTTTATTACGATCAGGTAAAAATTAATTGTAATCAACTTAAATATAGTTTTCCCGCAATAGAAAAACATTCATAAATAATCAAAAATGGCACTGTTTTTGGGTGCAACTGCAAATAATTATCAAATACTAAGCTGAAAATATTAAAAATACTGAGTAGTAATATCGATACCAGCGTTGAACACATCAAAAATAATATAGTAAAAGAAAAGATAAATAATATTTATCTTTTCTTTTACTTCATTTTTGATAAAAATGAGTCGATTTATAACTCATTTTGCTATGGTGAAACATTTATACAAACATACATACATAGAATGTCAAGCACAGAACTCTTTCTTTGAATTGTCGTAATCGGTTAATAATATAGGTAGAAAGTTACAACCCTTGGTTGTAGCAAAACATGGCAAAGCAACCGTCACATTGTAGCATCACTAGTATGATAACTATGCCAATTCAGCTTGATAGATAAATGTTAAGATCTGGTGGTCTTATATATTCCGTTATTAATAAAAATACTATATTCCTCTGTTAAAAATAAAATATCCTCATCATTAATATCACGTTACAACAAAGTTATAAACACCTACATTCAGCATTTCAAACAAAATCAAAAAGTTCCAAAGCACTGAACAATGAGGTTAACTCGCCGGTACAATTACACGTTAAAATAAAATGCCAAAATTAAGTCTCATGTTGCATAATTATAACAGTATGTTAATTAGTTATTAAATTTTCATGCAAAAAAATGGCATATCTACAAAAACGTTACGTTGTGTAATACGATATTGAACTGTTTTTGTAAGAACAAGTACCTAAATAAAAATAATATTACAATAATATAATAGAGGATAAAGATTATATAATAGAGTAGAGATTAAGCGATAAATGTTTAGTGTAGTGATAGATTAGAGCAGATCTTTTTTGATTTAGGTTAACATTGCGTTTGCACTGACGCGATTTTCAACGAAAAAATATGTTTTAAACACTGTTTTCTGTCCTCGTGCGTGCAGGTAATGTTGAACACTCTCCCAGTTGTTTTGTTACGAGCTTTGACCGCGATTATATACGCGCAAACATGCATCAAAATAATACATTATGTTCTACAACTTCCTCTTAATCATAAAAACCGTGTAGCGGCGGTGCAAGAATCCACCAGAATCCATCACGTTAGAGTCGTAAGAGGCGACAGAGGGGAACAACTCAGGAGATGGACAGAAGACAGAAGCATCTTCTTAATAACGACTAAAGAAACAGCGTTTTTCAACCCGCTTGCCAAGCGGGGTATGAAAGTTGCCCCCTTGGCAACAATACGAGGCTCGTATAGGCAACAAATGGCGTAAAATACCCCCTTATGAGGCCATCTATGAGGCCCATGTTCAGCAGTAGACTTTAATAGGCTGTAACGGTAATAGTAAACGACGCGACGTCCGTGAGCACTAGAGCAGCGCGACGGCCAAACTACACAGCGCACACCATCAACGGCATAGATATATATGTAGCCATTGCAAAGGTTAGCGTGCACAAACAACGAACAGAAGTAACTGACGTAATACTGGCAATTTAATAAGCGTTTAACTACAATACGATGACGTGCATTATAATTACTTAACTTATTTTTGTTTTTATTTTATAAAATAAGGGTGATTGATAAACGAGCACACAGTCCACCTGATGGTAAGTGGATGCTGTGGCCTATAAATAAACATTTACGTTTATTCTATTCTCGATTCAGAATTAAAACGCAGATGCGCTATCACCCCTGAGAACTATGGTGGAAATGCCTCGTTTCCAGTAAAAAAGGGTCTCCGGATCTCTACACTCACCATACGTAACACAGCAGTATTAAGCCGCTATTTTACGCTGTTATTCTGTGAGAGCGTGGTCCTTCCCTGGTCGAGCCAACGCATTCATGTTACAACCATAATATAGCTGCATCGAGACTTGGTAGAGTATGGTATAAATATTAATAAGTACGTACCAGTACCAGTAATAAGTACGGTAATAATAGTAAGGGCATTTATAATGGACTGCATTATATATATAATGATTTCTTATATTATTTATTATATTTATTATAAATACGCCGATTAGAAGATCTAAAGACCAAGCGCGCAAGATATCTAACAGCCTTAAATTTCTTGAAGAGATGCCGTGACCATAATCTCATTCCTACGTGTGTTAAAATATCAACCAAAAAGGACATTCGAGGAAGCGCTAAGATCTTAAATCAGGCGAGTAAAAAGTTGTCACGGACGGTAATCCAACAAAAACGCTCCGATCTATATGACATAAACAAATCCATAGACACATCATCCAGTGAATTGAAGAAAGTTTTAACGACGTTTGACTATAATTTTTGCATGGAAACATTAAATAAACGCGAAATTAGTAAATATAATGAATGCAAAAATAAACATATAGAAAAATATCAAAAATTAACGAACAAGTCAAATGTCAAACATCCGAATCAATGCCAAAACCGAAAGCAACCATTGACAAACACAGATCATAGATTAATCGCGCTCTATAATCTGTCAAAACAAACACTGGATGATGCAACAATTAGGGTTTTATCCAAAGGCCTAAACTTTGCACTTACACCCCGCAAATTACCGTACGAAGAAATTATCTGTAGTGTCGAGAACTGTTTATTTAAAAATAATATGCGGAAAGAAGATTTGGAGGCGATACGTCAAGACATTTCGTCTATGTTACGTCGATGTTCAGTGCCTAAACCGAATCTTCTCAAAGACGAATTTATAGCGTTAAAGAACCTACGCAATAAACACGAACTTACGATTCTCCGCGCAGATAAGGGAAACGCCACGGTAGTCATGGATACGTCAGATTATAATTCTAAAATACAAGAAATTTGGTCGGATGTAAGTACTTACAAAAAGGTTAAAAACGACCCAACAAATAGCACACTAAAAACAACTAGTGACCTCATAAAGAAACACTCCGAAAAATTAAATCTGGACGTAAAATGGATAACACCTACGTGCGCCAAATCACCAAAATTGTATGGGTTACCAAAAATACACAAGCCCAATGCTCCATTACGTCCCATAGTGAGCCAAATCGATTCACCAACTTACAGATTGGCTCAACACTTAGCGAAAATACTCTCACCACTCAGGGGACATACAAGAGCACACATAAAGGATTCCTACCATTTTGTCAGCGAGATTAAAGACCTACATCTGGCAGACAATGAAACTATGGTCAGTTTTGATGTGCAGTCATTGTTTACATGCTTGCCTGTTGAAGACTGCATCTCAATTGTAACTAGAAGGCTGGAAGAAAACAACATGCCCGTAGAATATGCAGTATTACTCAGACACTGCCTTACATCTGGCTACCTATTGTGGAAGGAGGAGTTCTACAAGCAAGTAGATGGTGTGGCGATGGGCTCACCTGTATCTCCCATTGTCGCCGACATATTCATGGAAGACTTTGAGGAGAAAGCCCTGCTTAGTTCTCCCATAAATCCAAGGTTCTACAAGCGGTACGTAGACGACACTTTCACAATTCTACCTTTAGATAAAGTAACTGCATTTTTAGACCATCTTAACTCTATAAATTCTAAAATTCAGTTCACAATGGAGTTAGAGGCAAACAATTCCTTAGTTTTCTAGATGTGTTAGTAATTCGGAATCCTGATAACACCTTGAGCCATACTGTGTATAGAAAAAAGACCCATACAGATAGATATTTAAACGGTGATTCTCACCACCATCCTTCACAGCTAGCTACCGTGGGTAAATCTTTGTTTCAGAGAGCACGAGGGATCTGTGACAGTAAACACCTGGCTGCAGAGCTCCACCATGTCAAGCAAGTTTTGCATGACAACAAGCTTCGAGTCCCGCGCCTACGTCACAGTGAACGAGTGAAGCCGGCCACAGTCGAGCGTGTACCTGCTGTACTGCCATATGTTAGAGGAGTCACTGACAAGATTGGCTACATCTTGAAGCGCGCTTCCATCAAAACATACTTCAAGCCGCTGAAGAAGATTGGTCAGTTTTTACCATCTGTCAAGTGTAATGTCCCTCTGCAAGATGCAGGAGTGTACAAGCTTGATTGTGAATGTGGTCTCTCCTACATAGGACAAACTAAAAGATCATTAAAAACCCGCGTTAAAGAACATATAGCTGTGTGTGAAGAATCGACGCTCCGGGAAGTCTGCAGTCTGTGAACACGTACAGGATCGCCCCCGTCACTACATCAGATTTGATAGACCGCAGATCCTCGCTAAAGAACACCGATTCCTTCCAAGGATTATTCGCGAGGCTATTGAAATCAAAAAACATCCTAATTTCAATAGAGAAGATGGCTGGGTACTACCATCTGCTTGGGATCCTATAATAAATAAAATTAAATCCCAACCCAAGCATACAACTGCAAGACTTCAAGATACCATAAGTTCATACTGCATAGATCGGAACAAAAGTTAAATTTTAATCTATGGTAACCGCGGTTAACTATGACATATGGACGTTGAACATCTCAGTCCCGCCCGTGACCATGAGTGCTGTAAAGCGTTCGAAACGTCGGGTATTTAAAAAGTTAAATATACGCGATAAATTCCGTAAAAACTAGTATTATTTCAATTCATTATATATATTTCATACAATCGATCATTTTATTTTATTACGCGGAAATAAGCAAATTAAGTTGTAACAGCTTCTATATAATGGATTTCCACAAAGTAACGCTTGATTCTTTTAATTATCGAAATAGTTAAGTATTTGGGCGTAAAAATCGACCAAAAACTAACGTGGAACTCTCACCTTAGCAACGTATGTCATACGGCTAAAATTGTTTAAAGTACGTGCAGTCGTATGGTTGGGGACAACTAGAGCAGTATGACCCTATGGATGGATGTACAGCAGCATAGTGAGGCCGATTATTACCTACGCCTCCATTGTCTTGTGTAATAAGGCCAACCAAAAGACGACTGTGGACAGACTAAATAGTCTACAAAGTACTACCTACTTAGAAGCAACTGTGGCGATGCGATCATCGCCTGAAGCAGCTCTTAATGCACTTCTGTGCCTAACGCCCCTTGATCTTTATTTAAACCGGGAGGCGAGGGCTAGTTTGTATAGGATTAACGCCCAAGGCAGTCTGCGCTTGCTTTCATAAAAATCGAGATCCATGCTTGACTCAATTAAGAAAACACGGGTCTTATGCATGATTTCAGATATCATGCGTCCATCATACACTTTTAATAAAAAGTTTAAATGGACAGGTAATCTGTGAGGTCAGTAGTCTTATATGGTACACCAATGGGTCAAAAATAGACCTCGACGTAGACTTTGGAATTTATGGGGAATGCCCCAAATTCAAACTTAACATGAATTAATTAGAATCAACTCTAACTTCCAAGCAGAAATTTTTAATCTTCGGTGTGCTGAAATCTATGCAAAACTGCAAAAACACTACGTCAGTCATATAATCTAAGTATATAAAATCTGATAGTCAAGCACTGCTAGTGCTGAGATCAAACTTAGTAAACTCGAAGCTAGCTGGAGACTGCGTGAACCATTTAAACACATTGGGATGTAACAACAGGGTCGTCTTAAGATGCGTTCATTTCTACTATGTGTAGAAAAGACTGTTATATATCTTGGAATCTTTTTCATAGGAAATTCTATTGCCCAGGAATTAAATTATTCTTTCTTTCTTTATTCTTTATTGTACACACAATAAGTTGGTAACAATTATTAAATATTTAAATAAATGTACAAAGGCGAGCGAGATTAATTATTCATAACATAAGCCCAAAAACTTGCCATCTAGGTTTTTCATTAAGTATGTTGTTGATAGTTCTTTTATCTTTTTAATACTGTCTGCAGAAAAACAGTTTAAATAAAAGTTGTCAAACAAGATTACTAACTCTTATAATCTGTACAACTAGTCACCGCAGCAAGGCAAGCAGAGTGGCGTTGTCGAGCGCAACGGAGTAGTGCGAGCGGAATGGGCAACATTACTTGAACGCGAATAAGCAGAACAACTGTAGATACACACATATACACCTGTAGATATTTGATAGGTCTAATACTAATTAAAATCACGAAAAAGCAACTGCACAGTATAGGAACACTAAGGTTTTGTATTTAAAGGGGCGCCACTATGAGATCTCGCATCACCTAAAAATTTAGCTATGACCGTCACCTGCATAGAACATCGTCAAAAATAAATACTTGTATTTGCATACTACTCTCTGCAGCGATCAAAAAATCTGGTGTTCATTTTTAACTATTGATACAAAACAGTGTCAAAGGATGTTAGAATGCGAACAAACAAAATCCCGCAAAACTTTGATTTATGACATATTTTCCCAACAGGTAAATAAAATATACCAATCTAACTGAGAGGGTACATTTTATTTATCTACTCCGGTACATATTGGTCTACATGTAGAAGCTCGATCGATGAATTCAAGGTTCATTGAGCATTATTCGCATTCGCTGCTACTCTCAATATAATAATATTAACAACCTCGTGGCCTGTTACTGAAATACCTAGTTACTGAATCGAGTATGCTTCGTTCAAATCACACACATAAAAATATTTGAGAAGCTCTAAAAGCAATGTTATTTTTGTACCTTAGTTTGAATATAGTAGATCAAACTATTTTTATATCGTATATATTCAAAACCATCATCAAAAATATATATACATTCAATCAAATATATTCAGAGCGGGTCATAGTGTTAGTTTGCCCTACCCTGTTGAATTACTATTAGACAAGGGGTTTTTTTTTCTCGTAGATTGTTACACGATAAGGCACTTAACTCAAAATCAAACCTGGTCGTGTTATGGGGGCGTATCAAACGTGGAGATAATCCATAAATCCATTTCGTTTCGTTTCGTAAAATCTTATGGCTTCCGATAGATGGCGGTACTCGGTGATTCTAGACGTAAAGTATCCAGAAAGGTGACGTGGAACAGTAAAAGGTGTGAGACTTTGCGTACTGCCAACGTCATTAAACCAGCCAAGGATGATGATTAAGTCAAAAGGTAAACAGAGAAATTCTCTGTGCATCGGTGCATCGGAGAAGAGAAGATCCATAACCTACAATGAATTTTGCTGACTAATGAAGTAGAAAATAAGGAGAAGAAGATATTTCATCGGATGTACTAATGCAACAGTACAGTACTTACAGTAATCATTACTTACAATAATAATTATTTTGGGTATTTATTATTTCAATAAGTGTATCATTTAACATTTATTTCTACTTCCGTGGGTGTCGTATGAGGTGACAGAGGATAATCAGGGCAGGAGAGAGGCAGCAGCGTTTTATATATGACAACTAGAAAATAAAAAAAACTGAGGTTGCTGTTCCACCTGCCAAGCGTGACAACATTGGCAAATATCCCTCTTATGAGGCAATCAAAAACCTCTACCACGTAAAATCAAAAAAAAAAATTACGTGGTAGAGCCATGCTGCAGCTATATTAATTGTCGAGCCAACCCATTCGTGCTACATTGTAGCACGATTAGATCGGCTCGACCGGGGAAGGACCACGCTCTCACAGAATACCAGCGTCAAATAGCAGCTTAATGCTGCTGTGTTTTGTGTGGTGAGTGTAGAGAACCGGAGACCCTTTTTACTGGAAATGAGGCATTCCATCTAAGTCCTCAAGGCTGACAACGCATCTGCATTTTGATTCTATATATATATATATATATATATATATATATATATATATATATATATATATATATATATATAAGTGTTCACAGCCTGCAAATGATATTGGTTTATATGTATACGTATATATATATATATACATATATATATATATATATATATATATATATATATATATATATATATGTATATATATAATCCAGGATTATCAATCATCATTATTACAGCCCTTCACATGTCAACTGCTGAACATAGGCCTCCCCCAAGGAATGCCACAAAGCACGGTACTGAGCCACCTGCATCCATCAATATCCTGCATGTCTTACCAGGTCGTCACTGCATCTAGTGAGGGGACACCCTACACTCGGCTGCCACTGAAACTTGAACAGACAAACGATGACGAGAACCATTTTTCAGCATCGTTTGTCGGTTCTTTGCGCTATATGGCCTACCGATTGCCAATTCAGCTTACCTATCCCTTGGGCTATATCACTCACTCTGATTCTACTGCGGATATCCTCATTTCTAAGTTTATCACGCAGAGAAACCCTGAGCATAGCCCTCTCCATAGCTCGCTGAACAACCTTGAGCGTCCTCATACAGTCAGCAGTGAAGGACCTCGTCTTAGTTCCATCACTGGCAACACGCACTCATTGTACTGTCTCGTTTTCAGGTTTTGAGGTGTAGCTGTTGAGTTGAATCCGTCGATTAACTTCTCGGCCGAAGTTGGACTTACCTAGTAGGACTAATTATCCCAAGTAAACATACTTGTCAACAACTTCGAGCTTAGTGCTCCCAACAACTACCGGCATAGGTGTGACATAGACGTTACACATGATATTCGTTTCGTTCATGTTAAGACCTATCCGTTGGGAGGCATTAATGAGGTCATCGAGCATAGTGATTACGTCCTTCAGAGATTCTGTCATAAGGACTATATTGTCGGCAAATCGAAGGTGAGTTATTTACTCGCCATTAATGTTAATACCATATCCTTTCAAGTCCAGTAGCTTGAAAACGTCTTTCAATACAGCGGTAAAGAGTTTCGGGGATATAACATCACCCTGTCTTACACCTCTCCGCAGTTGGATAGGTTTCGTACTCCGGTTCTGTACTCGGATTATATGTATAATAGCCCTACTGTACAAACACCAGTACTTCGATATACCGACAGTCAACTTGGCACCGAAGTCCCTCCGCATGTGTTTGGAAATCTGCCTGTTCAGTTGCCTATATACTGTCAAATCTGCTAAAGACTGTAGCTTTATTTCCCGTCTAACAGCTATAAGATTAAGAAGAAAGAGTTCATCATAAAGAGTCGATCTTTCTCCATGAGGTCGGCCAGCAGCTGGCCCCTTGGGTTCCGTTGCCCTATCCCAAATTTCCCTACCTTCAACTCACCGCTTTCTATTGTGTCTATTGTGATGTGCCGTGGTGGGTGCGTAAACCTGTATGGCCTTCAGCAAATACCGTTTGGTAATTCTGAGAATCAGGTACGCAACCCTCGTCAACACACAATATTTATAACGTTGTTGACGAGAAACTTATGTACGATAAATATGATACCTCCTTGGGACAGGTGGTCGCCCTCCCGGTGATAGCACAAGTGGCCGGAAGCGTGGTAATTTTTTTCTTAACTGCCGAGTACGTACAACATGGTAAATCAAATTTAAAAGAGCTATTAACAATTTCTTTGATTTCGGCGAGGATCATAGATGCTTGGCAGTACGTCTACTTCGATTTTGCAGTTCCAAAAAGTTTTAAAATTTATTATTTGTCGTGAAATTGAAAAATTACATTAGGCGATTTTGATTTGTTTTTATATTATTCATACCCGTTCTTTTCTAAATATCCTAGAATTTTTATTTTACTCTTATAATAAATTAACTACTATAATTTTATATAAGTAGATGGTGCTACAAGTATTTTCAAGCACCATTAAGTTTAAACGAGATATGAAAGACACGTAATATGTATATTTACATTGCTTGCTGCTTTCAACGCGTTTCTTGTATTGGAACAGCAAATATAAGTTTTTTTTTTTACTTTTATCCGATAACCGTTTACATATCTAATAGATAGTATTTTAAATCCCACAGCTGAACATAGGCCTCCAAATGATTGCCTCTTAAAACTTATATTTATAGACTACTTTTCTTTAAAGAAGTTTAACATTATAGAATCTATACTAAGTTCTCTATTCTATAGTCTAAACAAACGTCAGTTACTCTATGAATTTTTGTTTTTAATCTACCGTAAAATTGGGCCATTTTCGTATGGTCGGCAAATGGCGTAAATTGACAGGAGAATAAAAATAAAATACATAGAGTAACTGACTTTTGTATAGACCACAGGATAGAGAGTTTCGTATAGATCCTAAAATGCCAAACTTCTTTATAGAAAAGTAGTCTATAAACATAAGTTTTATAACATAATGTATGTTTATAACATAAGTTTTAATGGTTTAAAGTGGTGTGGGTGGGTGCGGTCGCATGTGACCGTTCGGGATTTAACGGACGCATGCGACTGCATGGGAATTCTAAGAGGATTGAGGGGATATTTGGCATAGTTTCCACAGTATATCACGCACGCTTTACCCGATTACGGAACCGAAAAGCGGGTTATATATTGTAATATACAGCCAACATACAGGTACATAGGCATTCAGTGAAATGTATATTTATAAAAGGATATCATTGCAGGCATTCTCATACTTCTTGGAGCGGGGAAAAGTCCATAGTGCCGTCATGACACATCTTTTCTCTTTATTTTAAAATTTTGAATTAGTAACAAAGTGCGTATTAGAATTAAGATATATACTTAGAATAAGACACAATTCTTATTTTATGTAAGAAGCTTTTTTATTTCGTTTACAAATAGCGTTTATAAAATATATGCATTTATATTGGACATAGTTAAACGAACAGAATAAAATTTAATTTGCCGTAAAGTTAGTTTTGCCATTTACCGAGAGATGTCACTTTTCACTTTTTATCTACTCTATTATACTCTTTATACACTGAGTCATAGATAATATATCATAATGAGTGACTAAGACGTACCACCTTTTATGACGTAGAAATCCATTATTTGATAAAGCCACCACATTTTAAAAGACTTCGCTGATTGTAATATAATTTTAGCTAAGCCACATTCTGACGATATAAAATTATTAGTGAAACTTTACAAGGTGATGTTCACGGATCGATCACTCACTTCTCAATGTGATTGATCTGGGAACTTTTCATTTTATTTTTTTGTAACTAAATGCATATCTTCCTCTACTTTTTTGCAATTAATTACGGATTTGAGAACTTTATAACGTAATAAGTTTAAGTATAAGTACCTAATGTAATCGTTTTTGGTGATGAATTAACGGAGTGACATACTCACATTGTGATTAAGCTCATTAGTAAAGAAATACAAAAATCCGTAATGAAATAATTTTGGAAAATTCGATCCCTAAGAGGATGAAATAAGGGTGTTACAGTTTATTATTTTATTAAAAATATTTTACAGGATAATTGACTTGCTACTTACTGAGAGTACTGTATTTAAAAAATAGATTCATACCTATTTTGCGATTTCAAAATAACCTGTTACGGTAGAGGGGGCAGGTACGGAGGTGTGCAAATTTGTATAGGGATAAAATATTTTTATATTTCTTAAATAATTCTTTACCGGGGGAGGTAGAAGGAGATAAATAATGTTCAACTTGTAGGGAGAAAAATATTTAATGTTTTTAAGTAATTAAATAATAAAATATTGTACGAACAGTCTACAGCTCAAAGCGCTGGACTTAGTTGCGTGAAATTGGGAGAATAACTTTCTTTTATTTAAGCAGGCATCCACTAAGAAAGAAGTAGTCCTTACATAGTAAAATGAGGTTTTTAAGAACATTTTTTACGGGGTGATTTCATATTTATATAGGGAAAATTATGAAACGATTTTTGTAACTTTAAAATTAGTACGAATACTTTAGGATTAAAATAATGCAATTAGTTTTTTTTTTCATTTTCCTAATATCTCAACTAAAAGTGTTAAAACCAAGATACATAACTTGTGCGGAAATAAGTTTTTAATAGCATGATGGTGGAGAAATCCGTTAAACGAAATTATGATAATTATTAATTAATACGTTTTTTTACAGAAGAGGGGGCAAACAAGCATGCGTCTCACCTGATGTTAAGTGAACGTATTATAGAACTTTACAAAAATCTGCCCCTATTGATCATTATATACAAAGTATTAAAAATTGTCTGTTTATTATTGTGTCTGAGTTAGTAATCCGACAAAATATAACGAGATTAGATACAGATAAAATTGCTTTACGTGCTTTCTGAGGCATAGGGATGAAATCCTGCTAAACTCTTTACTCCGGGCTGCTACTGAGAATTTCTTGATAGAAAACCCAACTGATTTTAAGCCCGATGACACCTATTACTTAAAGTTCAAAAAACTTTCCTAGGTTGAGTTTGGTTTTATTTTTAATTTGTTTGCAGAATGAGACAAAATATAGATTTCATTTATTTTCTTAGTGCAGGTATTTAGTTTTAGGTAGGCATTGGATTATAGTTTTCATTTCAATTTTTTTTATTTAATATCAATAATTGGTGATGATGCTTAATTATTTAGGACAATCTCTTGTTGTATGAAAACTAATGATTGGCTAAATAAATTCGTGAGCGAATTAGGGATTACGATATTGTGGTCATTTTGCTTTTCATTTACAAAGTAAAACACAAGCATACAGCTTGCCCTATTAGTTTCTTGGTTCCTTTGTGGATCCGTTTATTTGTTCGTTCGTTTGTTTGTCTGTTTGACCGACTAACTGAATGTTTTTATTGAGATTAGTATCTTTCTAAGTCTTCGCGACGGTTTACTTTACAAATAAATCATCATTCCTTAGAATAGCAAAATTACTGATTCCACGTAATTGAAGTCGCGGGCACAATTAGTCTTAAAACGATTAGGAATAAAATGACATACCTTTGTAAAAAGGTCACAGGAGACCGTGTGAAAAACCTTGCCATATATGCAAATATCCTTGCCAATATCCAAGTCCTTCCAGTGCCAATATTCACCCATATCATTTTTTGGGATTTTACCACGATTCACCAACTTGCCTTGCCACAAACCAGAGTTCTGTAACAATATTCTAAAGAGGTAAATACGCCATCTACCATTTAAGCTTACTTATTCAAATCCTGTAAATCTCTTATATATTAGTATTTCATTTTGCTTTCGTCATATTTTAATATCATTATTACAGCCCTACACAAGTCCACTGCTAAATATATGCCTCGCCAAAGAATTCCACAAAGCACTGTCCTGTATTCTTACATAAGTATCCAACACGTCAGATGATCAGCCCGTAGCAGTCTACGCTAGATAGTCCTATACCATAGTAGGTACGCTCTTGAGAAAAGTACAGTACATTTTATTTAATATTGATTATTAAACTAATTCTTACTGAAGCCTTTTTGAAAGCATCTGTTAAACTTGAGATTTATTTGATTCCACTAAAGCTTAGTATTGTTCTTCCCACTCTCGACTTTTGGGTTCATTGTTGAGGTTGAAATTACCAGAACAAAAGCGATCAATCTTAAAAGACATATTGAAAAAAAAAGGTGAAATTATATTCTAACGTAGTCGCAGACCCAGAGATATCAGAAAGCATAAAACGGCACATAAAAAGTATTGAAGAAAGCAAAATTACGGATAGATTTAATATGATATTGATTTGAATTTTCTAAATTTAAATCGTAGACAATACAACGGACTTCGAACTGTTACGATTCCCCAATGCTAGGGAAAACCCTTTGTCTTGGATAATTATTGATTATATAGATTTCCACTAATTAGTCATGACATCAACTAAAGGCAGCTCTGCTTCCCGCTCCCGGTGGGCAGTCAGTCTCTGCCCGGCCGCTGAATCCCGAACATCTCTCTCTGTATCCTCGCGTGTCTGCCAGTTTCGACTCCGGGCCAATTAAATATTGTAACTTTTATTATTTTCTTAATTTTGTATTTTTTAAATATTACTATTTCTTATTATGAAATAAAAGTGTTTTTTTTAAAACCTAAATTACGAGGTCCCGTATAACAGAACGTAGTAACCGAGTTTGAAAAACGAGGACGTCCTATACATGCCTCGGATGTTTTTATGTATATTCACTGAGTGCTCGGTAACGGCTGAACTGAATTAAATGAGGCATTTTTATATAAATGCTTCAGTGGGACCACCATACGAATTTGAAGAAAATTGCCACCTCTATGGGTGAAAAGCAAGGAATAAAGTTTTTAATGTAACTATTTAACCGAATTTTAGTTGCTCCCTTGAATTTGTGATATTCTTCACACAGTCCACTCAAAAATATTTTACCCTATTTTTGTGTGCGTCTAAAAATATTTTTACCCTTTTTTTATACACTCAAAAATATTTTTACCCTTTCTTGTGAGAGGACTTAATTAAAGAGAATTAAATAATTTTTTGTTATGTGTTTAACCGCACGTCAGAAACCGCACATAGCTTTTAATACAAGCGCACGCATTAGCGACTTTTTCAGTGACTGATTTTAAAAACGTAACTTGCTACATTTAAATCGCGGTTTGTAAACGCACGATTTTTATGTGTACCATACGGCGCACGCACTGCGTTTAACCGCGTTCGGTTTCGACTAGGCCAGCGCAGAGGACAGTCGTTTTTTGCGGTGCTAATGAGTAGCAACAGTATCTTTTCAGATGTGTTTTATCTGTTAGTGGATGTGCCTCCTACTTACGGCGACGCCGTTGCTTAAAATTTCTATTTCTTAATTTAAAAACACACGCTACTCGCCAGAAATTCACGGTGGTATTGAAATAAAATTAAGCAAAACGATAGCCGCAGTGCGTGACATCCACTCACAGATAATAGACATCTGAAAGGATACTTTTGCTACTAATTAGTACCGCAAAAAACAACTATCCTCTGCGCTCATCTGGTCCAAACCGAATACGGTTAACCGCAGTGCGTGCGCCGCCATACTATTACTATGGGTCACATAAAAATCGCGCGTTTACAAACCGCGATCGAAACGTAACAAGTTACGTTTTTAAAATCAGTCACTGAGAAAAGTCGCTAATGCGTGCGCTTGTATAGAAAGCTATGATACATTTTTTGCGGTTTCAGATGTGCGGTTAATCGCAGTGTGTGCTAAGCCTTAGTGTGTAACAAAATGAAAGCTCCAACTGCAGGCGCCATTAACGTTGCTATCGATCAAAGTCCATTGCCGCAAACAGGCCTCCCCCATAGATTGCCTCATAAGAGTGATGTTTGCCACGGTTACCACACTAGGCAGGGATTTGGCAACCGCAGTTTTTTTAAAGTAGTTATTAGGAAGACGCTTCTGCCCATCTTCTCTTATGGCACCCACGGGACTGTACGGGTTAGTGGATATTCTTACACCGGCGTTATACACTAGGAAGATATTATGTGGAGATTATTTTTTCTATCTAATTTTTAAAGTCGGTTTTTACATCTTTATAAAAGTTTAATTTAAAATTAGAATGATAAAAGTATTTGCAACCGAATGTAACGAGTGCCCTCCCATTTAAGAATTTACGCACCCGGCGCCCACTACTGTCATCAAACAAACTAGATTACAGGCCCGTTGTCACCGCTGAGGGTCAAAATGAAATTCCTTTTAGGCTGTAATTGTACTGACTTTTGGCCGGAATACAACAGTGAATAAAATAAGATAAAGGGAAACCCTATGTGAACTTTTTATGTACGACAGGAGGCCGTTTTGTATAAACCTTTGAATAAATTACGCAATGAACTTTTACGAAGCGACCGGATTACACGAATAACTTTATATCATTAAACACCCAATATTTCTCATACTTTTTAATAAAAACCCTTCAAACGTGTAAGGGTAAATTATATCTTATATTGTAAAGAGTCTTTGGGAGATTTAAGCTCTGTACTATTATTTAAAATTGGTAGAGTAACGCTGCGTCTGTACTTTGGTATCGACACAAATGGATTTGGAACTGAATAGAAATCTCGACCGGGGAATTATAATGGAATGGGATTCGACCGAAACTTGACCATTACCGGATGAATACACAACACATATTTTTTGGTTGATAATATTTTATCAGACCGAGATCGGACAAAGAACACACTGTGAACGGCATTATGATCGGCCCTAATATTGCCGTATTTTGTATGCTGAGGGTAGAGAATCGGTGAACCTTTTTACTGGCATTCTATCTTAGTCCTCAGTGAGGACAACGCATCTACGTTTCGATTCTTAATCGTGGATAAACCTAGTCCTTGCTATCAGGTGGACTGTGTGCACGTTTGTCACAATAATAAAGCTGCAGCGTTGCTCTTCCATGTATAATCTTCTAAATATCAATTATAATAAGTAACATTCATTGCTATTAAGACGACAGCAACTGGTGATGCATTTAACAGAGGCTATACAAATATTACAGGAACATGTCGAATGCTGAGTTGAATCTCGACTAAATATGTACAGTTTAACACTTAAAACTCATACGTTTGCGCGTTTACTACTAAATAGACTTATAGTGATAAGATAGAATAGATAATAAGAAGAATTATAGTGCAATCCCATCGCTACCACAGCAACTATTGACATTCGAGCAAAGTGATTTTCTACAGTTTTATAGAAAATATCAATATCTACAAAAAATTCCGTGATACCATATATTTAACTATTAGAGATATGTCAAACTAACTACTTTTTCATGTTAAAATATGCAATAGTAACGCGGAAACATATATATCGCGTACGCTGCGGAAACTATTTGACAATATATAGATAATAGAGCAAATAGATTATACTACAGTTTTATATAAAATATCAATATCTACAAAAAAAGTCTGCGATACCATATGTCTAACTATTACAGTTATGTCAATTAATAAATTTCAAGCGGACGAAGTCGCGGGGAACAGCTAGTATTAAATTAAAAGATTCAAATCTATGCTATTCCAAAGTTTTTAAGGCTTTGTAAAAATGTCATTCAATCTGAATAGGCTTGAAAATAACGTACGTATACCGTCAAGCCATGGAGTAGTAAAGTATTAATGGAACAGGTTATGAAACCATTTTGGCTTTTAAAGTGAAGTGGAAAATGCTGGCAATTCAAACTGCCTCTTCAATTTTGTAGCACAAGTTTGCGTGCCGGTTTTAGTTTTCATGGTTTGGAATCTGTACCAAAATAAGTATTACCTGTTAAAAATACTTATTCGTTGTTTCATAATAGATTAAACTAAAAAAACCTCAAATGTACGCCAAGTCAATCTATTTGTCATGTCTTCTAACCGCAGAATATTATGTAAAAAATTTATGAACTAATTTATGAATTAAAATCTTTTAATAGGGTGCAGTAGCTCCTGTAATTCTGATAGACTACGAGTTCTTTTATCATTCTTAGAGCCGATTTTTAAATCATCGGATGAAAGTTAATCATAAAATAAATAATAACTTTCTGAAATAAAAAAGTGAAACTATTTTATCTACACAAACTTGTGTCTGAAGTCGAGTCTTTGCTGAACAGAGTCTCGGATTGGGGGCGACTAAATCTAGTCCAGTTTAACCCCCAGAAGACACCAGTTTGCGCGTTAACCGCTAAAAAGAACCCCTTTGTCATATCTCCTCAGTTTCAAGGCACTCCCCTAGTTGCCTCAGCCAGTATCGGAATCCTCGGCGTCGACATATTCGAGGGACGTGCAGATTCGTGGTCACTTGGAAGAGAAGGCCAAATTGGCCTGTAAAAAGCTTGGCGTGCTCAGCAGAGCGGGACAGTATTTCATGCCAGCACACCGCCTGCAACTTTACAAGGCGCAGGTTCGGCCGCACATGGAATACTGTTCCCATCTCTGGGCTGGGGCTCCCCAGTACCAGCTCCTTCCACTTGACCGCATCCAGCGCAGAGCGGCTCGAATCGACGACGACCGAGTGCTTTCCGATCGGCTCGATTCACTGGCACTGCGAAGAGATGATAGGAATTGTTCGGATTAATCCCAGCCGCCAAATTTCGTGAACGCACTACGCACTACGGCAACGCACCTGCAATTCCCCTGGTGTTGCGGTTGATTATGGGCGGCGGTAGTCACTTAACATCAGGTGAGCTGCATGCTCGGTTTCCCCTTCTTCTATAAAAAAAATCCATACCTACAACTGCCATTTTTGTTTGTTTATGCTGGAATTTATCGCATGATGAACAAATTTTATCTGACAGTTGGTATTCAGCTACGAAAAATGTTATGTGCTCAGAATAATACGCAGGAAATTTTATTATTGCAGCCACGTGGTAGCGGAGTAAACAGAAACAGAAACTTTTTTATTCAATATAGATTATAATTAATACATTTTGAAAGCCACTCTTTTGTTTAATTTACCACTGGTTTGGAAAAAAACCTCCTAGAAAGAACTAGCAAGAAACCCAGGGGGACATTTTTTTGAAAAAAGAGAAACAGTTTACAACAATAAATGTAATATATGTTTGAAAGGATCCGTCACCTTATTTCATCGCTTTGGTGTCAGAAATGACAAAGGAAAACACCAAACAATAAATTGGCTTCCGGATAGATGACGGTATACCATCTCGTTTACGCCAGTCGTAAAAATATTGAGAGCGACGACTAGCAATATATTGTCTATTGTGACGATTAAGGCAAATTCTATCTTCAATGGAAGAGGGTCATAACCAGATGTTGATTTCTAGAAGCTGATGATGAAGAAGAAGAAGATGATTAATAGAATCAGATGTTACTTTGCGGAAGTCAAGAATCTCTTCAAAGTAGGTAAGACACATTATTTTATTTTATAACGCGGATGTTAGCTAAATAATTTTTAACAACTTTACATCTTCGATACAAAGTAAGGTTGAGAAATGAGCTCTACAGATCATGTAATGTTAATAGATTGTTGAGATCTGCCTACATCCTCGATTAAGAATTAAAATATATTTTCAATTCCACCGTTGGTGTTAAAAGTTAAAGTTACAGCCTATAAACGTCGCACTGATGGGCACAGGCCTCCTTTCATTTCTGAGAGGGTTTTAGGGCAATGAGGGGTCCGCCGCGTTGCCCCAATGCGTGTTGGCGAACTTTCAGAAATTCAGTTGGTGTATCAGTTTGCATACTGTGAAATTTACAGCGAGCGCTTAGCTACCGAGCCACCAGGGCTCTTTTGGTGACTAAGGCTCCATTGGTGACTAAGATAGAATGCATCATAAAATTCGAAAGAGCTTGCTTTCAGGTGTGTTGTCACTTCTATGCCTCACAGACTAAAAATTATACTTAATAATAATAATAATAATAATAATAATGTCCTCCAAACCGAATTTCGGCTACGGTGGCCTGCCTGAAAGGAGGCTAGCCATCAGCGCAGGACATGATTATAGTGCCCAAGCGTATGTGCAAGCACAAGTGCACTCTCTATTCCCTCCGGACGGCAAACCGACGCGATCGGAGAGAGATCAGGCGCAGAACCAACGTCTTTACGTGCTTTCCGAGACACGGGGGTGAAACATCGCTAACTTCCTGACTCCGGTCAGCTACTGAGAATTTCTTGACAGAAAAACTCAATAATGTTTGGCCTGACCCGGGATTCGAACCCAGGACCTCATGATCAGTAATAGCACTACTACAACCACTAGACTAACGAGGCAGTCTAAAATTATACTTACTCTGTATATATTTCGATTGGAGCACAGCAATACAAGCACAATTTTTTACGTGGTAGGGCCATGCTGCAGCTATATTAGTAGTATAGTTGTAGCACGAATGGGTCGGCTCGACCGGGGAAAGAACACGCTCTCACAGAATGCCAGCGTAAAATAGTAGCTTAATGCTGATGTGTTTCGTATGGTAGAGACATAGTGTAGAGAACCGGAGATCCTTTTTACTGGAAATGAGACATTCCATCTTATTCCTCACGGGTGACAACGCATCTGCATTTTGATTCGTATTCGAGGATAGATATAGATGTCTATGGACCACAGCAGCCACTTACCATCAGGTGGACTGTGTGCTCGTTTGTCACCCTATCCTATAAAAAAACTTAGCCATTAAAGCGCTAGTTGGCGGCAGAAATACTTGAGAGGGTGGTGTATGCACACCTAGACGGACTCCTAGGCTGCAAAGTAGTCTAACATCTAATGGGTGTTTGGAGTAGGTACCTACACTTATCTACGTACCACCTTCTAAAGGTCCTTAAACATTTTCCACTAAATGATAATAGGCAGTATTAACAGCTCTGTTTTATCTCACACTAGCGTTGTGATTACGGACAAATCTTCAAGTTGGTAATGCATGCTAGCTGAAAATCTTCAAGTTGGTAATGCATGCTAACTGAGAGAAGCTAATGTCCAACACTAGACCTAGAAAAGCAAATGTGGTAAAACAAATTGTAGATATGACGTATACCTTCGTCCGCGGCTCCATAACGGTGAGGGTGTCATCTTCAAGGAAATAAACGATGTTCACAATCCGCACCCTGTAATTCTCGTCGGGACTCTCGTAGACGGGCTGCTTGAAGTACGCGGTGAAGTTGAGGCAGCGCTTGTCGTAATGCACCCAGTGCGGTATGACAGCTGGTAGTGGCGTTTGCTTCACCCGACCATACGTCAATGAGGGATCGTAGCTGTTTCGGTATTTAATACAATATCCTCTGTTACTACTTAAAACCCAGTACAAATTAATTGCTAAGTGAATTTTTACATAATATTTTAAATTTTCTGTTGACATCTGCGACGAAGGCCAACTTTTACAAGTAAAATGTTGCAAATAATTCTAATTACTTGCAAAACCTGAAACTTTAAATTGTTTATAAAACTAAAACGACAAATAAACTTACAGTACACCTGATGGTAAGTATTCACGATACCATCCTCACCATCTGGATGGTTGGCGGTCCATCACTGTGCGTTTTACTGGGAGTTTTTTTCCTAGTATAAGTTTTCTGTGGAATTGTTTACCACCGGCAATTTTTCCGGACCGATACCACTTAGGGAGCTTCAAGAAAAAGCTTACTCCTTTTTAAAAGGCCGGCAACGCCATTCCCTGGTGTTGCAGTGTTCATGGGCGGCGGTAATCACTTACCATCAGGTGAGCCGTATGCTCGTTTGCTCCCTCTTCTACAAAAAAAACCTTTAAGTTCTTCGCGCTACACTTGACTACACTACACACAACACAAATGACTAGCGCAATTTAATTTTCGGTAGCTTTTGAAATTTTCACCATTTCTATCGAAAGCAATAAGATCTTTATAGCATTTCCCATGGTCGTAGCCCACGCCATATGATATGAAATGGAATGATGCATCTTCTTGCGCCGTCATCATACGACATCATACATAACTTATTACTTGATCATTAAATAAAAATTTTGCTCTTTATATAATTAGTTTACTGTTCATAAGTATAAACTGGTGGACTTCACATTATCATCATCATTACAGACCTTCACAAGTACACTGCTGAACCTCCTCGAAAGGATGCTACAAAACACGATGCTTGAGCTACTTGCAATCTTTTTATAGATTAAGGATAACAAACGAGCGGAAGTGAGCAGATTGAATGTGACTTCCTGCGTTTCTTACCAGTTAAATCCATACATATAGTAGGGAACTGCATCATACTTCGCTTACCGGTACGACATACCACTTGAGAAACTTTCTGGGGTTTTCCGAGGTATATAAATATAATAATAACAATGAATCTTTATTCCGGATAACAAATGAGATCCATATCAAACAAGAAGTTAGAAAAATCACGAAACACACGCACGCACGCACGCACTCACGCACGCACGCACGCTCGCACGCACGCACGCACGCACGCACGCACGTACACACGCAAACACGCAAGCACGCACGCACGCTCGCACGCACGCACATACACACACACGCACGCACGCGCACACATACACACACACACAAACACACACACACACACACACACACACACACACACACAGATAAGTAAGTCAAACAGGATCTTAAGAATTTGCCTTATTATACATTCATTTCATACATTTGTATATAAGACAGTCATATTCTTGTGCTATTACCTACCCTTAAATATTGTTGGCGCTGTTCTTTGTTCAGTTTAGTAGAGACGCGACTTTTTTGCGCATTATCACACCAAACCCGTCGGTGCAGGCCTCGCAGAACATACCTGAAGCGCTGCAAAAGCGTGGCATCCCCAACAGAACTCTAAATTCAATATTATATGCACCCTTAATGATTTTTACGCCCTTTGTGTGTAGTTGACCAATAGGGAGCACGTATTGAGACACTGGCAGTACGCCCTAAAAAGAGTTATTTTAACATCACTACATCATCGTGCAAACCTACGAGCTAACATATTACTCCTGGTCGCTAAAGCTCTACGCTCCCTCTCCATGTCCATTTCATCACGCAAATCCTCAGTTACGTCCCAAATATTTGAAATGTGATACCCTCGATAGAGCAGTGTTGTAGAATCTAATAGATAGTATGTGCGTGGGACCCATATTATTACAACACAAACTCACCTTTCTTTATACATGTTGTTAGTGTAAACACCGTTATCCTTGAAACCAGTGCTTTGGTTTCACTTATAGAACGTAAATTCAATGAAAAAACAACATTTGTTTTAGGAAAATCTCAATTTTTCCTTAATCCCTCAATTTTTACCTGTCCTAAGCCAGGATGAAAGTATGAAGGGAAAGTTACATCACAGGTTATGTGTACCTATTGTGTTTTTATTGGAATGCTGTGTAGGTAGCAAGCGCGGGCGGTGATCTTTACAGTGATTACGTCACTCGGGCGCATAGGGTATCTATGAATTTACGGACGGTGTCGGACAGAAACTTTTTAAATTTTATGAAAGAAAATAGCGTTTTTTTTAATCCACTAAATTTACGTTCTATAAGTGAAACCAAACCACTGGTTTCAAGAATAACGGTGTTTACACTAACACTCTGTATTATAAACAAGACCGTGTTCACTTGGATAAGCCTCTGAGATTCCTAGAAGGTTTCTTAGCGCGCTGACAGAGGAACTCAGCAATACCATGTCGTCGGCGTAACTTAGGTTGTTGACACATTTTCCATTCACATGGCAACCGATCTGAGTGCTTCTGAGTCTCTCGAGCTGTTCATTTATATACAAGTTAAAATTTTATATTACTGGCCCACTTTAACTTACGAATACGTTGAACTATATTGGTAACTCAGATTGTACTGCGGATATCTTTACTTCCAAATTCTTTTACGCGGAGAACTCTCTCCGCGTAAAAGTCTCTCTATCTCTCTGAGTATAGCCCTCTTCCACCAAGAGCTTCCTCGGACGGCCAGTATTAAAGGACCACGTCTCAGATCCATGTGTTATCACTGATATACACTCTTGTTTTCACATTTTGAGGTGTATATCTCAAAACGTGAAAACATGCTGTGTGACGATATGCGTCGTAATATATAATAAAGTCGGGTTGGATCCGCCGATCGACCTATTGATAAATTGGACTTATCTAGTGGGACAGTTTGTACTAGGTAAACATCATCGACAAAAAATGTTATTATAGTACTCCTAGTTATTACCAGCATAGTTTTGGCGGTATAGGTATAACTTCACATGTCTCACTCGGTATATTTTTTAATTTCCCATCTTGATATAATATCCTCAATAGTTATCCTCATTACATTTTTGTGCCGGGTACATGAATATATTATAAAAATAAATTGTTATGATGAAAATATATACTAACTTTATTGAATCCTCGGGTAATGCAAAGGCATTGCTATCCACATCCGTGGCTGCACCGCCCGGTCCTCGAATCACCGTGTCTGGGAATCTATATCCTTGATAATATCGCAAAGAGCTCCGCATGTGGTGTTTAGTTTTGGTTGGGTCCGAGAAGGTCAATCCAGGAAGTTTTGGTAATCCCCACGCCATGATATATTCTGTGTTTTAGTAATATTTTATTTAATATATCAACAAATTATACAAGATTATTTATTAAATCATCGTTTGAGAGTTTAAGAAAGTAATATATCAAAACTGAATCAGAGAGAGAAGTTAAAGTCGAATATGCTTACACTTACAATAATCAATAATGAAATCAAAAAAGTATGACCGAAATAAACTATTTTCGAACACTATATTCACAAAACGAATAATTAATTTTTTTCTAAATCTATACAAAAATCGTTGTCATGTAAACAGGTGATGACAATAAACAAAACTGTTCCCAGGTAACAATAAATAAGGGTGATAGCGCACCGGCGTGGTTTTGACTTAAAATTGTACTCAAAGTATTGAACAATAGTTACCATCATGCAATTATATAACTAGTACCCGGTTGACCGGTACGGACCGGTTGGTCGGTATTTTTCGCTCGGTTTTTTTTTAATTCGTGTGTTTTGGAAATTATATTTAGATACAAATTACATACTGATGAAATACGAATAATATTTTTTGATCTTAGCGACATAATAGAAAAAACTGAACTGGTTATTTGAATAAAAAATCATGAGTGCAAATAGTTTAATTTAAATTTTCGTGTTTTTAAAAATACTAAAAAAAGGGCTCGAAAAAATAGATTTTCTCAAAAAAGAAAGGAACTTGAAAAAAAATTTAAAAAAGTCGGTCGGTCGGTCTGGGCTCGAAACATGGTATTATGATTTTGTAACCTCCCAATATACCAATTAAGCTATTTGTAATCATTTACAAATTGTCAAAAATTACCTTCTTATTCTAACGATATTCTAGCAGTTTTTCATTGCCTAAAAACACGGACAAAAAGACATTTTCTAAAAATAAATCCTAGCTAGATCGATTTATTGCCGCCGAAACTCCCTGCACACAAAATTTTACGAAAATCGTTGGAGCCGTTTCCGAGATTCCGATTATATATATACAAGAATTGCTCGTTTAGAGGTATAGGATAGGATAGGATATTTCACCAAGTCTGCTGGTGGTAACTGAACACGAGAAGCTAAAGATAAAGAAGTATGACACACTACATATGATAGCTACATTAACTGCGGTAAACTACCGAAAACTCATAAAATATTATCTTATTTTTATATAGAATAAGGGAGACAAACGAGCACACAATCCACCTGATGGTACGTGGATGCTGTGGTGTGTTGGCATTTACATCTATCCTCAATAAAGAATCAAAACACAGAGTCACCCCCTGAGGACTAAGATTAAATGCCTCGTTTCCAGTAAAAAGGATCTCCGGTTCTCTACACCCACCATAAGAAACACTGCAGCATTAAGCAGCTTTTTTAAGCTGGTATTCTATGAGAGTAAATTCCAACCTCAGTTGAGCCGACAGAAACAGTAACAGAAACTTTTTTATTCAATGTAGATTATAACAATACTTATTGAAAGTCACTTTTTTAATATACCTAGGCCACACTGCAGCTATATTATAGTTGTAGCATGAATGGATCGGCTCGACCGGGGCAGAACCACGCTCGCACAGAATAGCAGCGTAAAATAGCAGCGTAACACTGCTGTGTTTCGTAGTGAGTGTAAAGAACCGGAGACCCTTTTTACTGGAGTCTAGGTATTCCATCTTAGTCCTTAGGAGTGACAACGCATTTGCATTTTGATTCTTAATTCAGGATAAATGTGGATGTCTATGGGTCTCAGTATCCACTTACCATCAGGTGGACTGTGTGCTCGTTTGTTGTTATAAAAAATATATACAATGCCATAAAATAAATAAATGTGTCAATTAATACTTATCCGTATAAAATATAAAATTGACGCTACTTTAGTCTATCTACGTTCTTCTTCGTAACTATAGAACAGGTTTTATTCCGGGTTTCACTTTTGAGTTTGTATTGTTCATTCGACAAATTTAAAAAGGTCCATTGAGTACGAAAAACTCGAGTAGGTCACTACAAAATAAAAAATAAATAAAAATAGATATGCCATGATACAGACAGAACGCACCCCTCAATTTAATGCATATTATGTGTAGTATAGATAATGTCTCACTATCTCGTATATCCTATACCTTTAAACGAGCAATTCTTGTATATATGTATATATATATATAATCGGGATCTCGGAAACGGCTCCAACGATTTTCATAAAATTTAGTGTCCAGGAAGTTTCGGGGATAATAAATCGATCTAGCTAAGATTTATTTTTAGAAAATGTCTTTTTGTCCGTGTTTTTAGGCAATTAAAAACTGCTACAATATAGTTAGAATAAGAAGGTAAATTTTGACAGTTTGGTAATGATTATAAATAGCTTATTGGTATAATGGGCGGTCACAAAATTGTAAAACCCCGGTTCGAGCCCAGACCGACCGACTTTTTTATTTTTTTTTTCAAGTTTCTTTCTTTTTTGAGAAAATATATTTTTTTCGAGCCCTTTTTTTAGTATTTTTTAAAAACACGAAAATTTAAATAAAAATAATTGCACTCATGATTTTTTATTCAAATAACCAGTTCAGTTTTTTCTGTTATGTCGCTAAGATCAAAAAATATTATTTATAATTCATCAGTATGTAATTTGTATCTAAATATAATTTCCAAAACACACGAATTAAAAAAATCGAGCGAAAAATACCGAGCAAAGCTCGGTCAACCGGGTACTGTTTCATATACATATAATATGTATAATAGCTTATTAATTTTTAGTAGTTTAGATATTATGTGTTATTTATATCTGACATAAAGTGAAGTCCGCCAAACTAGATAAAGCAATGTAGTCGAGTCGCTTATGTTCCCTCTCTCCGAGAGATGGCGCGCGACCTGCAGTACAGCGCGACGTTTATTGACTGTTACTTTAGTATTTTCATTTTGTGACTTTTTATATTATACTGGACGTTCGGACCAACTAAAATGAAAGTTTTTTTTTTAATTATTTAATATAATAGTTTCCTAATTTAATTATTTCTTATATTAGGAAACTATCTTTAATTATTTTTAAAACTTTTCTAATGCGCTTGATGTGCTGTATCATCAGCTTTTAGAATAATAGTATCGTTTATATCAGTGATTCCCAAAGTGGTCTATATCGACCCCTAGGGGTATATGATAACCTACAAGGGATCCATGTCAGCGAAAAAAAATTTGGGGGTCCATGAAACGAAAATGGGGGTCCACGATAGTGGATCTCAACACATACACTTATAGTACCTATTTACTTACATCATACTATCTTATAATATCAAAACATATACATTATTTATAAAAGTACATATGAAGTAAAAAAATTATTATATATGTTTATAAAATTGTGTAAGTTGTAGGATGTTGGTATTTGCTTTGTGGTCGCAATACATTTCGAACTTGTAAAAACCTGAAAGTCGCAGTCTCAGAGCTTCGCTACCTTGCACTGACTTGTTCAATTCGTCACTCTAGAAATACAAATGTGGGACAAATACGTTTATTCGTTTCCAGAATCTTGAAAAGGAAAGTGCTAAGAAAATATTTTAAAAAATGTAAACAGATAGTATATCACACAAATTATAGTGAGTCAGTGTTATTTTGTTTGAGAGTGCTGGAGAAAAGTAAGTACGTTATTATTTATTAAATTTTAGTTTTGTACTCGTAGTTAGCAAAGATAAATAAATTACGCCAATTATGACTTTAGTTATTAGTAGTTTTATACTCAATAATGCAAAATTACACGAGTACTCCTCAATAGTTTCTTTTTGAAAGTTTTAGCAATCGGTATTATAACTACTGTGCAATCTCCGTAATTCGAGCCAATTGTTGCAAGAAGATGTTCGAATTATGGAATGTTTTCGTAAAAATCAAAAAATATTTTTAATATACAGCTGCTGGATTTTCTGTCTTATTTAAATGATTTAATTTTGCCCACAGATGACTGATGCCATGTCCGAATCTAAAAAGAAATGTAGACAGTACAGTGTCGATTATTTGAAATTTGGCTTCATTCCATCATGGCCGGACAAACAATTGCCTATGTGCCTTTTATGCAACAAAGTTTTGGGCAATGACGCTATGAAATCATCTAAACTGCAAGATCATCTGAGAAGATGCCACCCTGATAAAACAGAGAAAGATTTGAAATACTTTCAAACACTCAAAGATAAACTTCAGAAGAGACCTACACTGGACAGAATATTCGCTTCGACGTCACAAAGAAATGATGATGGTTTGCGGGCGTCTTACAATATCTCGTTACTTATAGCAAAATCCGGAAAACCGCATATTATCGGAGAGAAGTTAAATCTGCCAGCCGTTGAAGAGAATTTAAAAACTGTTTTACACAAACCTGCATCTGATATCATTAAAAGAATTCCCTTAAGCAACAATACTGTTGACAGACGTATTGATGAAATGAGTTCTGATATTGATAGCTTCTTATGTCATTATTTGCAAACGACCCATTTCTCTCTACTATTGGACGAGTCATCTTTACCTGATAATACAGCATTATTATTGGCATATGTTCGTTTTATTATGAATCAAGAAATCTACGAAAAACTGCTCTTCACAAGAACTTTGATAACCGACACTAAAGGTGAATCAATATTTCATGTTTTGAGGATTACTTCATTAAAAAAGCAATTCCTTTGTCAAATATAATATCAGTAGCTGCAGATGGAGCACCTGCCATGGTTGGACGTTATCGTGGATTTAAGCAATACATTGCGTCATCCATCGACAACATTTAGTTGCTAAAAATTTGAGTGTTAGTTTGCTGAATCGACATTCACTTGGACTCACCCAAAACATTCTCTAAGTGTCTCCGTTAATGTATAAGTTAATAGGGTAAATTAAAATAGATTTCTTAGTTTTTTTTTAAGTTTTTTTTTTAGTTTATGCAGCACTAATCTTACTAGTAAATATGTATTTAATTTTAGTTGAGGAACAACTTATCATTTTTTCAGTTTTTTTTTATAAAGTTATATATGCATGCGGAGTTTACCATTAAGTAATTGTTGCACTTGTATTAATACTTTTAAGTAATTGTATTAATTTGATGTGTTAGTGTTATCAATTGTTGGTGAACCTAATAAAGAGAAAAAAAATGAATCACTTCATTTAGTAATTGATGCAGTAAATCAAATCCGAAGCAACGCATTGAATACGCGGTTATTTGCGCAGTTGTGTGAAGAAAACGACGAACACTTTCATCAATTACTCCTTCACACTGAAGTACGCTGGCTATCGAAAGGCTTATGTTTGACAAGATTTTTTGCACTTTTTGAGACTATTTTAGAATTTTTTGATACTAAAGATAAAATCTTAAAAGAAAATTTAATGAAGAGGAAAACAGACATCGACTATTAAACAGATTTGTTTACAAAATTTAATATGGTTAATTTGTAATTACAAGGCGACAGTTTAAATTTGATTAAAACAAAGTCCATCTTATCAGCGTTTCTTGCCAGAGTTAAACTAATGAAGCAAAATATTGGACTGGGCGAATTTTCTCAGTTCCCCAATTTGTCACAGACAAGCTGCCAGGAAGACGACGTTTTAACTTACGTTCAACATTTAAATGCCCTCTATTCAGATTTTGAATCCAGGTTTGAGGATATTTTGATTATGGTAATAACACCGTGGATAATTAATCCATATGGTGACATAGAAGAAACGAATGTCATAATACAAGAGGAACTGACTGAACTAAGTACAAACGAAGAACTTAAGGTTCAGTTTAAAAACGGATATCAGCAATTCTGGCTACAAAACAACATACTCGTTACTTATCCCGTATTATGGAATATAGCGAGGAATTTTTTTAATTTCCTTTCCATCGTCATACCTAGTGGAAAGGGGGTTCAGCGCTGTTACCAATCTCCTAACAAAAAAAGAAACAGACTGGAGATTTAAGATTAACCCTTACAAAATTGACGCCAAATGTTAATAATTTATAATTAAAGCATCAGGTTCATCTTTCTCACTAAAAATATTGACTTATTGCTTATGTTATTTTATTTATAGTTTATTTTATGTTTATTTAATGCTATGTATATTTTACATAACAGATACAAAATTTTATTTTGAGCAGTTTTAATTTAAATTCAATTAATAAATGTATAAATTAACATGTGTTTTTACTTTAAGTTTTTAAAACTAAACTTAACTACAGTTAGAAATTTAC
Organism: Parnassius smintheus behrii; assembly: GCA_036936625.1. Classification (NCBI taxonomy): domain Eukaryota; kingdom Metazoa; phylum Arthropoda; class Insecta; order Lepidoptera; family Papilionidae; genus Parnassius; species Parnassius smintheus. The sequence goes on along the minus strand of JAUPFT010000001.1, from coordinate 33,442,118 downwards.
AGGAAATCAATATCAGGTAAGTAGGGGGTCTACCTAACACGGAAAAACATGGCAAGGGGTCTACGACACAAAAAAGTTTGGGGAACTCTGATTTATATTGCCGTTTATGTAGGTCACATTGTCTGTGAATATTTATCTTTCCGGGACAATATTTTTGGCACGCATAATACAATATTTTTCATCACAGTCCCTTTCAGGTGACTTTTTGGTTTCTTTAAACACAAGATTTTGGGATAACAAGATTTAAATTATCCACCAAATGGCCGAATATAATTAAATTTTCTTAATTTGTCGAAGTACAAGAAGTGTACATAGAGAAAAAGATCCTGTGTTTTGATATCCTATAAAGTTATTCTGATTATTTTTAATCGAATTTATGATGCCCTAGATTGAACTGACCCTTTAGAACTGTAATAGGCGTGGTTTGATTTTAAATTCTAATTTTGAATTCACTGACGTGTGATTCCTTTTTCAACATTATTTATGTCTTTGAATTTTATTATCTTTATAACCATGCACTCTAAGAAAATTTGTAGATATTATTTTCTAATGTGAGTTCCAACGTAAAAAATATATGACTCAAACGACACGCTATACCAATGACGCCATACAGACGGATATGAACTTGGCACTAGTAACGAATGGTCAATACATTATTGGTGCTAAAGCTTTCGTTTAGAAAAATGTGACCTCACAAATGAACCGCGTGGTCGCTCGGAGAAAATGGTGGCGAAGTGGGGAAAGAACTAAAGGCGGCAGCTTCTCGAATTACGACTGAGTTTGCGTCAGTTGTTAATGTAAGTTGCCGTTAAACATCAAAGTCCTTTTCTTAACATAGGCCTTTCCATAGATTGCCTCATGGTGGAAGTATTTGCCATTGTTACCACGCTTGGCAAGTGGGTTGGCAACTGCAGTTTTTTTGTTATTGGGAAGACGCCCATCGTCTGATTTATTTCCTTATTTCGCCTTTTACGAGACTCACTGAATGATAATATGGGGTAGTGGATATTCTTACACCGCTGTTACACGGTAATGTAAGGTTAATGTAAGTATCTAATCAATATTAGATCATTTGCGGCATATCGGTAGAGACAGACGCTTGAATAATAGATACCTTACGAACTGAGTGACCCTAAGTTGATGGCAGAGAACTTGCCTCAACAGACTTCCACCTTTTTAAAACTTTAGCTAACTTTAAGGGGAAATATAACCTCAAATGGCTTAGCAAGATCATCCGTTATGCCGAAAGTATTGCAGCATTAATTTTGAAATTAATATATAGTAAAGTTGAGGATCAATGTTAAGGACTATGTTAGACGAAAACACAATTCCGTAAAAATTTTTTTTTAATAGAAAAAAAATCCAAAATTACCTTCAAACCGAACAATAAACCGCTGTTATTCATAAAATACTTTAAATAAGATCATGAAACTTTGCATACTAACTGAACTAACTATAAAGCATTGCTTATGTTATTTACTTTTTTTTGAATACCATTATTTTCACTGTAAAAAGAAATTACCTAAACTATCGGCGTCTTGAAGCTTGATTCCTGTCCTCCCGTTAGTATCGCTCAGGCTTTTGAAGGGAGAAGTTGTGTCGCTTACGATCAGAATACACATTACGCAACAGGACGACGTAAAATTAAAACGGGAAATAACCGTAATAAAAATAAGAAGCGACTGGGTTGGCGTTAAGAAACAGGCATAAATATGATAAACCTAATGAAATAAGTATCTAACGACCAATCTACTTACGGTATTAGTGATTACAAACATGTTGGTACATAGCATACGACGCGCGGGGAAATGGGAGCAATATTAGAATTTGAGCTGACTTACTATATCCCCTTAAGTACTAATACTTTGTACTTTATAAGCAGTAAAGAACGCCTTTAAAGAGTTCATCGTTTCTCGTGCAATCTCTATATCGACTTCTATATCGGGGGCATCAACATACTGTCAATAAAATAAAGTTGATGTGTTAATTAGTTTAGGTTAGGCAAATAATTTGATTTCAATGAGGAATACTCATTCATGCATTATAGCCTATCGCAGGCCACTGCTGAACATAGGTCTTCCTCGTGAGAGTGATATTCATCATAGAATTACCAAGCAATATTGTCTATAGAATAATGAATATTCTTACGCCAATGCTATAAGATAAATAATTCATACATTCTTTTAATCATAACAAAAATAAATATTGTATGATAATTTAAAAATAGTTTTTGCAATTTTTCAATTTTATTTCATTTAAAATTAAAGAGCTAATAATATAAATATGCATTGTTGGAAAATTAAGAAAATTTCCCAAAAGTTATTTGAATCAACCAAAGTTTTTAAGCATTAAATTATTACATAAAATGCAACATCATAAAGGGAAGTTAGATGCTAAAAACAAAAAGGTTTGGATTTTCTAACAAAAGGCGGGGGTTATCAAAAATCTAAAAAAAAGGCAGTCATAAAAATACTCGAGCGTGTCAGATATTAACAGTGTATACTACCATACGTAGCCCCACGTATAGATAGCCCCACGTATTTTTGAGAAAAGAGGTATATTAATCTGACGGATTTAATGGTGGGGGTGGACGCACGAAGGGGTTGAAAATGGGATTAAAAAAATATTCGAGCGCGTCAGATATTCCGAAGATACGTTAAGTACACCCTAAAGAAGTTCTTATTCAAAAGACTGACGATTTGAACGCGGCCAAAACTCTTAGAAATTTTTGAAAATGCAAAAAAAAATCGTGAACTTTAAATACTTGGGGACGTCAGATTAATATACAGACAGTTAAGCATGGTGTCCTTGTCGTGCCGACCCATAATCTGACAATTATGGGGAGGAATTTCCTTAATCTGAAGAATTTAAAAAAGCTTTATATTAAAATGAAAATAACTAGAAAATAATGAGGAAGTTCAAAAAACTTAATTTACGATAATTTTTAAGAAATAATTTCCCTTTTAATTGTTATTTAAACGGGAAATAAAAATCTGTCATGCACGTCCTCCAAATATGTAAATAGCTCTGGTTTTCACAAGAGTCTTTTTCTGTACTCTGAAGATATTTCAATGTGGGATTTTAAACAAACAAAAAATAGTCGATTTTATAATCTGTCTAATATGCAACATGTAACATAATTAACGCACTTTGAGAAAGTAGTTTGTTCAGAATCGTTTACTGATTCGATTCCTATCATTTTTAATATAGGTAATTTTTTATCCCAAAAATAGTTAAAACTACGTAAATTACAGTCACATTAAATCTGTACAATTCTGAATCTGTACTTTTAAGGGTACACTAGTCGCTTATTCTTCCATACAAACGTAGTCTGGCGATTACTCCACTGTTTGATGGTGTACGTTCAAAATAAAAAATTATTTCAATTTGTCTCATCATTATCTAGCCCTGTATGGAAACAAAAAAGTAAAAAAAGAGTATGTTTAAAAGTTATAAGCGTCGAAAATTCCGAATTTCAACACTATTTTTAACACATCTTTGGACGGAAATAAATACCATAAGAAGAACGAAAATTGAAAAACAGTCACCATACAGGGATAGATTAGTTGTTCAAAAATGCAAATAATTTTATTTTTAACAGATACACGCAATAGATTTTTCATTACATCCAGACTACCAAAGGTCTGTTTATAAAATTTTGCGCGCCCGTTTTTGTTATAAAACATCTTGCCTTTCGCTACAAATTATTTCCCCGATCAGTGGGACGGACGGAGGGGGGGCGCAGCGCGTACTCACACATACTCACTAGGTTAGCCGCTGCTATATTTATGGTTGTAATACCTACATATCTACATCTTTATTTAGAAAAATTGCTTCCTTTTGTTCGTCTCCAATGCTGAAGCCGGGATGAATATAGCTGCTAAAATGTGCCCATAAGTTTGTTGAAGCACATTTAGTTAAAAGTGAAAACAGGTAGGTACATAATAATGAACTTTCGATACAGGTAGTACATTAGGTACTTAACTAATTTAATTTGCTAACTAACGAAAACATCTCATAGATAAGCACGATTATCGAAAATCTTAAAATTATCTATTAATTTAATTAGAATAGGTAATTTTTAGATTTTCGATAATCGTGCTTACGTATAGGAATCTCATATCCTAATACTTATACCTAATTTAATTTATGTAAGTACATAAGAATCTAAGAAGGGCAGTCAATGATAAATAAAATTTGTTTTGTAAGTTGTTTTTTTTTAAAAAAACACTTTAACACAACAAAAACATGAAACTGAGAAGAAACACCCGGTCTGCCGAAACAAACTCAGAGAGGTCAGTCCAGGTATTACATTGGTCATGTCATACGAGAACCAGGCAAATATGGTCCTTTGAAGAAAGAATCATACAGATGTGAGTGGACAACTTAGTACTTTTTAGGATTTAGTACCCGAAGGGTAACCAGCAGGGCCCTAGTACGGAGCCTCCGCTGTCCGTGTGTCTGTCTGTCAGCGGGCTGCATCTCATGATCCGTAATAGATCCGTAGTAGATGGTTGTAATTTTCAAAGAACGTGTATTTCTCTTGCTGCTATAACAGCAAGTGGTAAAAATAAATTTGAAATTAAAGGTTTTCTACTAGAAAAAGAAACGTGTATTTTTGGCTTTTTTTGATCGATAGTAATACGTATAGGTATTTAAATCTTGTAATCTCGGAAGCTCGGAAGTCCGATTCACACTTGGCAAAATATTTGTTTATGTATTTAACCTTACCTCAGACATACTCATATTTTTTATATATAATTTACTATACTACTATATACGCTACTACTAAATAAAATAGTAGTAGCTTTGCTATGGTATTATAGTATATTTTGGATTAGATTTAATTTATTACAGAATAATACGAACTATATAAAAACTAAGGAGCGCATCAACCTACCTTAGATATTGGGTTATGAATACAGACAAGTACACATAGGATTTAGTTTCTAAGTTGTACATATTTTATAGCCTTCGTTATGAATAGCATAAACAGGCCAAGCCCCCTAGCCTACAAACGTTTCGTAACGAATCTCTTTCTACAATCGCGACTTTTATTGAGTGATTCAATAGGCATTGTGTCATGACAGGCCTGTTGGTCTAGTGGTTAGTGACCCTGACTGCTATGCCGGAGGTCGTGGGTTCGATTCCCACCCAGGACAAATGTTTGTGTGATGAGCACGATCGTTTGTTCTGTGTCTGGGTGTAATTTCTCTATAATATTTATGTATTTAGAAATATATAAGTATGTTTATCGGTTGTCTAGTACCCATAACACAAGCTCTGCTTAGCTTGGGACTAGATGGCGTTATATGATAGTTGTGGAATATTATTATATTATTATTATTTTATTTGTTTGGACTGACCACCTGACTCGTTCAGTGATGTCATTCCCATGCAGTGTTTAGTTTTCAACTAGCGTTATCTATCATAAAATAAATCAATATTTTATTCATATTTCGCTAATTGTGTCTGTACTGTGAATTTGATTTACAATCGATCTCTAAATTGTAGTTTTCTTCTAATTACTTACCTTGCCTAGACGTGTTCTTTGGACTTCTGTAAGGAAGTCTGTGCTGTTAGTATTCCGTTTATATACGTTACCATTTTGATAGACGTTTGTGCTTGTCCCGGCAGTGACACAATGCCTATTGTTGATAACTTTCTAAGTACTAAGAGAATATTGCAAACCGCTATTGAACACAAACAATCAATAAACAATTTACAAACTAACATTTTTTATTTATTTAATTAACCTATATAAAAGCCCCACTCACATCAAAATCGCGCTGTCGAAAAAGCAGTAATTATCCTGACACTCGCTGACATATACTTCGGGGAGTTGCCTGTGGGCTACTATAGCTAACTAGCTATGGAAAGTAAATACCTATTTAGAATACATAGTACTTACAGTAATATTTGCATAACCTACAGTAAAATACAAAAACATAATGAAAACATAATTATGTTACACTTTTTTGTGTTTGTTTTAGAAATTGTTATATTTTTTTCAAAAAAAGTTTTTTATGTTACCGTTTTTAGTTGAGAGTTACTTATGTCCCTTTAGTGGGTACAGGCGTGATATTATATTGTGTGATTGTGTAAAGAATGCATAGATAGGCGATAGCAGCAATCGCGGTTGATTTGCTGTCATTTATTGAAGAGTGCCCCCGATTTCTTCAAGATCCCATCATAAGATCCTGATCTGACCATCATCGATTACCGTGGGATTACCTGGAAAATATATCCTTTCAAACAAAAAAATAATTTTCCAAATCGGTTCAGGCTTCAGGCATCTTCAAGAAATCGGGGGACAGAACATACATAAACAAAAACCAACGAATTGAGAACCACCTCCTTTTTCGAAGTTGGTTTAAAAGTAGGTAAAAACAAGTCAATGTAATTATTATATAATAACAACATTAACTTAAGTTCACATAAGAACTTTCATAATAACAACTAAGTACATAAATTGGGTTCATAATAATTACGTTTCACACAGCAGATCCTAAGTTATAATAACACCAATTTGTTTTCTCTCTAATCTTTTTAAAATAGGTTACCCCCACAGTAGGATTTTCTCCAGTATCGTGGAGGCAGTTTACAAACATAAATTGCACAAGGACAAACATCCAGACCCGGAACAACTATTTGTAGGCCATACAAATATTTGTTCCGTGCGGGATTCGAACCCGCGGCGGCCAGCGCAGCCTCATTGCTAAGCCACTGCGATACGGCTACATTGCCGTTTATGTTATTATTCAAAAACGAATTTATGCGATGACGACGTCTCGCATTGCGTCACTCGAGTGCGTATATGTGTGTGTGTGCGCACTAGCTTCTTACTGCTCATCACAGCGTCTATCCCTTTCGCACGTTATGTCGGCTGAGATAGCATGCATTTTTACCCCGCCCACCACTTAGTTCGTGCCATCGACTAGGGCAACCTTAAGAGTGCAGTTTTATTTGTATTATTACTAATTCCGTTATTCTAAAAAAATAAAGAAACATGAACTTTATTTCAAGCGCGTTAAAGTCTTTGCGTTCGTGGATTTGTACTGTGACCACAACATTCTTCCAGAATTAGTATAACTAATTTGATAAATAATCAGTGCATAAAAATGCTTAACTAAAATTCAGTGTATGTCATTGATATATTAAAAGGGGAAGATAGGTCACTAAATCAAAGCGCCCGGTCCTACATAACTACGGGATTGCCCGTACTTGGCTCGTTTGTAAGAGCGAGAAAACATGCGTGAGAGACACGATACGCACGTGATGCCCGATTTCGCGATGACGCGATTTCGCTCGCACAACTACGACGTTTCCTATTTCTGTCCTTGTCTATCGTTAAATATAATTTTGCGTTTAAGATAACAGATGTGTAAATTTTGGTGCTTGTAGTCGTGCGCCGAGCCCAGGTTTAGTGATTGCGATATTAGCGTGTAACGTATCTTCCCTTTTAATATATCAATGGTGTATGTATTATAATTATACCATAATATACTAATTGCGGTGTCTGAGGGTGTGCGTTAATTACTACTCTGTGTAAAAAGTATCGGGAACATGTCAATAAAAAGACCCGCGTAAAAGAGTTCGTTCTATTTTTTTTACTGCATGTTGGTAGCACTGTACTGATTTAGCGCGCAAAGTTTGAGCGGGATCTGTCATTTAATTTGTTTTAAACTACACTTTTTGTTGGTCATAGTTTTGAGTTCTCGGCGATTTTTACAATGGAAAATATTGTTGAACAAAGAGTGTGCCTTAAATTTTGTGTTTCGAATGATATTTCATGTGGTGAATCACTAAAATTGTTGCGAAATACCTACGGCGAATCGTGTATATCGAAAACAAGGGCTTATGAATGGTATAAGGCTTTTAAAGAAGGCCGAGAAGTAGTAGTAGACTTGCCTCGTTCTGGTAGACCTTCAACCGCTACGACCAAAGAAAACATCGACAAAATCAAGAAGCTAGTGCTCGAAAATCGACGTATGAGTCTGAGAGAGTTGGCAAGTGAGGTGAACATATCTTTTAAGTCCGTCCACAACATTCTCATTGACATTTTAGGCATGAAACGCGTCGCCGCTCGACTAGTTCCAAAAGAGCTCAATTTTGTTCAAAGAGCGCAGCGAAAGCATGTCGCTGAAGACATGGTTTCCCGAGCTTCTACGGATCCGACCTTTATGAAACGTATAATAACTGGCGACGAGACATGGGTTTATGAGTACGACATGCAAACAAGCCAACAGTCTTCAGAATGGCATCTCGAAAACGAGCCGAAACCCAAAAAACCGCGGCAAAGTCGCTCCAAAATCAAGGTGATGCTGACAGTTTTTTTTGACTACCGTGGTGTGGTTCACTCCGAATTCCTTCCAAAGGGAGAAACAGTGAATAAAAAATATTATTTAGGCGTCATGAAGCGTTTGCGTGAGAGTATCCGCCGAAAACGTCCAGATTTGTGGCAACACAACTCATGGATGCTGCACCATGATAATGCACCATCACACACAGCCATTATAGTGAAAGATTTTTTAGCGAAAAATTCAACAAAAGTTCTCGACCAAGCACCGTATTCACCTGATATGGCTCCGTCTGACTTTTTTTTATTTCCCAAGTTAAAATTACCACTTCGAGGAAAATGTTTTGAGTCGATAGAAGCCATAACAAAAAATTCGCTGAATGGGCTAAAGGCCATACCGCAAATAGCCTATGAAAAATGTATGGAAGACTGGGTGAAGCGTTGGAGACGTTGTATTGCAAGCGATGGGGCCTACTTTGAAGGCGATAAAATAAGTTTAGATGAATAATTTGTATTTTTTGTTTTATTGACAAATTCCCGATATTTAGTACACAGAAGGTATGTTACATATTGTATACATAATGAAGAAAAAAACGTTGAAAATAAATTTTTAATCTACATCGTCACTTGAATCATCGTCGTTAGATAGAGAAAGAGTGAGAAAGGAAGAGAGGCGTGGAGTCAGAAATACATAGTTCTCAGCAGCTGCACGCACCAGACTATACTGAGGATTTTGACTACTTCGGCTTGTTGAAATCGGCAGACTATATTATTTTCGTAATCGTTGAATGATTCCCTTCAAAATTAAAATTAAAATTAACCGCGCTCGAGTAAATCCAGGCGACGTTTTTTTTTACAATTTTGTGACTCTCCTATTTCCTTAGGGCACGTCACAAATCGTCAGATTACTGAAATACACACTTTTCTGCATGTAATTAACTCAACTTGTCTTAATCTGACACGCTCGAGTTTTTCGACCTTTCGATTTTTTTTTCTATTCTGATCGTCTGCCCTAAGCGCACGTCCTTATATAAGAGTTCACATTTGGTGGGAGTATTTAATAGGGTGCAAGATTTCCTCATGTAATTCTGCCGCACTCGAGTAAATCCCGAAATCCCCGCTTGGGCTCCCCTATTAGTAACTACTGTTTTACATTATAGGTTCAAAATGTAACTACATATGACACAAGGGAGCTTGCCGCAAAATCTAATAACGTAGACTGTAGTCGATGAACCCAAAAATACAAAACTTTATTTTAATTTTACTATATAAAATTGTAAAATATTACAACTTAAATAGAAGTGAAATAGACCAATGCTATATCTAGAATAAGTTACTTTACTACATGATAAAATAAAGTTAGTTAGTTGTTTTGGTTACATCTGTCGACATCTATGCTAGTATTCTTCTGGATTGATCTGGATTTAACTCGTACCGCTGCCGGTGTATGGAAGTCCACAAACCACATTCACTTTTCTTGCATACGACTTTGAAATTATTTCCAATTTTGACTCGGTATTAGTTCAATTTTAAAAAATGTTTATTTTGAACAACAAGGATTAATAAATGAAATGAAATGAATGATTTTTTATTTAATATAGATTATTGTATAATACTTATTGAAAGTAATTTTTTTATTTACCACTGGATTGCAAAAAATACTTCTGTCCTAGGTAGAACCAGCCAGAAACCCAGCGGGACTTTTTTTAAACGTCAATACGTTTCAATTTACAATAAATTTATTTTGTACAATTTTTGTATATGTTTTTATAAAACTAGCATGGTGGCGATGACTCATTCGCAGGTGTTATTTTCATTTATGTATTCATTTATATTATAATAACCCTTTTTGTACAATTTTTCTTTAATAAAACATTTAAACATGTTTAATTAGAAATTTTGTAAATTTTCTGTGATTTTATTGTAAAAACGTATACATTGCCCCATAAATTATATATATATATATATATATATATATATATATATATATATATATATATATATATATATGTATATCCTATACTATTAAACGAGCAATTCTTGTATATATGTATATATATATAATCGGGATCTCGGAAACGGCTCCAACGATTTTCATAAAATTTAGTGTCCAGGGAGTTTCGGGGATAATAAATCGATCTAGCTAAGATTTATTTTTAGAAAATGTCTTTTTGTCCGTGTTTTTAGGCAATTAAAAACTGCTACAATATAGTTAGAATAAGAAGGTAAATTTTGACAGTTTGGTAATGATTATAAATAGCTTATTGGTATAATGGGCGGTCACAAAATCGTAAAACCCCGGTTCGAGCCCAGACCGACCGACCGACTTTTTTATTTTTTTTTTCAAGTTTCTTTCTTTTTTGAGAAAATATATTTTTTTCGAGCCCTTTTTTTAGTATTTTTTAAAAACACGAAAATTTAAATAAAAATAATTGCACTCATGATTTTTTATTCAAATAACCAGTTCAGTTTTTTCTGTTATGTCGCTAAGATCAAAAAATATTATTTATAATTCATCAGTATGTAATTTGTATCTAAATATAATTTCCAAAACACACGAATTAAAAAAATCGAGCGAAAAATACCGAGCAAAGCTCGGTCAACCGGGTACTCCTATACTATTAAACGAGCAATTCTTGTATATATGTATATATATATATATATATATAATCGGGATCTCGGAAACGGCTCCAACGATTTTCATAAAATTTAGTGTCCAGGGAGTTTCGGGGATAATAAATCGATCTAGCTAAGATTTATTTTTAGAAAATGTCTTTTTGTCCGTGTTTTTAGGCAATTAAAAACTGCTACAATATAGTTAGAATAAGAAGGTAAATTTTGACAGTTTGGTAATGATTATAAATAGCTTATTGGTATAATGGGCGGTCACAAAATCGTAAAACCCCGGTTCGAGCCCAGACCGACCGACCGACTTTTTTATTTTTTTTTCAAGTTTCTTTCTTTTTTGAGAAAATATATTTTTTTCGAGCCCTTTTTTTAGTATTTTTTAAAAACACGAAAATTTAAATAAAAATAATTGCACTCATGATTTTTTATTCAAATAACCAGTTCAGTTTTTTCTGTTATGTCGCTAAGATCAAAAAATATTATTTATAATTCATCAGTATGTAATTTGTATCTAAATATAATTTCCAAAACACACGAATTAAAAAAATCGAGCGAAAAATACCGAGCAAAGCTCGGTCAACCGGGTACTATATATATATATATACTTATAATTAATTCTGTGGAATCTAGTAACTGGTATTACAAGCTTATGTTTGTTCCTAGTGTTTAAATTATGAACATCTTTATTCTTATGAAAGCTATTTATGTTTGTATGTAAATACACTACATTTTAATAAATTTATTGCGATACCAAACTTAATATGCTTATTTCCTTAAATTTTCCTCTAAGGGACTCTACAATTTAAGTTATAAATCGCCGTATGGCTCTCTTTTGCAAAACAAACATGATTTCAATGTCCGTCCATTACCCCATAGTAAGATTCCATAAGACATTACGCTATGAAAGTAACTAAAATAAACTAATCTAGCTACCTCAACATTGGTTAGACTTCTAATCTTTCTTACAGCATATGCTGCAGAACTAAGTCTGCCTGCTAATTTAGTTATATGGGGGCCCCATTGAACCTTCGTGTCAGTAGTAATATCAAGAAAAACAGTGGTATCCAAAAGACTCAGAAAGACATTTAAGAGCACATTGGTATTTGAATGTTTAACATTAGGTATTATAATAAAATAATATAGGCAAAGGAGACAATCATTTTTGGGCCCACTAGAAATATTAACGTCATTTAATGGTATTTACACCAAAAAAAGACACCAAATTATAATAGTAAATGGTCTACAGATTTTTCGAAAATGTAAACGGAAACAAGAAATCTGAAAAAAAAAATTAGTTGTTTTGACATTCGTGTTCTGATCATTGGCTAAGGTAATGTAACATTAAAATTATTGTCTTAGAGATGTGCCGTGATAACTCGGAAAAAATCGACTCGAGTTGAAATTCAGGTAACTCGATTTTGAGCTCGAGTTAAACAATTCAAATTAGATGAACGAAGCTGTGCCAATATTTCACAAATTATTTTTATAATTGTTCTTCCATACAACACAATTATTATTACTACACTTAATAGGCAGTTATATAATATTTTTGGTATGCGTATCGACATCTTCATAAAATAATATCACTCTAACGTTATGACGTAAGTCTTAATGTTATTAATAATTTGACTATCCAAAGTATATATAATCAATTTATATCATATATAACATAAATTGATACAACATTATATACATATTACCTAATATCAATTTATTTATTACATAATATATCAATAAATTGCTCGAATTAGTAAGTCGATTTCATCACTAAATTGTAGACAAACACTGCATTGGCCGTAAGATAAAGATGCGATTCGAGTAGAGTTTTGTGACTCAAGCCACTCGGGTTAATTTACGAGTATGTATGTATGTCATTCTAGTTGTACACTAGTTTTTGAGTAAATCAACTATTTACAGAAAAGTTTATCACTAGAGTTGAGATCAGCGATTACTTTAGTTAAACCATTTTTAAATATGTACCTTTATAAATAAGTAATATGTGACAACATGAAATTAAAACTATAAATCAATATCATAAATAAAACTAAGTTCAGGTTTGTTTACAACATGCCAGATGCAAGTTTGAATTTGGATGCAACTTGTGATGTCACCCGCAGACATATACAAGTGACTTATTACATATACAAGTAAATTAATATCTATATAGCACCCTCTGAATATATACGATGCGCCGAGTTAACTCGGTAAAATTTATTTTCTATCGATTATCGAGTTGGACAAATTCACTCGATTCACTCGAGTGAAATAAAACATAGTTGGAGTCGCATCATTATGGTAAGAACAAAATGGAGTTTTTTATTTACAAGCATTATTAAACTAATGTTTAAGAAAATATGGATATTATCAATTATAAGAAAGGTTAGCCAAATATTAATTGACACAAGTACGTATGTTTTTCTGTTTTTAGTTTTTTAATAAATAGAATTACCTACATTATATTTTGTTTTTCAATTTTTCTATGGAGAATGGGCCCACTACAAATTTTAAAGATTATCAATGAAATGCATGTCGATTTATTCCTTATAATCCATAGATTACAATAAAATTATTAGTTTTACTGCATCTAAACGGAGTCCTGAGAAATTAACAAATAAAATATGAATCTAACAATAACCTAAAAATAAACTGAAAGCGATTTTCTAGTAGTAGGTATTCATCGGTATTATAAGTTAAAATAGTGCACACTTGAATAATAGTACATATAAAACTAAGCTGTAGGTATATTCAGCATTTATAAATATTTTAAAATCGATGTAAAACCTTTCACTAGTTCGGGCAAAACATAGTGCCCGTCTATGCACAAATGTCGTCTGGATTCTAACTTTGACATGTATTGATTGGTTGTGAGTGTAATTCTAAATACCAAGATGGCTAAGGGATAATGTCTTGAATAATAGTACATATAAAACTAAGCTGTAGGTATATTCAGCATTTATAAATATTTTAAAATCGATGTAAAACCTTACACTAGTTCGGGCAAAACATAGTGCCTGTCAATGCACAAATGTCGTATGGATTCTAACTTTGACATTTATTGATTGGTTGTGAGTGTAATTCTAAATACCAAGATGGCTAAGGGATAATGTCTATTTATATTTATGATATTACCAACACACAGTAAGATACGTTTTAAACTGATTGTATTACAAAAAACAAAATATAATGTAGGTAATTCTATTTATTAAAAAACTAAAAAGAGAAAAACATACGTACTTGTGTCAATTAATATTTGGCTAACCTTTCTTATAATTGATAATATCCATATTTTCTTAAACATTAGTTTAATAATGCTTGTAAATAAAAAACTCCATTTTGTTCTTACCATAATGATGCGACTCCAACTATGTTTTATTTCACTCGAGTGAATCGAGTGAATTTGTCCAACGCTCACGCTCTATTGCGCAGAGGGCGATCAATTAAGGAAGTGAGTTTCTAAGGTCACTCTGCACAAAACACTCCTATAGTGGCGATGTGACATCTTCAGGATGATATTTCTACTGTATCTTATTCTGCAGATTGGGTATATAGCTTTTTTGCGAATAATAATTGGGAAGTCATCTATTTAGAACTCCACAAACATCTCCTACTCTTTTTTTAAAGGCTGGTCTACGCACGTGCAAATCCTCTGGCGTTGCAGTTGTTCATGGATGGCGCTAATCACTCACCACCAGGTGAGCCACATGCTCGTTTACCCCCTCTAATAAATAAATAAATTGTCGATACGCTTCCAAAACTAGGCAGCCATTTTGAAGATATTAAAGTAATAGATGCGTATGGTGTCCAGCAATTTTATCACATATTTGAAGTACAGGTTTTCCGTGTAAATATTCTGGCAGTATTCTGGCAATGTTTTTAAAACATGATCTTTATTTAACGATTGTTTTTTATTTACGGTCCACCCCGGCTTTGCCCGGGCGATTTCTGCAACAGCTTCATCTACCGTCCATCCAGAAACCACTAAATCATGAAAAACTTCATCAAAATCACTCAGAGTTCTAACGAGACTAACGGACAGCAACTGATTTTTATATATAGAGATTTAAGTTACAGATTGACGAAAAAATCAGGTTATTATAATTTATTTTATTGATGAGTTTCATCGCATATCGGGTTACGGCATCATGTTTGCGAAATATGCGATTAAGAATGGAAAAGAAACTAATATTATTTTGGATTACTCAGAAGTTATACCCAAATTCAAAAATATATTTATAAAATGTAAAAGGAATACTTTAACAAACGGTCACTAGAAAAACTAGTACAAAACCATACAGTATCAGCCTCTTCATGTGCCCTGGTTCGTTAATACTAGCTTAAGCAGGAAATTAGTTGTTACTGCTCATAGATTCAGATCTGGACACACTGCATGTAAGGAATTTGCCTTCTTGATGAGAAAAACAACTTCACCCAATTGTGAAGAATGTGGAGTTACAGAAGACATACACTATTTATTGATGGAATGTGTTCGATTTGAGTCTCTTAGAAGTAATTTAATAACGGTCTCGAATTTGATCAGAACTGACGTAGGTACATTTAATAATATTTTATCCCAACCAAATGGAGACGATGCGGAAGTTCTGTTCGAATCCGTGGCCCGCGTGGTATAATAATTATGTTAATATGATGGGACTGACATATGCTAAACGTTAAATGTCCGTTTAATAATTATAAAATAAAAAATCGTTTAAAAATATTTAAGAAAAACACGAATATTAGACTATAATATAATAAGCAAAAGGAAATCTTACGGTTCCATGTTTGATAACCACAGGTCATTTGTGTAATACATCACACAAGTTTTTTGTTTATAGGACAGGGTGTGACAAACGAGCACAAAGTCCACCTGATGGTAAGTGGCTGCTGTGGCCCATAGACATTTACATCTATCCTCGATTACAAATCTAAATGCAAATGCATTGTCACCCGTGAGGACTAAGATGGACTGCCTCGTTTTCAGTAATATGAATCTCCGGTTCTCTACACTCACCATACGAAACACAGCAGCGTTGAGCTGCTATTTTACGCTGGTATTCTGTGAGAGCGTGGCCTTTCCGCGGTTGAGCCGACCCATTCGTGCTGCAGCCGTGATATAGCAGTAGCGTGGCTCTATCATTCGTGCGTAATATTGATATATTACCCACTAATAACATGCCAAATACCGTTCCAGCCTATCAAAAGTCCATTTATTCCTTCCCATAGATGATACAAAATACGATACATTATAATTATTTCACTTTTCGTGTAATGATACGCAAGAAGAGTGTGCAAGAAGTTTCCAGAATCAATATAAAGTAATACTATATTGCGATTGCGACTCCACTATATAGCAATAGCCGACCTTCTTTACGGAGTTATATAAAAAACCTCGTTATGAGTTGGTTGAAAAAGCTAAGAGAGAAAATCAAAGCAATAATTCTAGATGAGACTGTTAAAGCAACAAAACGTGACGAGTCGTTTATTAACACAGTTGAAATAGAATCCAGTGTGTACTTCGTGCCAAAGGGAATTAGTTTCAAAGTTAGAACGAATTCCTTGTTTGTAAGCAGCGAAATTAAAGTTATATTAAATTTATTAAAAGCACTTATAGCTTAAGCCTGGCATCTGTCGGAAGCCATTTGAGGTTCCAGCGTTTTCCATCATCGCCTATGACGGCATCCACGAGAGAAAATGGGATGTTAGATTCCTTATCACACGGTAATTTAATTATATTCTTAGCATTCGTATAATATTTGCTATTTTATTAGCTAGCCATATAAATTAATGCATCTAAACTCACAAACTATTCCCGCCTCCACTAAAGCGAAGAAGACCGAAGGAAAACTTAATTAAATTATGAACTCGCCTAAAACTATATAGACCCACACGCAAATTTCTTTGGCTCGCAAACGTCGTGCAGGCTGTATCATCAAAGTTAAAGTTCTTTGAAGTCATTGAAAACTCACAGCTTGCTTAAGAGAGTAAATATGCTTGGAAGTGAATTTCATATAATATTATCAATATTATATTAAATTCACTTCACATATCCACATAATACTCAAAAAAAAATAGTTAGTAGATTTTAATGTATGTGATACTGTATTCTATATGTATAGATACTGGCTCAGGCAACAAGGGGAGTGCCTTGAAACTGAGGAGATACGACAAAGAGGTTCTTTTTAGCGGTTAAAGTGCAAACTTGTGTCTTCTGAGGGTTAAACTGGACTAGATTTAGTCGCCCCCAATCCGAGACTTTGTTCAGCAAAGACTCGACTTCAGCATTAATAGGCTTGTAATCGGAGCTTGCACCGTCTACAACGACCTTGATGCTCCGATCTACAAGAAAGCTGGTGATCCAAGTGCACAATTTCTCGGGAAGCCTATAGGAAGGGAGCTTTGAAAGTAACGCTTTGTGCTAAACCCGATCGAAGCCTTCGCAAGGTCTAAACTAACGGTCAATGCCTCTTCCTTGGACTCTACTGCCTCTGCCTATCTATGAGTTAGGTAGACCAGAAGATCAAAAGCTGATTGACCACGACGAAAACCGTATTGGCGATCACTAATCAGCTGGTGATCCTCTAGGTACCTCATGAGCTGGCAGTTTACTACGGACTCCATTGTTTTTGAGAACAAGGAGGTGATGGCTATAGGCCTGTAGTTGGACGGGTCTGAGCGCTTGCTTTTTTTAGCGATCGGGTGGACGAAAGCCGTGTTCCATGATTTTGGGACTACGCCTAGGGAGAAAGAGTACCGAAAAAAACGCGTTAAGACCGGTGCCAACACTGGAGCACACGTCCTCAGCACAATTGGGGGGATTTCGTCAGGCCCATTCGACTTGTGGATGTCCAGGGAGAGGAGTGCTTTGCGAACCGAGCGCTGATTGAACCGCACCTCCGGTATGGAACATTCACAACCGCGAGATGGTCGGTGGCATACTCCCCCGTCATCGAGAGCCAAGTTAGACGCAAAAAAGAGCCTTGCAGATCGTCTTGCTCCTTTGCGACATGAGCCAGTGAGTCATCCTCCCTGTGCAGAGGTGGTAGAGATGGCTGACAGAAATTCCCCTGGACAGAAGGCTGAATTTCTGTTAGCCATTTCTTGATATCTCTTGATATCTGCAAGGGGCGAGAGACCAGAATGCACGGGTTCCTGAAGGAACAATTCTGCCTATGTGCTCTGACTTCGCAATGACTCTTTTGAAGGACCTGGAGGCGGAATTACACTTATTTTTAGAACGCTGGTTTATACATTCCGGGATGTTGATGCGTCAGCCCAGGCTTGGTAGCACCAAACCATGGCTGAGGTTTGCTGTTTGTCCGATGGGTACCACAGAGGAAGGAATAAAAAGTATTATATCCTGAAGTACCACATCAGCGACAGAATCAGCAAAAACGTTGGGATCGTCCGGCGAGAAGCAAACCCGCACCTAAGGGTAGGATGCAAAGAAAGACCGCATCCTATCCTAATCGGTTGACCAGTAGTGCCAAACACGGCGGCAGTCTGCAGAACGGAACCGATATTTCAGCGTGAGTGGCACTACACCCAGGACAAGTCAATGGTTTGCGGAGCCTAAAGGGGCGTCGACGGAAATCTGATATCCTTCCGGATGAGAGGTCAGCAGAAGGTCCAACAGGGAAGGTGCATGTTCACATCTGGAATCCGCGTAGGTGAAGTAATCGGTTGTATCAGACCATATGCCAAGGCAAAATCCAAGTGAACCAAGTTATTCAGCGTGGTGGGCGTTAAAATAGACGAGGATAACGATCTCTGCGAAGGGGATCAGCTGTAGCAGATCAGCTTTGGCCGTGTTCGAGGAGTCAGTCTATTTCGGCATTACCGGTATGGATCCTATAGAGGCACCTGTAAACGTCCGGGTGGTCGTCGCTGTCTACGCTTAGCCAAAGGATAAACAGGTCCAACCCTTCAAGACTGCCGAGGCGACGAGGACAGATGTCCTCTCTAACGTATACGCAAACACCAGCCAGAGGCACAAAGAAGTGTTCCAGTTTGTACCTCGGGTAGGTGAGATAGCGTTAGCGATAGCGTGGCAGGGGTCGCCTTGGTCCTGTTGCTCAGCTTACCCCGAGCGGTTGTCGTCTTAAGCAAAATTTTGCCCCCCCCCCCCAGAATACGCGGAGCGCCCTGAGCACCAACACTCAGGAGTGGAGTAACTTGGTCGTGGATGCCATAGCGAGGGATTCTCCAGGGGTGCTGGTACCCTCCTGGGGTAGATCTTCACTTAATTCCGCTACCATTTTAAGGGGGAGGGGGTGTAATTGTGCCTCCGGCCACCTACACTCACCAGACGAAACGCGGAAGCTTCCACTTCACGCCGATATTTTGTGAGGTCGTAGGGTAACCCCGGCCCATACGTGCAACAGCAAAGCTGCCACGTGGTTCTACCACTGTTTAAGTGTTGTTTAATGTGTCGTAAACATTTGTCACTAGTGTAGTGGCGAATTATAAAAATTTGCCACTACTTAAGCCACTAACAAAACACAAAATCTTAAATATTAACGTAAACCTACTAAACATAAACAAATCATGAGCTTAGGTATATTATTCTATGTTTTTTATACGATCTTTACGAATGAACGACGAGTAATTCCTGGACGCTTGGTCAAAAGAGATTATATTTGCACATTAATGATTTTGTCGAGACTAAGCTTGAAGTAAGGACTAATTAAAACATTTATGCATTTATATAAAATTAAAATCTGCAATACAAATACCGAAACAAATGCCTTATATTGAGCTCAGGAAGTTATTTGCACGTATTAAGAGGATAGAGTAAGTCAGCTCAAATTCTAATTTCGTCCCCACTTGCCCGCGCGTCGTATGCTATGTACCGACATGTTTGTAATCACTAATACTGTAAGTAGAAAGGTCGTTAGACACTTATTTCATTAGGTTTATCATATTTATGCCTGTTTCTTAACGCCAAGCCAGCCACTTCTTATTTTTATCACGGTTATTTTACGTCGTACTGTTGCGTAATGTATATTCTGATCGTAAGCGACACAACCTCCCCGTCTAAAAGCCGAGGCGAAGTCCGTGCTGCAGGAATCACGCTTCAAAAGGCCAATAGTTTAGGTAAAAATAATGGTATTTTAAAAAAGTAAATAACATAGGCACTGCTTTATAGTTAGTTCAGTTAGTATGCAAAGATTCATGGTCTTATTTAAAGTATTTTATGAATAACAGCGGTTTATTGTTTATATTGGAGGTAACTTTGGATTTTTTTCTATCGAGAACATTTTACGAAATCGTGTTTTCGTCTAACATAATCCATAACATTAATCCTCAACTTTACCATATATTTATTTCAAAATTAATGCTGCAATATTTTCGGCATAACGAAGGATCTTGCTAAGCCATTTGACATTATATTTCCCCTTAAGACATAATAAACCAGTATCCGGTTGACCGAGTTTTGCTCGGTATTTTTCGCTCGGGTTTTTTTTAATTCGTGTGTTTTGGAAATTATATTTAGATACAAATTACTCACTGATGAAATACGAATAATATTTTTTGATCTTAGCGACATAATGGAAAAAACTGAACTGGTTATTTGGATAAAAAATCATGAGTGCAATTAGTTTAATTTAAATTTTCGTGTTTTTAAAAAATACTAAAAAAAGGGCTCGAAAAATAGATTTTCTCATAAAAGAAAGGAACTTGAAAAAAAAATTAAAAAAAGTCGGTGGGTCGGTCTGGGCTCGAACCATGGTATTACGAATTTAGGACCGCCCAATATACCAATTAAGCTATTTGTAACCATTAATAGCTGTAAAAATTTACCTTGTTATTCTAACGATATTGTAGCAGTTTTTATTGCCTAAAAACACGGACAAAAAGACATTTTCTAAAAATAAATCCTAGCTAAATCGATTTATTGCCCCCGAAACTCCCACCACAAAGAAGCTGGCTTGGAAGTATAATCGCTCAGATAAATGAATAAGTGCACTAAATTGCTAACTAATTGCTCAATTTAAATCCGCATTTGCTCACACTATTAATGAATTATTTTATTAGTTATTAATAATTAAAAATACAAAATATTTTTTCCCTATTATACTTAAAACCAATGAACTTTTCTAAAAACGAATAAATACCATTAATTGCTCAAGAAATGCTTAATTCAAAACCGTATTTGATCACACTATTAATTAATTATTTAATTAAAAATTAATAATTAAAAGTACAAATTTTTTTCCATAACCGATCAGAATATTAAATAGGTGCACAAAATTGCTCACTAATTGCTCATTTCAAATCTGCAATTGCTCACAATATTTATCAATTATTTTATTAGTTATTAATAATTAAAAATACAAAATTGTTATTGCCTTAAAACCAAAGAACTTTTTTAAAAATGAATAAGTACTACTAATTGCTCACAAAATGTCTAACCGTAATACGCAATTGCTCAAACTATTTACTAATTATTTAATTAGCAATTAATAATTAAAAGTACAAAATTTTTTATTCCTTAACCGATCAGAATATTCAATAGGTGCACAAAATTGCTCACTAATTGTTCATTTTAAATCTGCAGTTGCTCACAATATTTATCAATTATTTTAATAGTTATTAATAATTAAAAATACAAAATTGTTATTTCCAAAAAACCAAAGAACTTTTTCAAAAATGAATAAGTACTCCTAACTGCTCACAAAATGCCTAACCGTAATACGCAATTGCTCAAACTATTTACTAAATATTTAATTAGTAATTAATAATTAAAATTACAAATTTTTTTTTCCTTAGCCGATCAGAATATTGAATAGATATATAAAATTGCTCACTAATTGCTCATTTCAAATCTGCAATTGCTCACAATATTTATCGATTATTTTATTAGTTATTAATAATTAAAAATACAAAATTGTTATTTCCAAAAAACCAAAGAACTTTTTTAAAAATAAATAAGTACTCCTAATTGCTCAAAAAATGCCTAACCGTAATACGGAATTGCTCAAACTATTTACTAATTATTTCATTAGTAATTAATAATTAAAAGTACAAAATTTTTTATTCCTTAACCGATCAGAATATTCAATAGGTGCACAAAATTGCTCACTAATTGTTCATTTCGAATCTGCAGTTGCTCACAATATTTATCAATTATTTTAATGGTTATAAATAATTAAAAATACAAAATTGTTATTGCCTCAAAACCAAAGAACTTTTTTAAAGATGAATAAGTACTCCTAATTGCTCACAAAATGCCTAACCGTAATACGCAATTGCTCAAACTATTTACTAAATATTTAATTAGTAATTAATAATTAAAACTACATTTTTTTTCCTAAACCGATCATAATAATTAATAAGTCCTCAAAATTGCTTACTAATTGCTTATTTTAAATCCGCAATCGCTGGCACTATCAATGAATGATTTAATTAATTATTAATAATTAAAAATACAAATTTTTTCTGCCTGTTATCCTTAGAACCATCTAACTTTTCTTAAAATAAATAATTTTTCTTAATTGCTTATAATTAGTTCAATTCAAATCCGCAATGGCTTACACTACTACTTAATTATTGGATTAGTTATTAATAATTTAGTGTACAAAATTATTTTTGCCTAATGTTCGTAAGCTAATGCACTTTTTTTAATTTTCTTTCTAATAAACTTCTTACCGAACGCTCTTTTAATTTTTTTAATAGTATATCTTTTATTTATCGGTTATTAAAATTATTATTACATTTTAAATTATGATGTCATAGGCGGCAAGAAATATGTCACTTGTGCGCATGTGATTGATTCAACCCGTTACTCATGTGCAACTGGCAAAATTTAATATTTTTGTCCAACCTGTAAATCAATGTTTGTTCATTTTTAATTATATTTCCTGTAATTTAATCATTAATTATTAATAAATAGCTCTATGAAGTTATACATTTTAATTTGGATCTTTTTAAGTAATTTATTGCAAAATATGTATAACCTTAAACGAGTTAATGTTATCATTAAAGCTAAAACTCTTATATTCAATTTTATTTGATTATATTGATTCCTTTTTATAGCAAGATCATTGAATAAGTATGTGTTTTTCAAAACAACATTACAGGATTAAAAAGGTACAGTTAAGTTATTAAGAAATTCGATATTTATGCACCAAGATAACTATTAATAATAAAAGTAAACTTTAAGCTTCCCCATATGGCCAGCAGTAGACCACGTTTCAGATGCATATTTAATCACTGGCTTGACATACTGGTACAATCTGGTTTGCAATTTTGAAGATGCGTTGTCCAAGATTTAAAGTTTCGAAGACAGAGTAATAGTTTTCATAAATTAATTCATAATCTATACAAAAATAATGTATGCCAGCAGTACTCTTTATAGTTCTCCCAGGCCTTACTGTTGCAAAATACAATATATTCTTGATTTATTAGGCCATAAACAATATATCGTTATTTCGTGTCATCACTTCAGGCAAACGAACTTATAAATATATTATCACATATTCATTAATATTGTTATCCGCACTCCTATTATGGCACTCCTATTATGGAACTCCTATTACCGCATTTGTTATTTTTGAGAAGAATCACGTCTACCCTCAATGGTAGTGAAGAAAAAGTAAGGAAGGAGGAAGGAAATATATATTATAAAATTTGTTATTACAATTAAAATATTTAGTCATAATAAAGACAGTTGTCACCTCAATCTTCTGGTGCAATCTGATTATGCTCTCCTGATTTTAATGAGGTTTTTCTTGACAAACTGGATCATTTTGTCAATAACTGTATCCGTTTTATTTTTGGTCTCCGTATGTTTGATCATGTATCATACTGCATTCGACTTAAATGACAACGAACGATACACCAAGAATACATTAATAATCAATGTCCAATTTTTTTTGAAAACTGCGTAACGCCATGACAGATAGCTTCGTTCATTGGAGACTTCTGCTCTCTTTATACTCCTTCATCGTTCGGGTTTCATATATTCATCGTTTGCTGTTCAAGCCGCGCATCAGTAAACAAACATTTAAGATGAATGTTCAGGCTCATTTTTTAATATTGCTTCGCAACTGCTAAGTCACGTCATTATCTGTGTTTTAGTTTAATAGGTATATCATGTATATTATATTATATTTTCTTATAGTATTATACTGGGTGATTTTTTATGCCTAAAAAATCAATGATGTATAAACTTATAGATACGTTGTCCGCACTCTAAAATGGCAAGATGAAATGAAGCCAATTGGCCACATCGTGCTTAGTCACGCACCAACCTGTCGCGCGACTCAAATATACAAAGACAGAACGCGAAGTATTATCACTGCGAACGTGTAGCCTGAACTGTAAAGGAGCCCATAGAACTCGGTGAAATGAACAGAAATACATTGTTCACGTTGTTTGTTGTTAGAAGAAGAACGTACAGCTCTATCAGGTGGCTAGGAGCAAGGGAAAAAGACAGCAGCGAACTGCACGGGTTTTGGGTCTGGAAAAAATAGTGTGTACAGGTGAACGAAATAGAAGCCTATGGCACTGATATTTTATATGCTTTTTTACATTAACATATTACGAAATCGATCTAGCAATAAATATTAAGTACTAATACGCGCCCATATTATTTTAATTAGAAATTAAGTAATAGTTTTAGTTGATTTGTTTATTTAGTTCAAAATTATTGTTTTTATTATTTTATTACCGAAAGTTTATTTCAAATTAGTGGCATTTATTGATAGTTCAATTTTATAAAATGTTAATGTAAAAGAAAAAATCGTATAATACCACTGCCATAGGCTTCTGTTCCGTTCACCTGTTACACCATATTTTTTCCAGAAGATAATAAATCTTCCAGTATATATTTTTATGTATTTGTGTATATGTTTCTATGTAAGGTTGACTGGCAGAGAATGCTTTTAGCATTAAGTAAGCCTTTTGATCCTATACTGTTGTAAGTTTCAGTAAAATTTAAATAAATAAACGGCAGGTCTAGCTGTTTATGATAAAAAAATTGTGTGTGTTTGAGGGAGAAATCACCCGTGCAAAGTAATAATAATGTCCTCCAGATCGAATTTCGGCCACGGCAGCCTGCCTCAACGGTCCGATCCATTTTGTCAAGAAAAATCTCATTAAAATCAGGACAGCATAATCAGATTGTACCAGAAGATTGAGGTGACAACTGTCTTTATTATGACGAAATATTTTAATTGTAATAACTATTTTTTATAATATATATTTCCTACCTCCTTCCTTCCTTTTTCTTCACTACCATTGAGGGCAGACGTGATTCTTCTCAAAAATAACAAATGCGGTAATAGGAGTTCCATAATAGGAGTTCCATAATAGGAGTTCCATAATAGGAGTTCCATAATAGGAGTACCATAATAGGAGTGCGGATAACAATATTAATGAATATGGGATAATATATTTATAAGTTCGTTTGCCTGAAGTGATGACACGAAATAACGATATATTGTTTAGGTATGGCCGAATAAATCAATAATATATTGTATTTTAACAGTAACGCCTGGGAGAACTATAAAGAGTACTGCTGGCATACATTATTTTTGTATAGATTATGAATTAATTTATGAAAACTATTACTCTGTCTTCGAAACTTTAAATCTTGGTTGTGTTCGTTGAAGTAATATGTACTTACGTACTAGAACAGCTATCTCAAACAAAAAATGTGCGCTACTCTGTGTTCGCGCGGTTGGTTTTTTTTCATCATAGAATAAACATAGGTAGAATGATCCGGAGGTAATAGTAGATTGTATTGTTAAATAGGTAAATAATATCGAGAACAATATTTAAATTTTATCATATATTTTATATATCACATTTGCTTATTTAATATAATATTACATAATATTATATCACAATAACATTTTAATGATATTTTATCTGAATATTTTAAAAGGTATCTATGTCAAATATAAAAAACACACTAAATATATGATTATCAAAACTAATTAACATAACATTTAAATTACAAATATATTTATTTAAATTAGAATAAGAGTCGTTCATAAATGCTGGGCACGCAAGAGTTAAAAATGGACGAATTTATTCCACCTTGACTTTAATGTGGAAACCTAAAAGAATAATAAGCAGATTTAAACATTAAATTTAGCCTAATTATAATAACTTATATATGTTTCTACAAAAAATGTGTATAATTATACATTCGTCCTATACTTAAGTACCCACAGAAATGTCGCGTCTGAACATATTAATTTCATAATCTATATTCCATGACATGAGATGGCGTGTGTGTGGCGATAATTTGTTTTATTATTAATCTATAATACTTTTTTATTGATTAAGTATCTTATTAACCGATGAAAAGTAATTCCTTGGTTTTTACTGACATTTCTTGAATTATTTGTGCAATATCTAAGTAAACACGACGGCATATTTTCACCATGAGATTTTTTTTAAATCAACACAACACGCGACAACTCCACAAGCGCCTAGCGAGTGACTGATTAAAGTGCGGTGTATTAAAGTTGTTCAAAACGACTATAAATCTATTGCACGCTACAGACTATAAACTATAAATTTCTAGCGCGCTATTAAATACGCTATGTTACAGCGCGCTATTTATAAGAAAACGTGTAGGAGGCCGGCAAGCGCGTTAAGTTTAACAGCACGCTATATCTCGTAGCACGTTATGTTACATGTCGTTCATTGGATAGACCGCGTGCTATATAAGAACATTATTTCGTAATAAGTCGCATTTTAGACTAAAATAAAATAAAGCGGTAAAGAAAAACCAATGAACGCTTTTTCATACTTTTCAGGCTTACGACTTTCTATAATCCTAAAAATATTTTTAAGGCATGAACTTTTCTAAACGAAATAAAATTAATTATTTTTTATTATAATTGATGTCAACGTTATTTTAATCTTAATAAATTATAAATCAAATAAAGGTGTACTTAATAATTTATTGATTGTATTAATAAAAATCAACTATTTACATACACTTTTGTATCTATATTTTATTTAAATTTAAAAACATTAGTTAGGCTTCTTTTATAGCAGACAATTGTGTCCTTCGAACACTTATGAATATACAGTATACATTAACTAAACAACGTCTAACACTAAATTAGGTCGCGCGCGATGAATAGCGTGCTACTGCTAGATCAAATTTGCGTCACACGTCCTCTCCGAACACCGCTGCTGCTAGAACTAGTTGCCGCTAGATATTAATACTTAATAGCGCCAAAGCGCCATAGCGCAATAGCGCCGTGGCGACTACTTACATAACACGCGCTATGTGTTATGGAGA
The DNA here is from genome assembly GCA_036936625.1 of Parnassius smintheus behrii. Taxonomy (NCBI): domain Eukaryota; kingdom Metazoa; phylum Arthropoda; class Insecta; order Lepidoptera; family Papilionidae; genus Parnassius; species Parnassius smintheus. The sequence continues at coordinate 33,414,927 of JAUPFT010000001.1, read as the reverse complement.
GATAGCGCGCTGTAATATGGCGCTATGCGCTATATTAACCACCATTACGGTGTATGCACCGCGATTGAGTGGAACAGAGTAGCTGAATGCAGTGTCGCCTAGTACGCCTCTAGTACGTAGTACATAATAGCTCAATGGTTGTGTTTGCAAATACTGCAAAATATTAATTGAGAAAATAGAACAACGTCAAAATAACGAAATCAATGTTCACTACACTTCTTTTGATCCCAAGAAAACAACTAATGCCGCGTTTTTATTGGGATGCTTAAGCGTTTTATATCTGAGTTTGTCACCAAAAGAAACTCTGAAACCGTCAACTGTAAGCGGTTGTAGTTATAGGTCTCTTCAAGATAAAACGCCCGGTGATTCATCGTACACAATATTAATATTAGATTGTTTCAAGACGATAAACAATGCTCGAGAAGTACATTTTTTTTCTCAAGATGTGCTGTAGATATATTTTAACATTTTTTCTTTTTTTACTTTTCCAATGAATACTAACGCTCCGATACATTCGCAGCCGGTTTTCCTACGGTGTCAAAATTGTACCGACAGTAGGCTGTTTAAAGGTAAAAAGTGATTAAATATACACATTAAACGATGTCATAGTAAAATTATTTCGGCTTCACAGCCTACCGTAGAAATTTTTGACTCGTCTAGTAATATCCCTAATGACACAAATTTTTAACTTTTTTCGGAACAATTATACAATTTTTATAGTAACGTACCAGTGGTTAAAAGAATTCCTATAGTTCATAATAGATAGCTTGATCTCTGCGACAGCTGTCAGTAAAATCACGCCTATGAAGTCCTGAATTTCTTAGTAGTACAGACACACTGACCTCCATATATACAAGTACGCTGGACTGGCTATACCATAGATAAATAAATATGTAGCAAGCTAGGCTATACCATAGAAAATGACTGTGCCAATTTGAAGCGCCGCTAAAGGATGCCTTGAAAAATAAAATTGACATAATATGTCAAAGTCTGTTGTCTCATTTATATTGTCTTATTTAATAAGCCCGTACTTTGAACTTTTAAACTGAAAAACGAAAGTATTTTACGTTGTTTGATTGTGTATAATATTAGTTACATAATAAGAATTATTTTCATTAATAATGAGAGTGTGCGTAATCTGTAAAACTCGTTACCAAAAGGGAAATTGCATAACATTTCACAAGTAAGTGAATTTGCAGCAAATATTAAACAAATTAAAACTATTTTATAACATAAGTACTTAAAAAATTGTTATTAATCTTAATATCCTATATACCAACATCTTTGGCTATATATTACTGAGTTTTGATAAACATTAAAATTCAATAGGGTTGTCTAGTTCCTTGTTTATAATACTTATCGATGTTTTTTCCTACCAACAAAGTCGCCAACAACAGACGATTATCAAATGTTTATTAATTAACAGGTTTCCAACTGAACCTAGACTAAAATTATGGCTTAAAAGCATAAATATTGTGAATTCGCATCCGAAACAAAATGATCATATTTGTTTTATTAGACATGAGAACTGCACCACTTTGAAAAAGTGCAGTATACCGACAATATTTTCTGGTAGTACCAGTACCAGTAAGTACAAAAGTATTAGATTATTATTTCGAATGTTTTTTATTTCTTCTTTCTTCATTTTCCACCAAAGTCAAGGGCCATAGCGAAGTGTCGAAAGGTCGCCTGATGATGTCGAGCCACGTAGTATGTATTTTAGTGGGCTGCGGCTAGAGGAGATTTCTCTCCCTGTACCGCTGTAGTCGAGGTGGAGTAGTAAGGGAAGAGGAGTGTTGATATGGCGATTGGCGATGCGCCACGGGACAGTGCTTTGTTGCATTCCTTGGGGGAGGCATATGTGCATCAGTGGACTTGTGAAGGGTTTTAATGATGATGAATGATAATGGCATTATATTAATATGATACATAAATAGAATAGTCGTTGCGGGTAGAGTCCATCTATCCATAGAGTCCATTCTATTTATTTAGGTATAGTAGGGTATAGAATTTTTATCGATATAATTTGGTACACTGTCTTATCCCTATTATTAGTTCCGTGGACGTGCACTTCTGCTTTCAGCACCAAAATGGCGGAAATCAAGTCACTTCATCATGTCACGGTGTATAGCCAGTCCAGCGTACTTGTATATATAGAGGTCAGTGTACAGACAGTACCTGTCAATGTCATAATTTATGGGCATGCCGACCTAATTAGTGCATGACTACTACTACTAAGAAATTCAGGACTTCATAGGCGTGATTTTACTGACAGCTGTCGCAGAGATCAAGCTATCTTTTATGAACCATAGAGGTGCGAGGACGCAACTTGCTAAAGCATTATCATGCACTATTCAAAATTGTCTTACGAATTGTGAAAAGAGTGGGCAAACATTATTTACATTCGCGTATTCCCACTTTCATTTTAATAAAACAATAAATAAATCAATTACCTCTCAACTAAAAGAGAATTCTTTTCAAAACTTAGACTACCCGATTAATACTTATTTATCTCGACCGTGTCCTAAATTTGATTTAGAAAAATTGCTGAATCGAAAGTAATCGACGGCGACTTTAAAAATCCCGTATTCTATTCTCAGACGACATCTTCGCTCTTCGTAATATCGAAACTCTTGAAGGCCTTCGTCAGAAACATCCTTCGGTCACCTTCTCAGGATTTACCGTTGCCTCCTAATACTTCTATGCAACCTTTACAAATTTCTGAAAAAGACACTTTAGACGCAATAACGAATAGCGCGATAACGACTACGAATACGCATTTTCGAATAGCTCTGCCGGCGGCATTGACCGGATTACGCCTCAACATCTCAAAGATCTTGTAAGCATGTCTGCTGGTGACGCCGGTAGAGTACTTCTTAATGACATTACAAAATTATGTAATTTTATGCTTTCCGGTAATGTCAATCCCAATTTCACTCCCTATTTATATGGGGCAAGATTGTGTGCCTTCAAAAAAAGGATAACGGTATCCGTCCTATTGCTGTTGGTTCCACATTTCGACGCTTAACTTCAAAATTAGCTTGCAGGCACATAATGTCAAACCTTAAGACAAAATTTCAACATACTCAACCAGGCTTTGGCACCAAAGGTGGCTGGGCATGTGCACATTCGGTGCGTACCTTCTTAACAAATTCTAATGCAGATGTTCTTCTGAAGGTTGACCTTAGAAATGCTTTTAACTCTATTGATAGGATAACCCTGCTGAAAGAAGTGGCTAACAATACCCCCGAAATTTATCATTACGTTTGGCAATATTACGGTCAAATTTCGAACTTGTTTTATCAAAACCATATTATTGAGTCTGCTGTAGGTGTTCAACAGGGTGATCCATTAGGTCCAGCTCTTTTCAGTTTGGGAATTAAACCTATTCTTTCAAATTTAATATTAAAGCTGAATGTATGGTATCTGGACGACGGTACACAGGGAGGTAAAGCAGATGACGTCCTCAGTAATCTTACTCATATTTTTCAAAATTTTAAAAATATTGGTCTTGAACCAAATACCAATAAATGTGAAATATTTATTTCCAATAATTTACCTAATTCTAACAGAGATACCTTAATTCAAAATTTCAATCAGATTTCTTCAGGAATAACAACTGTCAATACGGAATCGCTTTACCTGCTTGGTACTCCGTTGTTTTTTGATAGTATTAAACCTGTTTTAAAAACAAAATTTGATCAATTTTTAAATCACGTTAATAAATTATATATCTTAAACCCCCATATTGCCCTTACTATTTTAAAATATTGTCTTGTTGTACCTAAATTTACATACTTATTACGCTCAAGTCCAGTCTGGAAATGTTCGGATATTTTAAAAGATATTGATAGTAGTCTTAAAATTGCTTTGGAAAATATTCTAAATTTGAGATTAAATACAATAGCATGGAATCAAGCCACTTTACCTATCAAATTTGGTGGTATTGGAGTAAGAAACATGTCTTGCGTCACATTGCCTGCTTTCCTTGCTTCCATACAAAGTGTCAATGATTTATGTAACACAAATTTAAAAAGTAAAGTAGACCTGTGTTTTACTGCGGAGGCAAGGCAAACATGGCTAACACTCCGTCCTGGCGAAAAAGTCCCACTGGAAGTTAACCAACAAAAACAGGGGGATATTCCGTTGGTATGGAGTGTCCAGAAAAATTTATTTCAAAATTTCCACAGTCAACAAGATCAGGCTCGCCTTCTAGCTGTTTCGACTAAGGAATCTAGCCACTGGTTACACGCTCTGGGAGTAGGAATCCGGCTTGGAGCGGCAATTTGCCAACCTCACCAGTGCCCCTGTGGTAGCACCGTCAATGAGTTTGGGCTCCACGGACTTTTATGCTAGAAAAGTGCAGGTAGGTTTTCCCGTCACGGTTCTTTAAATGACGTCATCCGAATGGTTCTTTTCTCCATAAATATGCCCTCGGTTTTAGAGCCTAGCGGGATATTTAGAGACGATGGCAAGAGACACGACGGTATGACTTTGGTTCCTTGGGTGAGAGGTAAAGCCCTAGTGAGGGTTGCTACTTGCGTTGACACTTTGGCGGCCTCGCATCTCAAGGGTACCTCTCTTAGAGCCGGGGAGGCATCAGAGGCAGCCAAATTTAGTAAATGGCGCAAATATGAGTCTTTGAGAAATGACTACATATTTGTGCCATTTGCTGTAGAGACTATCGGTCCATGGGGTCCACGTGCAGTGAAGTTCCTAAAGGAACTGTATCCACGGCTGGTCGCCGCTGCTGGTGATAAGAGGGCTGGTTCTTTCCTCGCTCAAAGGCTTAGTATAGCTATTCAGCGAGGAAACGCAGCCAGCGTTTTTGGCACTATATCACGGGGACCAGGACTTTTTGACAATTTAAATTTTTAGTGTTAATTTTTCTATATTATAGTTTCATTTTTTTATATTGTGTTTAATTAGTATTAATTGTAAATATAAATACATAATATTATAATTTTAATTATTAATTTTATTTAATGTTACGTATACGTAGCACTGAGTTTAGGAAAAACCACTGATATTCTGAATTTAGGTGGACCTACATAAGATTGTGTCAAATTATTTAGAACTAGAACTAGTATTCTGATAGAATTTTTAATACTATCAGAATACTAGTTCTAGTATGATAGAACTATCAAACGTGACAGGCAGAATTGTTTCAGATTACAAGGATAATATGTACAAAATAATTAAATATTATGTAAAGATGTATACTGTCTGTGTGTGTACTTAGTGACCGAACGTTAGAAAAAAAAAATAATTTCCACAAGGATGACACCTATCCAAATAAAAGATTTTCAAGAAGAAAAATAATGAAATATATGTATTACACTTTTTTAAAGAATAATAGTGACAACCAAGCACGGTCCATCGGATGAAAAGTTGATGCTGTGATCAATAGACATTGATATCTACCCTCGGTTAAGAATGAAAATACGGATGCGTTGTCAACCCGGAAGACTAATAATAAATAAAAAGATAGAATGCGTCGTTTCTGGTAAAAAAGATTTCCGTTTGTTTACATCAACATACGAAACACATCAGCATTAAGCTGATATTTTACGCTGATATTCTGTGAGAGCGCAGCCCTTACCCGGCCGAGCCGACTCATTCATGTTTCTATTATAACGAAACTGCTGCATGTCTCTACTACGTATTAATATGCTCGTATAAAACGTAAAATTTTTATCCTATATAACGTTTTCAGATTACCCAAATATTGCTTAATTTCATTAACGTCCACTCTGGCAGTATCTCGGAGAGAGCTGCGAAATTAAACGATCTAATTCGCTTGGCTGTCGAACCGAATTGCACTGAATGAATTTCCCGACACAATTAAGCGTCGTAATATAGTATAAACCCATATAATATCATAGACGAAAGTTAAAATATTTTAACCATATTCTCGTTTCTCATATATTAAGACTAACAATTTTTAAATAATTATACCGAGTCAGCAATTTTAAAGTAGTGTTTTGCCACTTCCCTCTTTACTTGCACTCATATTGTCATTTGTATGATAGAGATCGTCTTATTTGAAACTGCACGTCATTTGTATTTTTGGTAGATTTTGCTACATTTATCGTATTAAGTAGTATAAAAACTGAAATCTGGGCACGTTTTCTATTGTTTTAATTCCTTAGATCTTAGCGTTTTTACTCTATTTGCCATTTTAAAGTGATAAAATATTCCAAATCTACAAGGGGACGTACGATCTTTACAGAATATGGTGACAGGTAAATAACTTTGTAGCCACACTCCTTTGTCAATTGATCCAAATTGTACATTTTATCAAGGTAATTTCTTTTTACTTCATATAAAAGCTCCACTTTTTATTCGGATCCCGAATATAGCGTATTTTACATAGTTACAGTATTGCATTGACTTAAATTTCATTTTACACATAAATTAAGAAATAACAATACAAGACATTGAATTTTACTGAGAAAAAGTAGAATTTTACTTTGATTGCTGTATTAATATATTCATAAATCACACAAGTGTATAATAGAACCGAGTACGTCTTTCCAATATCATACATGAAAACACGAATATAATGCATATCGGTATATGGCTTTGGCGTTGATCCAATGGAAATCAAGGATAACACGCTCCCGTACCCTTAAGACGATTTCAAATATACACTTCAATGGCCTTTTTGTCTCGAAATGTCTTGTTTCTATATGATTGAATAAAGATTGAAGAACTTGTATAAATACACTAGACTTTATCTTAGAAATTTTGAAATCGTACTTATATAATAGGGATGATAATAATTTAATAAACTGTGGGGCGTTATGAACCAGACATTTAGATTTTGTCTTTAATACTTTTTATACGTGGCAGAGCTACGATGCAACTATGTTATGGTTATGCCGTGAATGGGTGGGCTCGACCGGGGAAGCTCTCACAGAATACCAGCCTGAAATAATATCTTGATGCTGCTGTGTTTCGTATGGTGAACTAAAAACCAAAAATAATTAGGCTTTTTCTCGACAAATATTTGAAAATGCAAAGATTTCATGTTAAAATTACATCATTTTTTTTTAATTTCTAGATACAGACATATTATGATGTAATACGATTTATTTATTATTTTATATTATTATTTGTTTTAAAAAGTGTAAGTACAACTAAGTTACAGTAAATAACAGGTTGAAATCTTTCCTAGGCCGAAACCTTAAAATAAAACGCAATAAATATGTACTGCTTACTAGCTGTTTCTACCAAACTTGACTTTTACTGCTTGATGGCAAAAACATTGTACGACCCCTTCGGAAAAGCTTAATAAACAAATATTTTATAGGTTTTCTGTTTGTGAAATGTTACGAACAGCTTTTGTGAAATAAATAAGATTCTTTTTTCGCAGTATAGTAGCGGCTAAATCTAATACCTACGACTACCACAGGTGTCGTATGAGGTGACAGACCATGAGTAGCAGCATCTTCCTGATAACTACTCAAAGAGTAAATAACTGTGGATACCAACACGCCTGCCAAGCGTGCCAAATATGGCAAGTGTCCCCCCTGTGAATCTATGGGTTAGGTCTATGTCCAGCAGTGGATATTTAATGGGATGTGTAGTTTTGCTTTACGATATTGAAGTTCTAATCTATATAACGCTTATTCTGAAATATAATTCTAATATCTTGTTGATTTAATAGAGACCCTTTTTACTGGAAACAAGGCATTCTATCTTAGTCCTCACGGGTGACAACGCATTTGCATTTTGATTCGTAATCGAGGATAGATGTAGATGTCTATGGACCACAGCAACCACTTACCATCAGGTGGACTGTGTGCTCGTTTGTCAACCTATCCTATAAAAAAAAACTTGCCCTTGCGTACACAGCATGCCGCTGGCTTTAAGGACGTACTAACAACTGAAGTGAATCATCGACCTCAGTCTGATCAGGTATATGATGTAGCGGCGCTGTCGTTCCCACAACAAGCGGGATTGATCGAAGTCTAAATCACGCTACCGATCAACTCTGTTTCATAAACATACATTGTACTACCACACAGTTGTGTGTTGCGAGCCGTGGTAGCTCAGATGGTTAGCGCTCGATGTAAATATAACAGAACGCGAGTAACCCGGGTTCGATACCCGTCGGCACCAATGAAATTGTTAATTGCAATTTTAAGTGCTGATTTACCACGTGCTCGGCGATGAAGGAAAACATCGTGAGGAAACCTGCATGTCTAAGGAATAGGAAAAAAAATTATAGAGACATGTGAAGTTCTTCAACACGCTTGGGGCAGCGCGGCGGACACTTCCTTGCCCTGAAACCCTCTCAGAAATGAGTGGAGGAATGTGCCTAGCAGTAAGTAGGACGTATATAGGCCGTAACTTTTACTACCACACAGTGCGATGGCCGCTCCTCAGGCTGCACGTCCTGTGGGAGATCTTCCCTTTTCCTTCCACAGCCAAACTATGTTTGCGGTCTTGTTCAATCGGACACCTTTTACTAATTCACCCATTGTTCACTTTTTCCATAATTTTTAGTTTTTATGAAGAAGATGCTGCTGCCACCTGCTTCCTTTTCTTTCTGTCACCTCCTACGACACCCACGGGATGATATGGGGTAAGTAGTTCTTACGCCGCTGCTACACCGAAATGAAACATTCAATATGGTTAACTATCCTTAAGGTAAAGTTATTTGTTGTATTGATATTTTGTGTAGATTGATTTTATATTATAAAGACCATTTAATAGTGCTTCCAAACAATAAATTTTTGGCGAAAAACATGCTTATTATGTATCAAAATGTTTTGATTTGCTAATGTCGTTACCACAGACTGCAATCGGTCCTGCATTCTATGATTAGATCGGATGAAGGTTTTATAAGGTCTTGAGGAATATAGTACCATTCTTCATTGATTGTATTTCTTAGCTACAATTAGATAAGGCATGTTCGGGGTTTAAAAACTTAAAACCGATATTTATCAATATAAAATAATTTAAAACTAATAAAATAATTATAACAAAATATAATTTGCTTATTAGTTTTATTTAATTAATTAATTTTAAGACATTGGTAAGCATGATACAAAATTAAAAACTTTTACTGAATATACTGTACATTCAGGAGATGTTTCAATTTCGGAAACGTAGTCATACTTTCGAGGAATTTGTAAGCGGCACTCTGCTTCAACGAAGCTTTGTCCGCTGAAGTGTATAATTTTAACAATATTTCCTTTGATTTTGTCTGGAAAACACGCCAATTATGACATACACAAAATAAATGCAAGACATGTTTATCTCATAACTTCATTAGTGTCTGATTTAATAACAATTTAAATCAAATTTCTGTTTCTGTTTCTGTTTCTATATGTAGACTTATTATACGTATAGCTTAATCCTTTTTATGACTAATAGAACCAACAGACACTATAAAAAAGGAAAAGCATAATCCTTCTTTTTTTTCTTTCGTTAGTGGGTAATAAGTTATCTATATGTCTTACACGACCGTTTACTACCTACACACCGAATTTCATGTAAAGCCGCCTAGCAGTCTTTGCGTAAATCCTGAACACACAATTTTTCTACAGATTTATTATATGTACGGATATATATATATATATATATATATATATATATATATATATATATATATATGTGTATATATATATATATATATATATATATATATATATATATATATAAGTTTAACTGAATAATAATGCAAGTACCCGGTTGACCGAGCTTTGCTCGGTATTTTTCGCTCGATTTTTTTAATTCGTGTGTTTTGGAAATTATATTTAGATACAAATTACATACTGATGAATTATAAATAATATTTTTTGATCTTAGCGACATAACAGAAAAAACTGAACTGGTTATTTGAATAAAAAATCATGAGTGCAATTATTTTTATTTAAATTTTCGTGTTTTTAAAAAATACTAAAAAAAGGGCTCGAAAAAAATATATTTTCTCAAAAAAGAAAGAAACTTGAAAAAAAAAATAAAAAAGTCGGTCGGTCGGTCTGGGCTCGAACCGGGGTTTTACGATTTTGTGACCGCCCATTATACCAATAAGCTATTTATAATCATTATCAAACTGTCAAAATTTACCTTCTTATTCTAACTATATTGTAGCAGTTTTTAATTGCCTAAAAACACGGACAAAAAGACATTTTCTAAAAATAAATCTTAGCTAGATCGATTTATTATCCCCGAAACTCCCTGGACACTAAATTTTATGAAAATCGTTGGAGCCGTTTCCGAGATCCCGATTATATATATATATACATATGTTCCTTCTTGTAATTAACTAGCTTTTTAATGACTGCTAAGTGAATGAATTACGTTAAAACAAAAAACACAAGTAATATTAGTTTAGACCATATAGTTTTGGACATCGTGTAGTGGCGGTAGAATATCCACCCCACCCGTCTGCCAAGCATGGCAACTATGGCAAAAATCTATGTGCTAAGTATAGAGCTGAGAAGAGTCTGTACGCAGCATCATTGCCTATTGTTAGAATTCAAAGGTCTTTGAAATAGGTTTCTTTTTACACTGGCATACCAGTTTCCATACAAATTATCCTTCACCGCCGAGCACGTGTTTAATCTTTATTCATGTTATTTAAAGACATATCAGCAGCATATTCATACCATGTAGAGCCATGCTGCAGTTATATTAGTAGTATAATAGCACGAATGGGTCGGCTCGACCGAAAAAGGACCACGCTATCACAGAATACCAGCGTAAAATAGTAGCTCAATGCTGCTGTGTTTTGTATAGTGAGTGTAGAGAACCGGAGACCCTTTTTACTGGAATCGAGGCATTCCATTTTAGTCAAATGAAGGTGACGAATCAAAATGCAAATCCGATGTCATCCCCAAACATCGCATTTGCATTTTGATACGTAATCGAAGATAGATGTAGATGTCTATGGGCCGCAGCAACCGCTTACGATCAGGTGGGCTGTGTGCTCGTTTGTCACCCTACTCTATAAAAAAAAACATACATATATATAACTTAAGGTCAGGAGGTTATTTGAATGGTAGTAAAACATAAATAGCTCGTTTTACAATTTTTGTGTGTCTTTTTATCTGTCTGTCCGTGCTAATGCCCCGGCTATACGCTCCGTCTTGCCTGTGAGCATGCCTGCACAAACCGGTTTGCACAGGTAAGCGCGTGCGTGTGGACGGTAAGACGGTGGCTCGCGCAGGCGACCTGCGTAATCGTTGAAGTGTTGAAGATTGGACTGCGCGGGCTTGGTTTGCACGGTTTTGCCTGCGAGCTTACTTGAGCGTGTGGCCGGTTATTCAAGCCGCGCTTCAGTCCGTCTAAATTCTTGTTGACGACACATGTTATGTTATAAAATCTTAAAAATGAGAAATGTACGCAATTATTCCAGGGATTTTTAAACTGAATTCGTAGAATTGTACAAATCGCTGCCGGCGTTGTGGAAAATTAAAAGTAAGGATTATTCCGACAGGAACAAAAAAAAATGAAGCTTATCATTTATTAATTGAAAAAATAACTTTCTTATTTGTGGCTTTTTTACAAGTAAACAATAATATAAGGCCCCGTTTAAAAAAAACCTCTTTTGGCCACATCGTGACGTGGCTAGCTCTCAAAACACTTTGAGGTTTGCACAGTCCAGTTTACACAAACTTACCTGCACGAGCTGTTGTACAGTCATGACTGCACAGGCCCGGACTGTGCAGGCAAGACGGAGCGTGTAGCCGGGGCATAAAGTTCGAAACGGCCGCACCAATTGTGATGAAGCTTTACAAACAGATACAAAGCAATACCAGGAGGGATCCACGCTAGATATTTTTATTCGAAAAGCTCGGAGTTTAAAAAAAATCTAAAAATTGATAAAACAAATTGTCTTTGATTTTTTGAGTTACTATACTTCAGGCCCAGAATCTAAATAACGCTACATTGATAGATCCTATCCAGGTGAATCCGGGGTGGGTGGCTAGTAAACAATAAAAACTGACTGATTCTACTTTTAAAAACCCACACTGTAAAAACCCACAAGTTGGATTATAAAACCTAAGTTATGCTATAAATATTTTATCTGTAATAACTTAATCTGTAGCCGCGTAGTGGCATTAGCCCTGTGGCGCCATACGAAAATCCACTATCTCACATAACTCCGTGCGTAGACAGAGAAACCTATAGACTAATGATCGGCGTGGCCTCGAGTGAGAAAGAACGATAACGATTTTTTAGGTTATAGAATAATCTTTATGACTTTTAAACACATTTAGATAAAAATTTTAATTGTTCTAAGAACTGAACTGAACAAGATTCAGCAATCTTAAGCTCACAAAACACTTTTGTTCTCACTTAAACCAACTTGTAAACTCCTTAAATCGCTACGCTGTCGAAGTTGTTTAGCAAACTCTACAGTTTAAAAAACCGGCACGGAGAAAGGGACAAGCAATCACACCGCTCTATCTCATTTCTATGCAAGACGTATGCATAAATCTATCTTTTTCGTGTGCGAATGCGAAATAAGGCGTCAATTTGTCTATAGGTTTCTCTGTCTACGACTCCGTGGCTATCGTAAGAAGCGAGCGAGGGAAACAAAACGAGAGATGTGCTGCAGCATTTTCCTGATAACAACTGAAAACAAAAAAAAACTGCGGCTGTCAACCCGCGGTCCTGCTATAGTAACTATGGCAATATATCGTGGAGGCCTATGCATTTTTTTATAGGATAGTGTGACAAACGAGCACACGGTACACCTAATGATAAGTGGTTGCTGTGGCCCATAGACATCTCTATTCTCGATTACGAATCAAAATGTAGATGCGTTGTCATCCGTGGGGACTAAGATGGAATGCCTCGTTTCCAGTATAACGGGTCTCTGGTTCTCTACACTCACCATACGAAATACAGCAGCATTAAGCTACTATTTTACGCTGGTATTCTGTGAGAGCGTGGTCCTTCCCCGGTCGAGCCGACCCACTCGTGCTACACTGCAGCACCACCACGTATAAATATATCATAGCACTTGGCTTTGATTTTCTACTTATAAAGAATTTATGCAATTGTTATAGTTCCTGGAGTTCCAACAAAAAGCGAAGGAACAGTTATCTACACTAATGCTCACCGCAATGAGTTCAGAACATTCGGAACGATCATTCAAATGGATCACTCCGAGCTCCAGTACTCTGTGGAGGCTGTGAGATCCATTGGGAATCGAACATTTTCTATTTGAGATTTGAAATAGCGCCATCTACTACATACTATAGGTAATAAAGTCATTTTATCAAACTAAGACTTATTGACTTTCAAGGATATCATAGGTTCATAGGATATGCGACTCAAACAGTTAAGAGAGAATGAAATAAATAGATTAGTTGATAGTTTTCTATATATTAAACAGTAGCGCATTATTTTGGCTGACCAACGACAAAACAGTTTCCGAGCTGTATTAGCTGTAAAATTATTATAGGAACACATAACAGCCCATAATTAATAATGGTACACTTTCAACATCGAACACAGAAAGGTTAGAAAGAAAATGAAATAATAATTTTTGATAGAAACTGAGACCGAATAACATACTTAAGAGAAAACTTAATGTTATTTAATTATAATATTAGATTTGAATAAATAGGAAAAAAATAACTATAAGACGCAATTAGGAAATAGTCATACCGAATTGAAAATTTTAATAGTTTTCTGCGAAACCCACGCGCAGTTCACTCCAAAAAAAATATTCCATTCATCCATAGTCGAATTGAAAATAGTTTTTATTTTCTTATATACCTGTCACCTTTCCCGGTTCAAACTCTTAAGTAGTTTTATTTAAAAGCATTGATTTATAGTCTTGTATAACTCAATGTTTAAAAGCGTACAAAGACGGAAAATGTAATATAAGTTGGTAAGCTACTTGAGTAACTTAAAGAGTTTTCTTAGTATTTTTTCTTTTCTCTGAATAAAAATATTTTCATTTAAGTAAAAGATCCTTTTTCATATCTTCGAAAGTTTTACTGTTTCTTTTTCTGGACCTGAAGCATAGTAACTCTTCTACAAATTTCATTCATTGTTGTTATTAATGAGCAAGTGATGATAAGATAAACGAATCCATCACAATACGAATATCACATCACGGGTATCGTCAATGTCTTATTTAGTCCAGCATTTCATTGATGAATACGGGTCTCCTATAAGTAGAATAATTTGTCGTGATGACTCCTGCTCCTTCAGCTCGTCAGTATGAAGACACCGTTTGCGTCTCGTCTTACATCTTGTATAAATGTGATTAGGATTCATCACTTTACATCATACTTTGCGTTACTTGTTATATGATACAAATAAAGTTAATAGAGCACATTATCTCACAGCCTATATCACAGATCGATCGATTATACGATGCACAGATGGGACGATTGGCCATTCACGTTTTTAAACTTCTGCATTCAGATGAATTGCTAGCAAACAATCAAATCGCATTCAATCAAGGAGCGGGATAGTCGCTATGATCTTGTGAAACGATGGTTCTGTAAGAAGCATAAGCTGTGTGAAAATTCCAGTGCATAAGTTATGTTCATATTTAATTAATTTTATGCTTTAATTAACAAATTATGCTTTAAAAGTATTTTGTAGTTAATTTTTTTACAGAACACCACTTCCATCAAAAAATTCCGTTAGCTGTTGACCTCTTTTTTACACGCTCTATATTATTGTATCAATGTATGTATGTGTATAATGGAATTGTGCTGAAACCCCTTACAGTCGTTTGAATAATCTTAAACTCCGCAGTCGTAACCGATGACAATACAAATATTTTTTGAGAATGACCTAGTATTGTCATTTTCACTCAAATCACCACAGCTCATGACAGCATGCTGTATAAGTTGACTAGCTGGTACCCGCTCGCTTCGCTGGACGCAAGATAATAACGTAGATATAACGTATCAAGAATTTGTTATACGGGACTATCGTAAAATACATTCTTGATGAACGTCTGAATTACGAAATGAGTAACTACACTAAATTTCAGGTTAATCGGGTGTATAGTTTTAGAAATCGTAATGAATCAGTCAGTCAGTCAGTAAGTGGTATTTCGCTTGTCGTGATATAGGCTGTTGTGAATGTAAATGTGAGGCGTATTATCGCGGTATTAAGAGTTACATACCTTCGATATACAAATACTTAAAATACTTCATCAGAGGTCATGAGGCCTTATTAGCATTTTGCTTACACTTAGACTTACACGACGTAATGGCGTAATAGATTCCAGCTTATTTACTTGGCTTCATTGGAAGAAATTCACATTTTGATTTACTAACAATTGCGTTACAACCATCACCGTAGGTACCAGCTGCCAATTGTAACGCAGTTAATAAGATTATGAACGGTGGTCACCTAACCTAACTTTAGCTGGCTGGTAAATTTCATTTTGTAAATCTAGTGGTCTATGTAGTGGTTTTAAACACGATTGCTGATTATGTGGATGCAGGTTCGAATCATCAGTTATTGGAATTTAGTAGTTAGGTTGTATCAGTTCTGGCGCACTTGTAGTTACGTTGTACCAGTTCTGGCGCACTGAGTCAGAAGTGGTACAAGTACGACGTTCGTCGACTCACGATCCTAAAAAATAAAAATAAAAAAATAAAAAATAAAAGTTTTGGCATGCTCTGATCACGAATCTGCGGTCCATTTTTGCGTAGGATGCACGGTTCTGGAGATGTGCAGATCAATTAATTCTTATCTAATTGATATCCGCTGCGAGCCTCCACCGTCATTAGCGCTCCATTGTTCTTATCTACTTATCTATTGTTCGTTCAATACCGTCATTTTCTATTCTTCCTCAGCGTGGTGCTATTGTATTATACTCCTCTGTTCCTATCTACACTAATCTGACTCATTAATAAAACACATTACCCAATTTTGTTAAAACTTTTATTTATAAAATACAAAATCTTATTACTTATTATCTATAAAATAGGAGCGAAACATCTCACCCACTAAAATATCGTTGTACAATGTGTTCCCTGTAAATATACTCGTAAAACTATGCATTGAACATCCCTGAAACTTATATAGCAAATACATTAAGCAATATTCGCCACAAACTGAAGTCCACTCATTCTGAATCCTATCAACATTCCAGTTCCATCTTTTACAATTTCTTTTAAAAAACTCTAGATGATATCGTACAGGTGCCCGTCCGAATGAATCAAAATATTGACCGACGTCATTCGTATCGATATATAAAGCTACCCAATGTGACCCTGGTTTACCATCTGTATCCAAATTGCATATTACCTAATCAGGTCATAAATTCTATTACATGTTTAATATAAAATAAATGAAACAAGTTTATTCATTATGTAACCATTTATATACCAAAATGAACTTAACAGAACATTCCTATGACACTATAGTTTATTCAAAATGACCTCCGAGATTTTGAATACAGGCCTTCAATCTGCGCGGCCAGTCGTCTATCGCACCACGAACGAGGTTCATGACAATATCGGCGGCTGCCTTAATCAAGGATGTCTTGAGTGACTCCAAATTGGGATGAGGCTTTGAGCACGCCTTTTCCTCCAAGTGTTGCCATATCTTGTAATCTAACGGATTCAAATCTGGACTGGAGGAGGGCCAGTCTTTGTGTCGGATGAAGTCGATTTCACGCGCCGCCAGCCAGTCTTGTGTGCTCTTCGCTCTATGAGCTGACGCCGAATCTTGTTGGAATACCCAGTGCCTGTTATTGAACATGGTATGAGAAACAGGTGGCACAAGGTTCGTCAGGACTGTATTTTGATACACAACTGCATTCATCTTTAAACTTTCTCACAAAAATGTACCTCTCGAATTTCGAATTCAATAAACTTTTTTGTGGCCAGCATTCTAAAGAAAAGTTTTTACTGTGTGACAATACTTATGACCTGACTAGGTATATACGTTGGTACGTGGGTGTACATGGACAGTCTATTAGCAGCATAAACATTATTTTCTAGACTGGGGTGAATCTTTTTCAGATGTTGTACATCTAGTGTATCCATGATATTACTGCTATTAGTAGATTATTACAGTACAATCTACTCAATGACTAACATAGGAATGATCAATTATAGTGATTTCTAAATATTAAATTGCATTATTTTGTATTCTTTTTGTACGTATTTGAGTCATCGATACACTGAACAGGACGACAAGAAGTAACGCTGAGATAAACAATAGAATGTTAGATAAGCTTGTTGACGCATAAAGTTATTATCAATTCCACTGTAGAAATTCTTTAGATTAGAATTATTACTTACTGGTACTATATAAGACCAAGCAACTGCAGTCATGGAGTTAGTGTATGGTCGTTTAACCGCAGTGGATCTATCAATACTATATTTGTGTTACTTCAAGGAATCAAAGGCCATAGATGTAAATGTTTATTCTATTACCAAACTAACTTTTCTTTCTGTTATTTTCTTACGTGTGTATGATTTAGTGGTAACAAATTATATTTAAATATTGTGTGTGTATATGATTAAGCCGTGGTAGCTCAGATGGTTAGCGCAAGCTGTAAATTTCACAGTACGCGACCCGGGTTCGACCCCTGCCGGCACCACTTAAATTGTTAATTGCAATTTTAAGTGGTTATTCTATTGACAAACTTACTTTTCTTTTTGTTATTTTCTTACGTGTGTATGATTTAGTGTTAACAAATTATATTGTTAACAAATTATATTTAAATATTGTGTGTGTATATGATTAAGCCGTGGTAGCTCAGATGGTTAGCGCAAGCTGTAAATTTTACAGTACGCGACGCGGGTTTGATCCCCGCCGACACCAATTAAATTGTTAATTGCAATTTTAAGTGTTTATTCTATTGACAAACTTACTTTTCTTTTTGTTATTTTCTTACGTGTGTATGATTTAGTGTTAACAAATTATATTTATATATTGTGTGTGTATATGATTAAGCCGTGGTAGCTCAGATGGTTAGCGCAAAATGTAAATTTCACAGTACGCGACCCGGGTTCGATCCCCGCCGGCACCAATTAAATTGTTAATTGCTATTTTAAGTGCTGATTTACCACGTGCACGGCGGTGAAGGAAAACATCGTGAGGAAACCTGCATGTCTGAGAAAATTTCGAAGGCTGTGAAGTTCGCCAAAACGCATTGAGACCGCGCCGCGGACATTTCCTAGCCATAAATACAAAGGCAATAGCAGAAAGTAAAAAGTTAAAAAATTCTTTTTTAACAATGACAGTCATTAGTGATCATTAGTGAATGTAATTCTGTTTACTTAAATTACAGGAAGAAAAGAGCAGAAGGAAGAAATGGGACGATGGGAAGTAATGAAGAATGAATTGTTATGTGAAGTTTGTTGGAACAAACATATTTTGGTCACGTGTAAATACTTTTAACATTTTGGTTCAAAATGACACAAAATCTAAAAAATATTAGATACATCATCGACATGGACGGATTTTACATTACATATCCTCATAAACATTTTCAATGTAGCGAAATGGCTATTCTAGACGTAAAACTATCCAATAAAAATGATGCGTTTATCGATCATTATTTGTTTCGGCCAAGTTATCCTTTCAATTATTTGTCGCCAAAAGACAAAAAAACTGTTCGTTATTGTGAAACACACGTGCACGGCATTCCATATTTTTAATGTGACCGAAGAACTAAAATGTGCCTAGAAACAAGAGAACATCATTCGCATATTAAATTTTTATATTAGAAATTTGTGCAAAGACGAAGTGATCGTATACAAAGGTGGTTCAACAGAAAAACAATTTTTAAAAATGTTGACGACGAATGATAGAATTTTTAATATTGAAGAATACAAATGTCCAAAATACAATGATTTGGTAAATGTCATAAATTTAATATAATATTTTGGGTAGCTTTATATTTAAGGGTCTTTCTGTCTTAAGTTATTAAGTAGTTAGCTAACATAACAACATCTTATTGTGAATGTGACCATATCAATATTAAAAATCTTTTACGTTTTAAATAAATCTACTCGTAAGTCTATTAACTAAAGCTGGGATTGTCTACAAGAACAAGAGTAAACTACTGCCTGAAAATGTAGAAAAATTAGTTTTTCTGCACCATTATCCTCCACTTTAATTGCGATAATTCGAATGCAGACATTTATCTGATAGTTGTTTTTTTTTTAATTTTATAATATGGAAGTTGACTATGTAGCTATGACTAATTTTAATTATTACAAGAGAAAAAAATATTTTCATTTTACCAATTATCTGACTACAATAAAACCGAAATCCGAAAATTTTCAAACTTACTTAAGTATTCGGTATTCGACCACATAGTAGGTACCTAGATATTCTTTATTCGAGTGAATAGGATAAAAGTAGCCGAATAGGCCGAATACCGAATAAAAGCCGACAATTTGTCGCACCTCCAGCTATAATCAATATTTATTGTAAGAAGGAGTTGCATAATCGTTTACATCATTCACATACATGAACTATTTATGTTTGGTAAGCAATTACCTATGTCGAATATTTGGTTCGGTAAAAGTGTTGCCAAATATTCGGTAGAACATTCGTATTCCGTGAAACAGATATTCGGCCCATCCCTATTAGTGGCATTACTTGACTATGCTCAGCAGTAACTTGTTATGGGCAGTGATGGTGATAATGACAACGCGGAACCCTACCTTACGGGTAACCTAATACGCATTTGGCCAATTTCCCTTCACCAGTAAGGCTAAGTATTCGGAGTTCTATTTCCACGTGGAACAAGTATATGAAAGACCAACAAATAATTGTACTTGGTCTGACTTGACGGTCCTAGTGCAATTTATGCATGCTTATTGCCTCTACTATGAGGAAATCCTAGCATAAGGGGAAACGTTTTGGTATATAGAGCTGGAGCTCTGGACCGACGCCAAATACATTCTCACTTAGGTATTTAAATCCTGTGTCACAAAGACTATTTAATTTTTAATAACTAACAAATTTTACAATAAATGTTAAATAATGGGCTATTGTTGAGAATATTCATTTTAACCTTTGAATATTAAACCAATTATAGTTGATTGAATACTCATCGATTTTAACTGTCTTTTATATTTTCGTATTTCTTTAATATTTCTGTAATACTTACCTGATATCGTCTGACGCTTTTGATCATTACTATAAACTTGAGTTGTCGAGAACTCAACACAATAGACCCGTGTGAATCTATTTCTCAGATCAACGATAAAAAGTTGCGATTATTTTATGCTAAAATGAGTACACGCTAAAAATATTTTGAGGACATTAAAGCCATAGAAAATTTTGTGACATTACATACAATTTTATATTACCTTTTTGTTAGTCTATTATAAATTATAACTTATAAAAATAACACTTCTCTATCAACCCATAAAAGTCTACATCTGGAAATTGACCTCACTGTATGTGGGAAGGATTTGCCATTACCGCCACTCTTTGCGCGATCACAGTACTAAAAGTCTCGCATCTTATACTTTGAAAAAGCCAATTTGAAATAAAAATATTTGACTGCCTTTGAGCGTAAACCAGACGGTAAAACCGCTAATTGTCACAGGTTTTCTCTGGCATCCCCTAGATGTCTCTTAGGTCACCCACAGAACGAATGAACGATGAACTCTTTAACTCCTTCAGATAAATATTTTAGAAGTTAACAGTTACACAAAATGTTTTCTCGGAATAAAACAAAATATAAAAATAATAATATTTTAATATACAAGCAACACTTCAATAAGTTATTGGTTCCACCATTAACAATCACCGTAGCCATCCTGTTGTTTCTAAAGCAAAAACATTATTACAAGAACGATCACAGTTAAAGTAACCACCATTCCTCCAAACAACACATATTTGTCTTGAGTGACTCTGCGTTCTATCAGAGAAATCGTCGCATTTGATAGGCCGAGGGTGTTTGCCAAGTCTATTAATCTTCTGTGTGCACCTTTTAAAGTATCTCTGTTATATCTCAGAGTCTGCAAAATGTTTGAACCTGTAAAATAAAACAAACAATTACGGAACTAGTCAGACTAACATTCTATTAAATATTTAGAATAGAATAGAGAAGATTTTCTATTCAATATACCTAGATAATTAATAATGACTCCTTTTTTTATAGAATAAGGGTGACAAAAGAGCATACAGTCCACCTGATGGTAAGTGGATGCTGTGACCCGTAGAGATCTTACATTTACTTTCGATTAAGAATTAAAATGCAGAATGGGTTGTCACCCGTGAGGACTAAGATGGAATGCCTCGTTTCCAGTAAAAAGGGTATCCGCTTCTCTACACTCACAATGCGAAACACAACACGGTTAAGCTGCTATTTCACGATGGTATTCCGTGAGAGCGTGGTTCTACCTCGATCGAGCCGACCCATTCCTGCTACAACCATAACACAGCTGCAGCATGGATCTAACACATTGAAAACCGTCCTCTAATAGAGCCTCTTCTGCTGGTGCCAGATTTTAAATGATATAAGAGAGCTAGCATAATTATCGGATGTGAGACATCACATTTCAGTCCTCAAAGTGACAATTGCCTGCAGTGTGATTGTCTAACTCTTGTGGGAATTGTTTGCTGGTGGGAAGTACCCTGGAACAGCGGTTTGTTTTTTAATTACGATAAAATTGTGATTTCTTATATTTATGCGAATATGTAAGAAGTAAAAACTAAACGATAAAATCAGTAAAATTAGTTTGATTTAATGATAATAGCCTTAAATGAGAAACCGGACTGCGTAAAATATCTATACATATAATAAAAATGTAAAAATAAGTAACCGAATACATTTCTATAATTTTTAGAACTGTTTGTCTGTCTGTCTGTTTGTTTGTTAACGTATCATGTATAAAGTACTGATTTATATCAAAATAATTAGCAATGAAAATTAGGAAGTACATCTTCGTTTTAAATTTAGTCTTAATTTTATTTACATCGGTTCATCCTATCAAAAGTTGTGATTAATATTCTGAAATATAGGTACGAATTTGTTTAATGGTGGCGTTGAGTGATCAAGGACATTTTTGTAATTAAATAATGTAAAATAGTGTTCTATAATGACATAATTGTGTCTAAACGCAGTAAACAAAAATAATAAAGAATAACGTAATAAATATATATAAAAATATATAAATACTAATCGTAATCATCATCATCATTACAGCCCTTCACAAGTCCACTGCTGACCTGCATCCATCGACTGCCTGCATATCTCACCCGGTCCTCACTCCATCTAGTGGGCGGTCGCCCTACACTACGCCTACCGGTACGAGGCTGCCACTCGAGAACCTTTCTTCCCCATCGGTTATCGGTTCTTCGAGTTATATGGCCGGCCCATTGCCACTTCAGCTTACTAATCCGTTGGGCTATGTCGGTCACTCTGGTTTCACTGCGGATATCCTCATTTCTGAGCCTATCACATGATCTTTGTTTTGTCCATGTTCATCTTAAGACCTATCCGTTGGGAGACACCATTGAGGTCATTAAGCATAGTGCTTAGGTCCTCCAGCGATTTTACCATAAGGACTATATCATCGGCAAATCGAAGGTGAGTGATGTACTCGCCATTGATGTTAATACCGTATCCTTTCCAGTCCAGTAGCTTGAAAACATCTTCCAATGCAGAGGTGAAAAGTTTCGGGGATATAACGTCACCCTGTCTTACACATCTCTGCAGTTGGATAGGTTTCGAACTCTGGTTCTTTACTCGGATAGCTATCGTAGCCCTACTGTACAAACACTTCAGCACTTAGATATACCGATAGTCAAATTGGCACCGCCCAAATTTCGACGGAATCAAAGGCTTTCCCATAGTCCACATACGCCAGGCAAAGTGGCAGATTGTACTCTTCGGACTTCTGTACAATCTGCCGCAGGGTATGTACCTATGTGGTCTATGGTATTGAAGCCTTTTCGGAAACCGGCTTGTTCGGGAGGCTGGAAGTCGTCGAGTCTGCGTGCGAGACGATTCGTAATGACTCTCGAAAACAGCACGTAGACGCGGCTAAGAAGGGATATCGGTCTGTAGTTCTTCAAAAGGGCGTTGTCACCTTTCTTGAAGAACAAGACCACCGCACTTCTGCTCCACACCTCCGGAGTAGTGCCACCATGGAGGACGGAATTGAAAAGCTTCTGAAGGACTTCAGGTACCGGTGTTCCACCCGCTTTCAGAAGCTCCGCTGTAATTCCATCCTCGCCTGGGGCCCTGCCATTTTTAAGGTGCTGGAGAGCCATTCTAATCTCGCTCAGACTGACGTCCGGGATATCATCGGAATAGTGTCGGATAAGACTTGCTCTTGGATCGTTACTCACACTTGCGTGTGGCTCCAACGATGATGTGTACAGCTGCCCATAGAACTTCTCAATCTCACCAAATATCTTAGGTGTCCCGGAAACGATGCTGCCACACTCAGTCTTCAGCTTTGACAGTTGGCTCTTTCTGGCAGACAGATCTCTGGCAAAGACTTTGGAGCCCTGGTTCCGCTCGATCGCTTCTTTAATACGAGCAGTATTAAAGATGCGTAAGTCTCGCCGCATACATTTGGAGATCTGTCTGTTCAGTTGCCTGTATGCTGTCAAATCTGTTGACGATTGCAGCCTCATCTCCCGTCTAACAGCCATGAGATTAAGAGCATGATCGGAGAGTTTTTGTGTTATTCTGCGGCGGGTCTTGCAGGACTTAGCTCCGACCGCATGGACAGTTTCCACGAGCTTGTCATTCATATCGTCCACTGCATTGCAATCTTCTAGGCACTGAAAGCGGTTTTGTAACTCGAGCTGAAAGGTTTAGGGATTCTGCTCACGAGAGCACGAGGGGGACAGAGCGTTGACTTCATTAGACGAGACCTCTCCAACTTAACGTTTAGGTTCAGTGTGCCTCTAACCATTCGGTGATCGCTGCCAGTTTTCACCCTTGCGATCACTGAGACATCACTGAACAGTTGGCGTCTAGTCGTCATAATGAAGTCAATCTCGTTTTTTGTCGAACCGTCGGGGCTCGCCCAGGTCAACTTTCTGTTGGGCCGCTTCTGGAAGAAAGAGTTCATCATAAAAAGTCCCTCTTTCTCCATGAAGTCGGCCAGCTGCTGGCCCCATGGGTTCCGTTGCCCTTTCTCAAATTTCCCTACCTTCAGCTCACCGTTGTTTCTTGTGCCCAGTTGCCCAGTTTTATGTTGAAGTCTTCCATCAACACCGTGTAGTAGGTTTTGGAGGAATGCATGGCTCTGGAAATATCCTCATACATTTCCTCCACCTCCTCATCGGGATGTTTCGACGTTGGCGCGTAAACCTGTATGACCTTCAGCGAATACCGTTTGGTGATTCTGAGTATAAGGTACGCAACCCTCGTCGATACACTCCCAATCTTTAAAACGTTGTTAACGAGAGACTTGTGGACGATAAATCCAACACCTCCTTGAGACAGATGGTCGCCCTCTCAGTGATAGAACAAGTTGCCGAATTCGAGAATCACCGTGTCCTCCCCCTCTCTTCGGACCTCGGATAATCCTATAATATTCCAGCGCAACTTGTCTATCTCTTCTTCCAGCTCCAGGATCTTTTCGTCAGTCCTCAGGGTACGTGCGTTAAATGTTGCCAGGTCGAGTCGTCGTAGGTGGCAACCGAACCTCCACCGGAGATTCTTATCCCTGCCCCGCCGTTACCATGGTCGCCACCGTAGCCAGGAATAGCGAGGCCGCCGGGGACTGGGGGCCGTCTATTTGTGTAATTCTTCATGGGGGGTATATTGCCATAGTTGCCACGCTTGGCGAGCGGGTTGGCAACCGCAGTTTTTGTTGTACAGTTGCTGTTATCAGGAAGATGCTGCTGCCCATCTCCTGCCCGTTTCCCTCTATCGCCTTTTACGACACCCACGGGAAGATATGGGGTAGTGGATATTCTTAAACGCCACTACACGGCACTCATAAATACTAATATCTTAGTTAAAAATGTACAATAGTTAACCAATGTCATCGATAGATGGTGTTGTGCAAATTATTGATTAAATTTTAAGGTGTGCTTATAATTTTTTTCTTAATCGCCGAGTACCTTAACATAATACTTAAATCAAATTTTGAAAAAGCTATTAACAATTTTTTTTGGTTTCGGCAATATAGAAGATACATCAATCATATAGAAGCTTGGCAGTAAACATATTATACTTCCCTTTTGCACTTTCAAAATTTAAAATTTACATTGTCGTGAAATTGCTTTTTTATATTATTCCTACCCGTTCTTTTCTAAATATCATTTAATTTGTATTTTACTGTAATAATAAAATAAAAAACTATAATTCTATATAGATGGCGCTATAAGTATTTTCAAGCCCCATTTCATTATAAACGATATATTATGAAGGACACATAATATGTAAATAATTACTTTGCTTGCTGCTTTCAACGCAATGTTTGTGTTGGACCAGCAAATATGTTTCTTCCTTTTATCCAATAACCGTTACAGCATTTTAAAGACTACTGCTGAACACAGGCCTCGCCATGTGTTCAGCAGTAGATGATTTTCCATCCGCAAAAAAAAAAGGCCTCGCCATTGATTGCCTCATATTTGTCATCATTGATTGATATAACTCTATGTTTGGCATAGTGTCCACGATTTATCACACACGCTTTACCCGATTACGGAACCGAAGAAGCGGGTTATATATTATAATATACAGTCAATATTATATGGTCCACGGCTGAGTAATGCATTCAATTAAATTTATATATAAAAAGGACATCATTGTAGGCATTCTCATACTTTTTGGAGCGGGGAAGAGTCCATAGTGCCGCCCTGACGAGTTTGTTCTCTTTAGTATAAAATTTGGAATTAGTAATAAAGTGCATAAATTATTAATTTATGATTTCATTCGCTTAGTTATAAGGTACTTAAAATTAGACAAAATTATTATTTTGTATCAGAAGTTTTTTTTTATTTCCTTTGCAAATAGCATTTATAAAATTTAATTTATATTGGACATAGTTAAAATGAACAGAATAAAATTTAATGTGCCGTAATGTTAGTTTTGCCATTTACTGACATGTCACTGTTCACTGTGTATCTACTATAATATACTCTTTATATACTGAGTAATAGCACAGAATAAATAATAGTACTACGTAGTAATAGATACTAAACTATAGTACGTTTCTAGGGCAGGCGGAAAAAAGTACATTGACCTCAAGTATTATGTTAGCATCGAAACAAAACGACAGCTATTGCTTCCATACATTTCTTTACATATTACGTATTGTTATGCGCTAAGCGTGTCTCATGGTACGGGGTAGGGTCGCAGGTAGTTGAAGGAAGCGGCCATTCAGAGATAATAAACCTGTGTCTCACGCCGTGCGTGATGAATTTTTATTAAGTTTGTTTTGTAAATTGTATTATTACGTTTTGTATTAAAGAATTTGTTACTGTTTTGTGACGTTTTGTATATTATCACTATTATGAAATCGGATCCATCGACATTAAAATCTCATAAAAGACTTTACGTCACCACGAAAGAAGCGGAAATTGTCGCATATTTCCTTAAATAATGATTGTAAACATCTATAAATATATAAAAGAAACGTGGTCTAGTAACGTATATCCATCCAAAACGTATATGAAAAAGAAGACTGCCGATATTTTAGGTTGTAATCAAAGTTTCGGACTCTTCTAAATCTACATCATCATAAGATGATTCTGAAATATATACAGATGAACAGTCTGTCAAGTGTCTCTGACAATTTTTTATGAGAAGTTTTATGTATGTTTCAAGGTTGGCTGCTGAAGAATGCTTAGCATTAAAAGTTCGTCTTTTTACCTACCTACCTACTTATTAAAGTACTTACCTACTTACTATTAACGTAATAATGAAAATTGTAATAACTCATGATTTATAAATAATAAACTTAAATTAATGTTAATTTGATTTTTAATTCATTTAGATACGGGATAATCTTCTTTCTTTATTATATAATAATAGACATAGGGCCTGTAAAGAACTTCGCACTCGGATAAAAGGATTAAAAAAATGAACCTTAACAAAAAATATTGCCTACCCCGATGATATCGTCATCGGGGATGATATCGTCAAAGGTCAATGTCCTTTTTTCCGCCTTCCCTAGAAACGTACTATACACTGAGTGACTACGCAAACCGCTTGAAGTAGAAATATAAAATTTGGACAGTAGGTAGCTACCTTTTATGACGTAGAAATCCGCTATGAAATCATTTCGGAAAATTCGATCACTGAGAGTGTGAAATAAGTGTGTTATAGTTTATTATTTTGTTAGAAAAATATTTTACAGGATGATCGACTCAATACTTACTGTATTTAAAAATAAATAAATACGTATTTTGCGATTTCAAACTAACCAGTTACGGTAGAGGGCGCAGGGGCAGAGGTTATGCAATTTTGTATGGAAATAAAATATTTTGGTATTTCTTAAAACAACCTCTTACCGGAGGAAGGAGAAGGAGACCTCTTACGGTTTTAAAACGAGGGTTCAAAGTTTGTATGAAAAATATTGTATTAAATCTACAGCTCAAACCGCTAGATTTAGATGCATGAAATTGAAACAAAACTTCCTTTTATTAAGTGGGCATCCACTAAGAAAGAAGTCTCGAATAATCCGTAGATAGTAAAATAAGGGTTAAGAATGTTTTTAAGGAGTGATTTCGCATTGGTAGAGGGAAAAATTATTAAATGATTATTGTAACTTTATAATTAGTACGAATACTTTAGGACTAAAACAATGCAATTAGTTTTCTTTTTTTTTTCATTTTCCTAATATCTCGTCTTAAAGTGTTACAACATATAATACATAGTTTGCGCAGAAAAAATGGTTTTCAATTGCATGGTGGTGGGGAAATCCGTAAAACGAAATTATCATAATTATGAATAATACTTATTATAAGACTACAAAAATCTTCCCGTATTGATCATTATATACAAAATATAAATAAATGTATATTTATCATTGTGTCCGAGTTAGTAATCCAACAAAAATATGGTGAGATCAGATACAGATAAAAGGGCTTTACGTGCTTTCTGAGGCATAGGGATGAAATACTGCTAAACTCTTGACTCCGGGCTCCTACTGAGAATTTCTTGATAGAAAACCCAACTGTTTTTAAGCCTATTATCTAAAGGTCAAAAAAATCCTAGGTTGAGTTTAGTTTTATTTTTTTTTGTTTGCAGGATAAAACAAAATACTTACGCAATTTCATTTATTTTGTTAGTTTAGGTACTTAGTTTTAGGTAGGCATTGGATTGTAGTTTTCATTTTAAATTTGTTATTCAATATCAATAATTAGCGATGGTGCTAGCTTATTTAGGGCAATATCTTATTTGTTGTATGGAAACCAAGTATTAGCTAGAGGAATCCGGGAGCAAATTAGGGATTACGTTATTGTGGTCATTTTGTTGTTTATTTACAAAATAAAACACAATTGTACAGTTAGACCTAAGTATTTGTTCCTTCGTTCGTTTGTGGGTCCGTTTATTTGTTTCTCTGATTGACCGACTAATTGAATGTTTTTTTTTATTCAGATTGGTATTGTTCTAAACCTTCGCGACAGTATAATGTACAAATAAATTATCATCACAGAATAGCAAAACTACCGACTCTACGCGAACGAAGTCGAGGGACAGCTAGTTACTAATATAACCCATTACACGATTATACAAGAACTTTATTATAGCTTTTTTATAAGTTATGATTTAAGCGAAAATAGTTGCTAGCCAACAATAAATCGTTATAGACCCTATATTGTCAATCAAAATTAAAAATGACTAGAAAACCCTGAATAATCAATGACGCCCACTTGTCTGCGTCTAATTTAACTTTTTTCTTTTAAGCAATAAGGCGTTTGGCTGTCGCCATATTGAATTTTGATTACACTCATGTCTTTAGTGCCACACAAGATTAAGACAAATCGATTTATGTAAGAATTATTAAATCGGCCCACGCGTTCGGTCCCTCGAGCGCGACAAAGGAACAAACATACATACATTCGTACATACATATATAGGCTGACAAATATATTACCTTTCCTCTGCAGTAGGGTACAAAGACATCGGCTTATAATCGATACTTCGATTATATCATTAATTAATTAAAGAACTGAGATTGATACACATATACTACTGATAATGGTATTTACAAAATTCAACAAAACCAAACGTGATGGAGAAATAGTGGTCGCCTTTGTATTTGATAAAGACAACCACGATTTCCACTACAGTTTCACAATTCAGAATGCCGTTAGCCTTTTTTCTGTAGTACAGGCGTTTTGAATAATTTTAAGGATTAATTTAAAAAAGATAACATTATTATCATCAAAATCAAAAAGTCGCGATTCACTCAACTTATATCACTTCCACCATCTTATATAATAGAAAAGTACACCAATAGCAAAAAAAGTTAATTGAATAATTTTTTCTCCAAATTTATAGGGATCCCCCTTGAAGTATAACCTATTTTAGAAAAAAAGAAGCATTGAAATCGGTTCTTTATCTGCGAAGATGTCATGAAATTTCTTAAACAATAGTCCAATATGAAAATTTTCCCCCATTTTCCACACTCTGGGGCGAATAATTTTCTTAAATATTTAATATGACCAACCTTGACCAGCCTATTTAATAAAAAAGAATTATTAAAATCGGTTCACAATCTGCGAAAATATCGCGTAACATACATACAAAAAAGGAACATTCGCTCGAAATGAGAACCTTCTCCTTTTTGAAGTCGGTTAAAAATGGTTTCAGCTTTTAGTAAGAACTTGGAACTTAAAAATTCACTTTGTTTCATTAAAAAATTATAACCTTAGCAGTGGCTATTATAAGCACACTATATTAAAATAAACAACTATTTAAAAAAAAACTTAGAATCAACTTATTGCCAATGTTAAAATTCAAAAAGCTTAACCGTGCGCCAATTTTATGTTCACAACAAATTGATCTTGAAACTTGGTTATAATTGTATAATTGCCACAGTCGTTTACAGCAGGTGGTGCTTAGAAAACATTAACGTGCGGTTATCGAAAACTAGTTTGTGTGTCAATGGAATAAACAATTTTATTCAATCCGTGAACGATTTATTGTCAACTAGAGTACACAATAAAATTAAGTTGACGCCGAAAGTGATTAGTGATTACAAAATAAGTTCTTTTAGTGTACTTAACATTCTGTGTTTTGTCACATTTATATACGCGTACATACATAGTAAATTAACATTACGTACTTTGAACTGTTAGTGAAAACAAAGGCGCAAATATGTGGTGAGTCCAATTTTCTTTAAATAACTTTATATGTAAACACTACAAGCTCAAGCACTGGGAAAAAGCAATATACGTCAATTCGGTTTCATGATATATTATTATTCTTATTAGGTTAATTCATTATTAAAAGGAAAACTTTTTTTGTTGAAAACTACACTTGTGTACAAGTGACGCTCGATGAAACGTACCAAACACTGAGTGCCTCTCGCCGGTTACATTCGATAGTGAATATTGTTCACTGAATAAGTTAATTTTAACTGTTAATATAATCCGTACTACTATCGACGATCACTTGTCTCTTTTTAGTGGTTAAAATCAAGTTCGTACATATACATTCATTGAATAATAAGCTATTTACTTACTCATATTTAAGAGATCAGCGAGATCGAGTCGCGAATCTTTAGATGTTATCTCATGAACTGAATCGTCACAATGTAATTGTAACATTGTGACGACACAGTAGCGAAGTAGCTAAGCGTTGATTGCAGCTCTGCGCTGCGGCTGCGGGTGTCGAATCTCGCTCGCACGGATCAAGAAGTTTATGGCACTGGAAATAATTGTTCCAGGTCTAGATGTTTGTCCATGTGCATATTATATAAAGATACAGATGCAGATGGTTAACGCTCGCTGTAAATATAACAGAACGCGAGTAACCCGGATTCGATCCCCGCCGGCACCAATGAAATTGTTAATTGCAATTTTAAGTGCTGATCTACCACGTCTTCGGCGGTGAAGGAAAACATCGTGAGGAAACCTGTATGTCTGAGGAATATGAAAAAAAAATATTTCGAAGACATGTGAAGTTCGCCAACAAGCGCGGCGGACATTGCCTTGCCCTAAAACCCTCTCAGAAATGAGGGGAGGCCTGTGCCCAGCAGTGGAACGTATATAGGCTGTAACTTTACTTTACAGGATACAGGAGAAATTCTTAGTTTGGGCGTTAGCATTTAAACTTGCGGGACTATTATATCCCTAGCACAGTCAAGAGTATTCGAAAGTATTCACATATATACATACATACACATAAATACAAAGTATGTTTAAGAATAAAAAATAAAATAAAAGTATTAATAATACAACACCGGTCGATCTACACTAAACTAATTACAAAAACTATGTTACCTAAGCTTGCGCAATCAAGTCAGGTCGAGAGGATACAAGCAAGGTTAATACTGTTTTAAAAAGCCCGATTGCATAGAGTAACCTAATAATTCTACGTCCGATTGCTTAAAAAGTATTTATCACAGCTTTAGTATAAGTTTTGAAAATTTTAGCGAGAATGGTCGCTAACCAACTATAAATCGTTCTAGATTTCTATATGGTAATTCAAAATTAAATATGATTAGAGAAATCTTAATATTATGATTTGCAAAGACCTAATCAATGATACTCCACTGGACATGGTTCGTTGACTTTTATTTGTTTCTTCTAAGCAAATGGCGAACGGTTGCCGCCATACTGAATTTTGATTACTGTCATGTCTAGATAGTGTTGCGCTGCAATCGCAACAAAAACAACCAGACCAGATTTGAAGCGCTTGTGTGCTTATTACGCACACAGGTATACGTAACTAGACTAGACTAAACCATTGTTTAACAAGGGTGCTGCGTCCCTCGGGGGCGAGTTCTTGAATATTTGCAATTAGATTAAGTACTCATTTGACATTTTAATTTTTTTTCTACATATACTTAATTTGATTTGCCTAGTTACAAAATAATAATGATTGATATGACAATTGTAACCTTCATTTATTTAGATTATTATTCAGATCATTCAGTCAATCTGTCCGTAATTATTTTGTTGGCATCATTTAAGTTCTTTGGCAAAGATCTTTTACTCTCTGCGACTTTTTAATTTTATTGACGTGACAATGTCTAATAAATCGATGAACGCCGGCTGTATGCTCGAAAAAGGATGACTCATTGTCCCGTTACGCTCCAGCCGAGCCGAGCACGTTCGGAGCGAGAGCGGGGCACGAACGAGCGAAAGGCACGATCGGCTTGAGCGTTCGGCTTGCGCCGCATGAATAAGTGTGCAATCATTTTATCAATGTTTTGTTATGACGTTGTCACGTTAAACTATTGTCCGTAAGCCGACTTTACAGACATTTTACTACCAGACTAAGGTGAACGTATTTGTTTCGCAGACGCCACGCTGCAACTATATTAAAGGTGTAGCACGAATGGGTTGGCTCGACCGACTCAAAGCTGCAGTTTCATATGGTTACGTAGAGAACCGTAGACGCTTTTTACTGGAAACGAGGCATTCCACCTTAGTCCTCAGGTGTCACAACCCAATCGTGCTACAACTATAATATAACTGCAGCGTGGCTCCACCACATAGAATATCGGTTATAGACATAGTAACATTAACTTACAGAAAGTGGCGGGCGTATCGTAGTGAAAAATTTATTTGAATGTTATATATCATTCAATTTCAATGAATATAATATTATCATTCCTAATTAACCAATATAAATCTTCCGAGTTTAAAACGATATTTGCACAATTATTTCTTCTGTGGCAGAAATGCCCTGGATACCAGCTGGTATTATACAGGGTTATTTTAAGGCAGAGTAGCCAAATTTTAAAGTTCAAATATATAAATAATCAAAAATACCGTTATTGAAGTTTTTGAAAATACGAGTAAATAAGGCTTCTACTACTATTTGAAATTATCCCAAATTGAATGTCATTTATGGTCAACGACATTTTTTGCCTACCGATCAACCCTTACGAATGTGTGCGTGCGCATTAAAATCAGTTCAAAAAGCATTAGCATTACCACACGATTTGAATTAAAAAGATAAAAAGACCAACATATATCGAGGCATTGGAATGGATGCAAGCGCTGCGTGGGTCGAACCCTACTAGATTTTAATAATATCTATTAGTGATAAACAATCTGATAGTAAAAGTGACTACAGTAACTCATGGACACTTACAACAAACTTAATAAAAATAAAGCTACATATTCATTGGCATTCCCGAGAACTAAGATGGAATGTCTCACATCCTATAATTCTCCTAGCACTCTTCCTACTCAAACAGAAACAAAAAAATAAGTGCTTATGTTGAACGGTCTCAACAGACGCCACCTAAGTAACTTAATTAACATTTCGCAATGTATGTTTTTACTCTTTATTGTCAGCCCTTTGTAACCACGGAAAGTCCGCCATGACGTAGGAAGGGAAAAAGATGCAAAGTAGTATGGGCACTCGCACGCAGCGTAAAATTTTTATTTAGCTTGTGTGCGCGATTTACCTAATTAATAATAATTATGTAGGATATTAAACGTCGGCAAGCAGTCGACATCAAATAAGGTGCAACTTCTGTACATAGTACTATTATTTATTCTGTGCCTTCTTAAATCTGTAGTAGCTCAGGCAATGACAGAGAAGTTGCCTTAAAATTCATAGAACCCAAGCAATCCGATCGATCCCCAACAGCGCTACGGGAATTGTTAATTCACGACTTAAATGTCGGTTTGCTACGTGCTCAAAAAAATAAAACATTAAAACATATGTATTTCAAATGCAACAAAATATGCAGTCAACGAAACAGTGATTCCCATCGCCGGTCTAGATAATTTGCATATCTTAAACGATCTTAGAACAACTTCTTTGTTGATCTAAATTCTAAATATACGAGATACTATACCGCAAGCTTTTGATAAGTATTCATTCTGGAATAGACACAATCAGTAAGTTAGCACCAATGCAGTGAGTGCCACTGTGACTCTGTAGCACTGCTTTTTAACTCTTTTAAAATAAAAAAGGCTTTCATTTGTTTATTGATTACAGCCTATTTTAAGTCCACTGCTAAACATAGCCCTCTCAATAGATTGCTTTATAGGGAAAATTCGCCATAGTTGTCACGCTTAGCAAGTGAGTAGGCAATCACAGTTTTATTACTATTTTCGGTTATCAGGATAATACAGCTGCACATTGTTTCAGTTTTCTTCGGTCACTTATTACAACACACACAGTATAACATGGGTAGTAGATATTTATATGCCGCGCTTGTGTAATGCTTAATTTCATTTTTTATCTTTTACCTTATCATGAAAAAATAACAAAACAATGTATAATACCTGTATGGAGCATTTCATCGACATTTTGATGTGAATTCTGCAGGGACACTTGTTCTTGCGCCAAAAAGTCGACGTTGATAGCTGTGTGATCATGACCAAACCTTCGGCTTAGTAACTGTTCCCTGTCCGCCAGTTCTTGCTCCTGTCTGCGCCTTTTGTTTTGTGCATTTTGAAGTGATGCCTTTAAAGATGCCATTTTATAATAAAAAACCAATCATGACAGCATGGTAACATAAAATAACAACAGTAAACAGTGGTAATGTGTAACATGCTGGCTCATTACAAGTAAATGCGCCGAACAATCGCGCAGTTTACTTGAGGATAGTTGGTCTACAGACCACATCACACACTATTATGAAAATTCATAATGTTATAGTTACAGTAGGTTATTGGAAACATTAAAAAAGTATATTGAAATGACATATGTAAATGAGATGTTCTTGTACACTATACTCAAAATTAGGGAACACATTTTAAATGGTTCTCAATTGTCCAATTATTTTATAATGGATTTGTCTGCTGGTAAAGCACATGAAATTACACTTGAAATTGCAACACACAACAAAAACCCGTCATAGAGGTAAGCTGTCATTTTTATTGATTTATAATGTTTGACATGTTTATTTCACGTATTTTTGACACTGTTGTGACAATTGACAATTCTTTTTCTATGAACAATGGTCGCTTTAAGGTTTACTATCAATGTCTATAAGCATAAAGTAACTAAATCGGTAAGACGCCATGTAGAGGCCATAAAAATAATTGATAAACATCAATTGTTTACCACTACAGTATACATTTAAATTAATTATCTGTATTTCTCTAGAATTCTACAGATTTTCTCTTTTTTTGAGGTAATGTACAGTAAACATGTAACCAAGTATCCCTTTGAAATATTTTATTTATTTGTTTGTCTAATCAACACCTTCGGTTTGCTTCACGGAACATACACAGAGACCTCGCACAACTGCAATTTGCCTTCTTTTCTGACTCCATCACAACTAAAAATAAATTTGGTCCTGTGCCTGATCTCTCCCCAGTAGTGAATTAAAAATCGTTTAATAAAGGTTATTATGCTTCTGAAAATAATTATAAATAAACCCTGGGAATCAGGTGGTTTCTACTTATTTTAATTGTGCAACATATTATATTGTAAATGAATGTGTAAAAATAGGCCTGCTGTATTTTTTGCTGGTTCGTCCCAGGACAGAGGATTTCCCCAACAAGTGGTAAAAGCATAAATGACTTTAAATAAGTATTCTTGTAATCTACATTTAATAAAAATTATTATATTCTGTACTACTCTATTCTATTTCTAAAGAGGCCTATGAGTAGATAGGACATACTGGTGTCTACAAAAAACTACAATATACACATAAATAAATATATAAAACTAGTATTAGTTTAAATAGACTAAATAATATTTACACTCAATATTTATTAGTCTGTTTTGCCTAATTACAAAATTTGCTAAAGTACCATATATTTGTAGCTTACAAGTTTTTTGTACCTTTAAATTTTAACTGGCTAACTATTGTTTTTCTTTAATGCCTCACATTTTACTTATCATTTGATTTACTTTAAAAACACCAAAGGTGGAAACAGCACCAAAGGAGGTAAATATAAATTAACTTAGAAGATATTATGTCTATGATGAGCACAAAACTTCAAACTCAAACTTATAATGTTGATCCCTATCACTAACGAGTAAAATTTTGGATTCAGCTTATTCGGATAGTTTTTCCACCATGAGTTACCAAAAGCCTTGTACATTAATCGGCAAAGTCCACCACATACAGTAAATATTGAAGTATGGTGTATGTTGTCTTACATCCTTTAATACACTGAATTACCTGTATATGTTTATTGTCATATTTTAATTGATCAACCCTCATTTTTGCCATAGATCTTTGATTGATTGGGGTCTTGAATACAAAAATATCTAACTTTTCACAATTCCTGCAATTCAAAATTATATCTTAGTTTTCTGCTGTACGCAAAGCAATAAAATAATGATATATGTATTCATTCATTTATATTTTACGTTAAATATAGTAACTTACGCGCTAATTGCGTTAATTCTGGATTGTATTGCATTTTCAATATTTTCCGAAGGATTTTTCTCTAAATTATGAAACAAATCTGTAGTTTCTTGTATTAACTTAGTTGTTTGATGATACAATGTTTCCATTTTTTCTTAAAAATTAAATAAACAAAGCATGACACAGGAATAATACTGCCTCTATGTAAGAAATATTCAAGTTTAATAAATAAATCACTTTTCTTGTGTTGAGGACTGTGTAACTTTATTTTAAAGTTAAAAACATTTTAAAAATAACTTTCTTATGTGGCGCTCGAACTATCATTGTAAATGTCAGACCAGATGTCAATTTGACGTTATCGTTGACGTGGCATCACGCCAATGGAGTTTTTTTTATATAACTGGCTTAACGGCTCTGGTCTCTAGCCCTTCTGAGCCTATCCCTTTCAGAATCTTCATTTTATAGCGAGCGACGGACAAGTTACCGCCAAAACCCCATCTATGGAGTGTAGAGGTAGGGAGTACAGACCCTGTATAAAAAATTGTCCGTAAAACAGCGCTAAATAAGGGTGGCAACATTGTAGCTACAGTCTAAATTAAAAAAAAAAACTTTTATAATTTTTTTATTGCACAGACTTTCACCATAATTCTTTTTACAATAATTATTTTAATGCTTTCAAAACTATTATTTTCAAAATCATTCTCAATGTATTTTACGGCGATTTATCATACCCTGTAGCTATTCAAGCCCTGTTGTGGAGAGTTTTTAAATTGTTATTAACTGCTTATAGATGGAAACATTTCAACTATTCTCCTATGCGAAATTGTCCTCTGTACCTCTATACTTTATGATTACAAATTTTATCGTAGACAGAGAAACCTATAGACTAATGATCGGCGTGACCTCGAGTGAGAAAGGACGATGACTAATTTTTAGGTTATACAATAATCTTTATGACTTTTAAACACATTTAGATAAAAATTTTAATTGTTCTAAGAGCTGAACTGAACAAGATTCACCAATCCTAAGCTCACAAAACACTTTTTTCTCACTTAAACCAACTTGTAAACTCCTTAAATCATTACGCTGTTAAAATTGTTCAGCAAACTGTAGAGTTTGCTAAACAAAAAAACCGGCACGGAGAAAGGGACAAACAATCACACCGCTCTATCTCATTTCTATGCAAGACGTATGCATAAATCTATCTTTTTCGTGTGCGAATGCGAAAGAAGGCGTCAATTTGTCTATAGGTTTCTCTGTCTACGCATTTCATAGATTTTAATTCTCACACTATTCCGATGATATCCCGGACGTCAGTCTGAGCGAGATTAGAATGGCTCTCCAGCACCTTAAAAACGGCAGGGCCCCAGGCGAGGATGGAATTACAGCGGAGCTTATAAAAGCGGGTGGAACACCGGTACTTGAAGTCCTTCAGAAGCTCTTCAATTCCGTCCTCCATGGTGCCACTACTCCAGAGGCGTGGAGCAGAAGTGCGGTGGTCTTGTTCTTTAAGAAAGGCGACAACGCTCTCTTAAAGAACTACAGACCGATTTCCCTTCTGAGCCGCGTCTACGTGCTGTTTTCGAGAGTCATTACGAATCGTCTCGCACGCAGACTCGACGACTTCCAGCCTCCCGAACAAGCCGGTTTCCGAAATGGCTTCAGTACCATAGACCACATACATACCCTGCGGCAGATTGTACAGAAGACTGAAGAGTACAATCTGCCACTTTGCCTGGTGTATGTGGACTATGAGAAAGCCTTTGATTCCGTCGAAATTTGGGCGGTGCTACAGTCCCTTCAGCGGTGCCAAGTTGACTGTCGGTATATCGAAGTGCTGAAGTGTTTGTACAGTAGGGCTAAGATGGCTATCCGAGTACAGAACCAGAGCTCGAAACCTATCCAACTGCAGAGAGGTGTAAGTATTGACATCAATGGCGAGTACATCACTCACCTTCGATTTGCCGACGATATAGTCCTTATGGCAGAATCGCTGGAGGACTTAAGCACTATGCTCAATGACCTCAATAGTGCCTCCCAACGGATAGGTCCTAAGATTAACATGGACAAAACAAAGATCATGTTCAATGTCCATGTCACACCTATGCCGGTAGTAGTTGGGAGCACTATGCTCGAAGTTGTTGACGAGTACGTTTACCTGGGACAAATAGTCCGACTAGGTAAGTCCAACTTCGACCGAGAGGTCAATCGACGGTGTTCGCGCCACCTTGCAATATCGCTTAACACTTATAAGGGATTCGTTAATTATTATCCAATAAGATTACTGCATCAAGCCCATTTCCGGTTTCCTATCTACCACTTTATGCCCAGCATGTGCATTCGTGTGTTAACGGGCTCACACTAGTTGAGAAGACACGCAATCAACCGCACCGCTTATATCTCGCATCATCGCTCCCGCCCTTGTGTAATTTGGATATTGAATTATACAAGCATATAGTAAAAAGTATAGACATTTGCAATAGCGCTATATTTCTTGATTATCTGTGAAGTTGATAAGTGTGAAGACAACCGGCAGCCATCGAGACACGAGGCAGATCAGCGGAAGTCCAGGTGGGTGCACATGCATTCCTTCACGTCCTTCCTATATCCCGAATTTAGGGGATTTGCAGTATCACGAATAAATTAAATTCCATTCACCGCTCGCACCGCGCTCATATACAGTCCACTATTCTATTAAAATTAATAGCCGCACCGCATAACATTATTTAATACATTTGAACCAGCAGTTTGGTGGTTGAAGGCCAAACGCAATCCACCATATATTTTTTGGTCCTTCGAGCCGGATTAAATTAACCTTTCGGCCCGGAGAAGTAAATTCATTTTTTTTATATATTACAAAAAATTATATACGTATATATTATTAAATCATAATAAATTGTAGTTCTAATTATACTAACTACAATATTTATTTGTCCCGCATCGCTTATTATACGTATTATAATACCTTTGTAACGCATACCACACCGCTTCATTATTCCATTAATGATATTTTTCTTGTTGATTAACCGCCATCTTTCTGGTAACGCGAGATTGCTTCGTTCATCAGTTAACTAATTCTACCGTCACTTATCGCAATAATTTTAGTCCGCATTTGTTTGTTGAAAATGACGACGAGAAGCAAAGAATCTAAACTGGTTTCGGGTGAAGAAGTTAGTTTAAAAATTATTATCGCTAAACGTAATTATATTTACGAACGATTACAAAAAATTTACGAGACTTCAAAGGGCGCATTTTATTCCTTGGACGAGCAGAATTTATTTCTTAGCATCGCTTCGAATATAGAACAATTACGTAGTGAGTTTCAAGAAGTTCTAGATAACTATAATACTAAACATTTAAAATTAAACCCTAATGCAGACGTTGATTACGAGGCTTGGAACTCATTTGAAGATTTATATAGTCGTATTATGTGCCAAATTACGAAAATATCCACATCGCCTTCCACTGTTACGTTAGAAAATAGATTTCCTACTAAATTAAAACCTTCACTTTCGCCAATTGAATTAATGTCATTTAACGGAGACATACGCCAGTGGTCCATGTTTTATCAACAAATTAAGACATTAATTCACGACAATTTACAATTAACTGATGCCGAACGTGTTTAAAATATAATATATAATATTATTTGGTTAACAAATTGAGTGACAGGGCGTTATCAGTTTGTGCCGGGTTAGCCCCTACCGCAGAAAATTATTCCACTCTTTGGAATGCGCTTTTAGGAAGATATAATGACGAACGCACACTCGCATCTACGTATATTGATCAACAATTGGATTTAACACAGGTGAACGCAAACACAACAGGAGGTTATCATAAATTTATGGACAAATTTGATGCTTCAATTAATGCTCTAAAGCAATTAAAAATTGACGACTTAGCTGATTTTTTGTTTTTAAATATTGCACTTAGAAAATTAGATCATGACACTGTTAAGTCATTTGAAATGTCTTATCGCACAATTAGCATACCAAACTACGCCTCTTTAGTACAATTTTTATACGAACAGAATAGGGCTATATGCCATACATTTAATAATTCGCATACTTTATCTACATCCAATTGTTTCGATTTTTATTTATAAATAAATTAATAAATAAAAATCGAAACAAATCACTTTCAAATAAATTTAGTAAAACATTTATTAATACAGATCCTTCGCATTCATGTATCTTTTGTAAATCAAATGATCATGAACACTTGTATGTTTGTCCACGCTTTTTAAAATTAAATACACAACAACGTTACGATATTATTAAACAAAACAATTGTTGTATTAATTTTTTAAGTAATAAACACTCGACTTCTTTTTGTAAATCGAAGCGTAAGTGTATATACTGCGCGCGACGCCACCATTCTTTAATTCATTCTGACCCGAATCAGAATGGTTCTAAGACTGCTTTTCGTAGTAGCAATACATTACACTCAGAGGTTGTGCAGATGCGTAACGCTAACGCAGGCAGCTCGCGTTCGATAAACTACCGCGTAGTTAACGATAATAAGGTTAATTCTTCTGTCGCTCACAACTCGAATACGGTGGAAGATGAAAAAACACTTACCTCTTCATCTAATATTTCTCGCGATTATAGTACTCTCCCACGCTATACTACTTTATTGGGGACTGCAAAAATAAAGGTCGTAGATAAATACGACAATGAACATTATATTCGGTGTTTAGTTGACCCCCGATCCCAAAGCGACTATATTACGAAGGATTGTTGTAAACGCTTATTTCTTTCCGTTTCGAATGAAAATCGTTTTACCGAAGTACACGGGATCGGTGGTGTGTCCCAAAAGATTTTAGGTGTCACTTCACTGCAGTTTACGTCTCGTTTTAATGATAACAAATTTTATCATATTGAACCATTAGTTGTTCCGACCATCACGGGTCAGTTGCCAGATTCGATGGAAGATGTTTCAAAAATTCGCTATTTAGATAAAATACGCTTAGTAGATGATCAGTTTTATCAACCTGGGTCTATAGATATTTTATTGGGGGTTAATACCTACACAAATCTTTTGTCGCCTGAAAACTTAATTCATTCGCAATGGCCTAGTGCCATAGAAACATCACTCGGATATATTATTATGGGTGATGCTGAAGTCGCTATGTCACATCATTCCCCGCGTTCATTTGTTTCCTGTTCTTACGATACAAATTTAAATCAAAATTGTCTTAATGATATAATAGAAAAATTTTGGAAAATTGAAGAACTTCCGCAAAAATATATTTGAGCCGTGATGAGCAGGAATGTGAAGACATTTATACTTCTACTGCTTACCGCCAAAACGACGGACCGTATGTGGTCGCCCTGTCATTTAAGAAAAGGCCCGACATATTGGGTGACTCTTTAATGAATGCAAAAAAACGCCTCTTACTTTTGGAAAAACGCTTTAACAAATATCCCGATCTTCGCGATCAATACAATGTTGTTATACGGGAATACATTAATAAGGGCATTTTATCCGCTGTTTCTGATAATGATTGTATACAGCCTTCTTTTTATTTGCCGCATCACCCTGTCGTACGGAATGATAAAAGTACAACGAAGTTGCGCATCGTTTTAGACGCTAGTGCTAACGATATTTCTTTGAATGACATTTTGCACACCGGGCAAAGTTTACAAACAGACATGTGATAAACTCTAACGTTTAATATTTTATTAAACGTTAGAGTTTATCGCATCGCTTTCTTTGCAGATGTTAGGCAAATGTACTTGTGTATCGAAGTCCAAAAATCCCATCGCGCTTTTCAACGCATTTTATATCGGTTTTCTACAGAAGAAATTATACGAACATATGAATTTAATCGCTTCACATTCGGATTACGTTCTTCCCCTTTCCTCGCACTTCGCACTTTACGCCAGTTAGCCGCTGACGAAAGGGAGTCCTATCCCCTTGCTGCTTCTGTAGTGGAAAGGGATATTTATATGGATGACCTCGTTTCCTCCGCGCCTTGCGTCAACAACGCAGTCAACACCGCCACTCAACTTATCCAAATGTTTCGCCGAGGTGGATTCGAATTGGTTAAGTGGACAAGTAACTGCAAAGAGCTTTTACAACATATACCAGCATCACATCGTCAACAAGACTCGGTATCATTTGATGATAATTACATTTAAAATTTTAGGCCTTCGTTGGTATCCCGCTACCAATAAGTTTTCCTTTCTTGTTTCGCCGCCACCGGTCACTTGTACCAAACGCGCTATCCTCTCCGCAACCGCTCGCTTGTACGATGTTTTAGGACTTGTCGGTCCAGTAATACTTTACGCCAAATTATTAATTAAAGCCTTGTGGGTTCTTAAACTTAACTGGGATGAGACTCCACCCACTAATATTGTCAATACATGGCAGCGATATATATCAGAGTTACCTTTAATCTCACATTTACAGATTCCACGTCATATCGGCGTAAATGAAAAATCCCATGTGTCGCTACTAGCCTTCGCCGACGCTAGTGAAAAAGCTTACGGGTGTATCATCTATTCGCATGTTGTTAACGGAAATAATCCTCCAATTATAACGCTCCTATGTTCTAAATCTCGGGTGTCCCCATTAAAGGTTATAACTTTAGCCACGCTTGAGTTGTGTGCCTTGGTTTTGCTCGCTAAGTTAGCACGCACCGTTTACGATTCTTTGTCATTGAGGCATCCGATCGACAACATTTATGCGTTTTCAGATTCGAAAGTCGCGCTCTGTTGGGCGTGTTCTTCACCGCATAAGTTCAACACCTTTGTTGCTAACCGTATTTCGCAAATACAGTCCTATTTATTACCGGATAACTTTTACCACATCGCCGGCTCGGAAAATCCTGCAGA
Organism: Parnassius smintheus behrii; assembly: GCA_036936625.1. NCBI lineage: Eukaryota > Metazoa > Arthropoda > Insecta > Lepidoptera > Papilionidae > Parnassius > Parnassius smintheus. The sequence continues at coordinate 33,371,723 of JAUPFT010000001.1, read as the reverse complement.
TGATATTTCGCGTGGACTGTCACCCTCACAAATTTTAAATTGTGACCTTTGGTTACATGGGCCTTCGTGGGTTTCCTTGCCGTGTAAAGAATGGCCTGTACAAAGGTTCGCATCAACTCATATCAGTTTGCCAGAAGAAAAGACTGTGTCGCTTGGAGTCAGTGACATGGAAGAAAACCCATTTATCTCGTTAAGCTTAAAATTTTCTAATTGGAATAAGTATTTACGATCCGTTGTTTACGTTTTAAGGTTTTTAAACAAATTACCGCGCATAAATAAAATTATAACCGCATCCGACGTAGAGATTTCTGAAATCACAGTTATTAAAATTGTGCAAGGCATCGCTTTCGCCGAAGATATAAACAATGTTAAAAAAGGACAACTATGTTCATCAACATTACGAAGGTTATCGCCATTTATCACGGACGATGTACTTCGAGTAGGTGGTCGGTTAGATTATTCGTCTTTATCGGATTCCCAAAAGCATCCAATATTGCTACCAAAAAAGGGGCATATTGTTGATCTTATAATTGATTATTATCACTATAAACATTTCCACGCTGGTCCTCAGTATTTACTTGCTGCATTACGGGAGAAATATTGGATATTATCGGCTCGCCGTGTAGTGAGATACCGCATTCATAGGTGTAACATTTGTTTTCGACATAAAACCCAAACCTATTTACCCCATGATGTCTGCCTTGCCTGCTTGCCGCCTAGAGCAGTGTAATGCGTTTACACACACAGGTGTGGAATTTTCGGGCCCACTTTATATCACATTCACGCGTAAACGTGGTATACGAAGCCAGAAGGCTTATTTATGTTTATTTATATGCCTCGTTACTAAGGCAGTGCATTTAGAATTAGCGTCTGATCTAAGTTCGGCGGGTTTTATAGACGCTTTTAAGAGATTTATCTCTCGTAGAGGTCCGTGTCGATTTATATACAGCGATAACGGTACTAATTTTGTCGCCTCGCGTTCATATTTACATGAATTACATGGATTTTTAAAATCAGAAGAATATTATAAGGCATTCAGTCAGGTGCTCACTGATAATCGCATTGTTTGGAAACTCAACCCTCCAAGCGCTCCACATTTCGGGGGTTTGTGTGAGTCCAATATTAAGGTTGTAAAAACCCATTTGTTTCGCGTAATAGGTAAGCAAATCCTCACGTATGAAGAAATGCTTACTACTCTTTGTCAGATCGAGTGTATCTTAAATTCTCGCCCGCTTTATGTATTAAGCAGTGATCCATCGGAACCTACCACACTTACAGCCGCACACTTTCTAAATTTAAAACCACTTGAATGCTTGCCAGCTGCAGATTTAAGCAAGGAACGTATTAATCTGTTATCACGCTTTTCTTTAATAGATTCTTTAGTTCAGTCCTTTTGGAAACGCTTCAGATTCGAATACTTACATACATTACAGAGTAGAGTGAAGTGGAATAAGAACTCTACTTCCATTTCTCTAGGGACGATTGTTCTAATAGACGTGGATAATACTCCACCGCTTCAGTGGCCTCTAGGCGTTGTCACCGAATTGTTTCCCGGTAAGGATGGTGTGGTACGCGTTGCGCAAGTTAAACTAAAGAATTCCACTTTAAAACGCCCTCTTATTAAACTGTGTCCTTTACCAACACAGTGATTAACATAGTTAATTTTACATTATCGTTTATATATTTAGTTTAATTCTTAGGTCATAACGTCGCTTCATTTCGCTACTATATAAGTATTTATCTATATATATCTATATTTTTATACTTTACTTGCTAGTTGAGGATACCTCAAGGCCGGGGGGGGGGGTGTTCGCGCCACCTTGCACTATCGCTTAACGCTTATAAGGGATTCGTTAATTATTATCCAATAAGATTACTGCAAAGCCCATTTCCGGTTTCCTATCTACTGCTTTATGCCCAGCATGTTCATTCGTGTGTTAACGGGCTCACACAAGTTGAGAAGACACGCAATCAACCGCACCGCTTATATCTCGCATCATCGCTCCCGCCCTTGTGTAATTTGGATATTGAATTATACAAGCATATAGTAAAAAGTATAGACATTTGCAATAACGCTATATTTCGTGATTATCTGTGAAGTTGATAAGTGTGAAGACAGCCGGCAGCCATCGAGACACGAGGCAGATCAGCGAAAGTCCAGGTGGGTGCATGCATTCCTTCACGTCCTTCCTATATCCCGAATTTAGGGGATTTGCAATATCACGAATAAATTAAATTCCATTCACCGCTCGCACCGCGCTCATATACAGTCCACTATTCTATTAAAATTAATAGCCGCACCGCATAACATTATTTAATACATTTGAACCAGCAGTTTGGTGGTTGAAGGCCAAACGCCAAATCCACCAGACGGATTCAACTCGGCTAGGCAGCGTTCGGGAAATTACGACATATATTCTCGTCAGGTATACCTCAATCTCTAAAAACTAGATTGTACAACCAGTGCGTGTTGCCAGTGATGACTTACGGATCCTTCACTGCTGGCCGTATGAGGACGCTCAAGGTCGCTCAGCGAGCTATGGAGAGGGCTATGCTCGGAGTTTCTCTGCGTGATAGACTCAGAAATGAGGATATCCGCAGTAAAACCAGAGTGACCGACATAGCCCAACGGATTAGTAAGCTGAAGTGGCAATGGGCCGGCCATATAGCTCGAAGAAGCTTCTAAACCTCCCGCTGCTTAGGGACCGGGCCAGAATACGTCCGGACATCGTGAATCCAGTTGTGGTAGCCTGTAATTCGTTGATGCGGCTGGATTTACCGGTGGACGAATGGTCCTTCTTGTTGCTCCGCATCGTGTTGTCCCGCCTGCCTGTCGATCTTCGGATCCGTTTTGAGGAAAGGTACGGCGGGGACGGCGCCTCCTATGTTCCGCTCTTAAGGGACCTGCTGCGGTTCTTGGAGGAGCAGTGCCGGCAAATTGAGAACGGAGTGGGCACCGTCGACGACCTACGGGTTGCCAACCGAGCCGTGCCCGGGTAGAGGCGGAATCCAGCGGACAAGTCATCGCCGACCCCCCTAAGATCGAGCGGAGCTCCCGCGGGAGAGCACCGCCCCCTACCATCTTATATTGGCCTAGCGGCCAGGGAGGCGCTCCCCCTGCTCCTATTGTCGAGCACCCGATCACCGGGTGGCGCTCCCCTGCCGGCCACCGTGCCCCTGGGTTTGAAGGGGGTCCCTCCCTCGACCAGTCGGGGGGTCGCCCCCCAGGGTAGGGGGGATTCGTCCCCCCCTCAGCGTGTTGAGAGGAACTTCACGGCCACTCAGCGGTCAGCTAGACCCTTCTCACCCCCGTTACCTGAGTGGCCTCGACTGGAGTACCACCCTCCCCCCTTTGGTCGGTACCGGTACTATGGGGTTCCTGCGACCTCGAATCTGTCCCGGGCCTCAAGGCCGAGGTTCCCCGAAGCTTCGCAGGTCAACGCGTTCGGTGATTTCCAACCACGGGTCATAGAGATGCCGCCGGAATGCCGCTTTCGGAACCCCAGGTTCGAGTGCCGGTCCGATGGAGGCAGCTCCAGCTAGGTAGCTGCCGCCCTAGCTACCACCACGGCCGCCTCCACTGATCTTTTGAGCCGTCAACAGTGTACTTGTCAAACTGTTCTATCCGACGGCCTCAGTGAAGATGTATAACCCGAGTGGCGATTGATTAACGGTTCGCGCTCTATTGGATTCTAGTTCATAACGCAGTCTGGCCTCCACTTGGTTGGTGGGAAGACTAGGGCTCCCCTGGGCTCTTAATCACGTCCAATGGTAGGTATCGGAGGTGCTGAGCCTCCTGCTCCTAGGGGACAAGCGGAGTTGGTGTTTAGCCCTGCCAGCGAACACCTTCACATTCTGGTTAAAGTAAATGTCCTCGGTGACATTGTAGGTTTTCTCCCTAACGTCCGTATAAATGACAGCGCGGTTCATTGTGCGTCGGGTTTGAGACCGGCAGACCCTCAATGATCCCAACCTGGGCCTATAGATTTGTTGCTGGGGGCCGACGCGCTGGGGTTCATCTTGTTAGGCGAGATACGAGCCCTACAGCCCGGTGGCTTGTCAGCCATATCCACTGTATGTGGGCACAGTTTCTTTGGACCGGTTCTGTGTTCTCCACCTCCTCAGATGGCCGACTCTCTGGTGGGCGTGTCCTTTTAGCACGTCATCCAGCGGTTCTGTGAAATTGAGGAGCCACCACACGCGTCTCGAGTCAACCCTCTGGACCGTGAGTGCGAGTTGTTCTACCAGAACAATACCGGCCGTCGTGTCGACGGTCGTTTTGTCACTCGCTTACCCTTTCTTGACTCACGGCCTCCTTTGGGCTAATCTCGTATCCTGGCCGAAAAGAGGTTGCTTTTCATGGAGCGCCGTATGCGGCGTGACCCAACCTTTCGCGACAAATATGTCGAGTTCATGCTCGAGTATCAAGAGTTGGGTCACATGTCGCCGTCCAACTTCGACTGGCGGTCACAGGAGCACTACTTTCTCCCTCACCATGCGGTCCGATGAGGACCCCTGGAAGTAAAATTCGGGTAGTTTTTGACGGCTCCACCCCCTCGTCAAACGGTGTGTCCCTGAACCAATGTCTCCACTCTGGTCCTAAATTGATCAAGGACATATCCGACATTTTGACCCACTTCCGTCGGCACCAAGTAGTTTTTGTAGCCGACATTCGGATGATGATTCGACAATCAGTGGTCCATCGTGATGACCGTCGATATCAGCTGATATTGTGGCGCGAGAAGCCCAGCGATCCGTTACAGGTGTTTGAGTTGAACACCACCACCTATGGACTCCGGTCCAGCCCGTATATCGCCATGCGAACCCTCCTCGAACTCGCTGAGAGACAGCGTCTAAAATACGCTCGGGGTGCTTCTATTTTGGAGACTTCGGTCTACATGTACGATATTTGCACGGGCGCCTCCACTGTCAAGGAGGCTCTTGTATTGCGAGACGAATTGATTGCCATCCTGAAGTCCGGAGGTTATGAGTTTCGCAAATGGTTGTCGAACTCCCCTCATATTTGGAAGGACCTCTCAGGAGACTAATCCGTTGGGTGATTTCGGTCACTCTGGTTCTACTGCCGATATCCTCATTCCTAAGTTTATCCTCCTAATCTTTCCAGCTTCAGCAGTGCCACGTATTTTAGGGGGCTTGACATATCGCAATCCACGGGTTCTTGATCGAACACGTAATTGCCTTTGTTGGTGGATGTTGCGCAAGAGGAAGCTGCCAAAAACCGTGAATGTAAACTATGGCCAGAATTTGTAGTAAAGTAAGTAAAGTAGGGCCACTACGAAGTTAAAGCACAAATTAAATCTTGAGACTCGAGAGAGAATTAATTCTCCAGACTCGCACTTACTAAAACCTCATGGTGTTCTACCTCCGCCGCAAATTGACAGGGCCACGCAAGTGCTTTCATTCACACCCGCGGACCCTCCGGCGACAGCCGCCCAATGGCAGCCCCTATTCTGTTGCTGACTTTATCGTTCATGTGGCTCGACATCATCAGGCGACCTTTCGACACTTGGCTATGGCCCTTGAGTTTGTGGGAGAATGAGGAAAGAAGAAATAAAAAAAACATTCGAAATAATAATTTAATACTCTTATACTTACTGGTACTGATACCACCAGAAAATATTGTCGGAATACTGCATTTTTTCAAAGTGGTGCAGTTCTCATGCCTAATAAAACAGTCATCTGTGAAATGTTCACAACAAATATGATTATTTTGTTTCGGACGACGGTTCACAATATTTATGCTTTTAAACCATAATTTTAGTCTAGGTTAAGTAAAATAAACATTTGATAATCATCTGTTGTTGGCAACTTTGTTTGTTAACAGATATGGGTAGGAAAGAACATCGATAAGTATTATAGACAAAGAACTCGACAACCCTATTGAATTTTACTGTTTATCAAAACTCAGTAATATGCAGCCAAACATTTTGGTATATATGATATTAAGATTAGTACCAATTTTAAGTATATATATTATCAAAAGGTTGTAATTTGTTTAATATTAGCTAAAAATTCACTTACTTGTGAAATGTTATACCACTTCCCTTTTGGTAACGAGTTTTACAGATTGAGAGAGTGTGCGTACACTCTCATTATTATTAAAATAATTCTTATTATGTAACTAATATTATACACAATTAAACAACGTAAAATACTTTCGCTTTTTAGTTTAAAAGTTCAAAATACAGATTTTTTTAAATAAGACAACTGATTTTGGCATATTATGTTAATTTTAGTTTTCAAGATGACCGTTAGGGTTGACATTTTGTATGGTATAGCCTGTCCAGCGTTTTTTTTTTTTGCGCCCGAAGCAAATATGGGCAACCCTCCGGAAAGCGGGGGAGGGAGGCGGTGAATGCTCATAGCATACCACGCAGCCGGCTGCGTGGTTATGTGGAGACTTTTACCCACTAAACACCGCCTTTTAGGAATTGGCTTAACGATCTGACTAGAGATCTCTAAGCCGTATACGAACGCGACCCTCCTTGGCAGAAAGGAGGGCGCAAGCGGTGAAAAGCCGCTTAGAAAAGTGACTTACTAAGGCAGATTAAGGGATGTGTTACGTAGGCTCGGCCTGAGCCGCCAGGAGGCAGTTCAGGTCAGCCGAAAGCTTGTTGGGGGGTCCCAGAGAGAGTTTCTCGGTCTGCGCACACTATAGCGAGTGTGGATAGGGGCTGCATAGGCAGCTGTCTCACGAATGAGATGATTTGGGTGGGACTCTGAGGCTTTGAAAAATCTCTCAGAAAGTGATTTAAGGAACTGCTGGATTGTTGGGAGCTCTAAGTTTCGATGTAGGTCGGCATTACGGACATAATTAAAGGGCGAGTTAGGGGCTCTACGACAGAATAGATTTTGAACTATTTGAAGTTCATTTATAGCTTTGGGCTTAGCATGTGCGAAAATGGGGGCCGCGTAGATCGTGACAGGTCGTATGCAGACCTTATATAGGGTTCGCTTGTTGCGGAGGGACATTTTACTGTGTCTGCCCAACATGCTGTTGAGCCTACCCATGTAAAAACGTGCGGTGCGAGTAACCTTCTTGATATGGGGCTCGAAAGTGAGCCTTGCATCAAGGGTGACGCCTAGGTATTTGGCTTTAGTTTGCCATGGGACAGGGGTTCCTAACATCCTGATTGGCGGAGTGGTGGTGAGACGACGTCGTTAAATTCGAAGCAAACGGCGGAGCTTTTCTCCGGGTTTACGTCGATACGCCATTTTTGGAACCAAGCTCTTAAGTCGCTTACTGACTTTTGGATCTTGTTCCGAATCTGTGGTAGTGAGTTGCCTTTAGAGTAAAGGGCTGTGTCATCTGCAAAGAGGGCTAGTTTAACACCATTCGACGGGATAGGGATGTCGTTGGTGAATAATATGTATAGGAGGGGAGCAAGCACAGAGCCTTGAGGGACACCGGCTTTTACACACACTAATAAAAATTATGTTATATTTTGTTAATTATGTTAAATTATGTTATCATATCTATATTACTCATTCAATTTAGTAAAACATTTATACCTGCCACAGTTTTTCAAATCGTCCAGGGTTAACTTTCGGAGAATTCCATAAGACAATAAGTCAGCATTTATATCCCTCATTATAAGGTGTGTAAAAAAGATGAAACAAATAAATAAAATCCTAATTGGTACCCTTGACAAGAAGCTGGCTGTGACAATACAATAGTACAAAAAGCTTAAAAAGTCAAAGGTTTGGTCTACGTACTTGCGAACCTTTTTCGGACATAAACTGCATCAAAAGTGTTTATTACGCTAATAGCATTTGTTCTCCCTATTATATTACGCATTAAACGACAAATTAAATAATTCAGGCGAAGTTTATAAGGCATTTGAATTATAGCATTCATGCGTATATACTTTATTATACTTACTGTGTTATACGTTCTTAGAAAATAGTCGTAAAATATGATGATGTTACTGCGCCCAAAATAAGTATTTTTTTTTCTCGTTTCCTAAATTTTCATTCACTTATGTTCATTGGTTTTGGTTCTAGATTGTTAATATCGGTATGAAGTTTAGAAAATACCTGTGAAGTAAGAATTGCAAACTTATTTTTTCGTTTTATATAAAATGTTATTATTTAATAGTCCTCAGCTGTTAGCAGTTATTTTTAAAAGGGCTTATACTATTCTCACTTTCGATTAATTTATTTATCTTATTATCACTTCCTGTTGGGGGCGAACTATCCATAATCTCCTCTGGTTCCTAAAACATCAAACATATTTGGAGTTTCAAAACGGATGTAATGATATTATTATTAATAATGCTATTGGTATGTTGGTATCCCATTGACTGTATGCTTTTTTGACATAATTATATTAAATAATATGTAATTAAAATAAAATTAAAGATAATTAAACAATAAATGTATTCCTACGATGTATAAAGTAGGAATTGTATTTAATTACAGGCGTCGCCATTTCCCTTTGTTAACAAAACAATGTTTGGAGAAGTGTTTTGAGCAAATGCGGCTATTTTTTGTCCAAGGGTTTTGTGACCGTGGAATTACTCTCATCCAGTTTTTTTCCAATTCCTTATCATTTTTAAGCATACTAAATATAAAGAATAAAAATAAAAACAACAAAAATATGAGGAAGAAATATGTCGATATGGCGTTGTCGACTTTGCCGATATGCCTTAAAACCGCATCACTATTGTTTGAAATAAATTATATACCTATTTCAATGAATTTTAGCGAATATATATAACAAATACAGTCTCATTTATACAAAAAACTGACTTGTTATTTTCAAAATAATGTGAAATATAGTTTACTTACAGTTATAATGTAATTTTATTCCAGTATAATAAAAAAGTACACATCAGTGGAAGCCCACGAATTCTGAACTATGTCCCTTACGGGAAGAATGGGATTTGCATCCTAGTATAAAACAAGCCATCTCCATTAATATATTTTATTTAAAGATATAATTTTATAATAATATTTTTAGTAAAATATTAAAGACAACAGACGTCAAACATCACAATAAATAATACGACTTAATTAAAATTACATTTGTCAAATAAATCAGCCATTATGATCTTGGACAAAATAAATACGATCTTATTAACTTTTTTATTTAGTAGTGTAAAAAGACCAAAGATGACCACTTGACATTTCTTTTTCCACGCATGAATTATACGCAACATCTTTGAATATATTTGTCACTCTTTGACTCATTTGAAAATTATATTAGAAAAAGCAAAACATGTATATTGACTCAATTTATGTAGAATTGTAGGTTCTCTCTATGCATACATATGTATGTAATTACTATAAGGTTTTTCTTGCTCCCCCCCCTGACATTGATAGATTTGTTGTTTAGGAATTAACGCGCATGGCCTCTCCAGTTGGTTGAATACTCAAAGGTAGGAAGCTATAAACCTCTGAAATTATACTACCTTCGAGACCGTAGACAGAGAAACCTATAGACAAATTGACGCCTTCTTTCGCATTCGCGCACGAAAAAGATAGATTTATGCATACGTCTTGCATAGAAATGAGACAGAGCGGTGTGATTGTTTGTCCCTTTCTCCGTTCCGGTTTTTTTGTTTAGCAATGTACACTTTGTTAAACAACTTTGCCAGTTCGTAGCGATCTAAGGAGTTTACAAGTTGGTTTAAGTGAGAAAAAAGTGTTTTGTGAGCTTAAGATTGGTGAATCTTGTTCAGTTCAGTTCTTAGAACAATTAAATTTTTTATCTAAATATGTTTAAGTCATAAAGATTATTGTATAACCTGAAAATACGTTATCGTTCTTTCTCAATCAAGGCCACGCTAATCATTAGTCTAATAGGTTTCTCTGTCTACGTTCGAGACAAACTTCGAGTTGGTGACACTGACGGCGGAGAGTTGGCCGAGTTGACAATGGCAAGTGGCAACATTAACTTGTACTAAAACTGAAAGCGTTGTAATTTACCTACATCATTATATTCTAAACATTATATTTGTTTGTTATCTGTAATTGATTAGGTTTGGCTTTCGGTTTATAAGTAACAGCGTACTGGAAATTCAATTAGAAGTTTGGTGTTTAATTTGAAATTTACTGTTATATGCTGTGAAACTACCACCATAGTGAAAGTGCAATACAAATACAATGGGTGACGCTTGTCAAGCCTGTCTGACACGAATTCCCCATGCCACCCTTATTGCTACTATTATGTGCTGTTTGGGCGTGGGAGTTTTTTGTGGTACTATGTATCGGGGTTCTGCTCTATCAATACTTATGTTCGATGAAGTGTTCCATTTTAGACTCATATGGATCGAAGCTTTGCAAATGATTTTTATTGTGGGCAGCGCATGTATGGCAGCACTCGGCTTTATGCTGTTGTGCTTGGGATGCTTAACAACAGGTGCAACTAGACAAAAAGTATACAGAGCATGGAGGGCACGTGTTGGAGGAAGAATATCATGTGCTGTCTTCATGATCATTACGTATATTTTGACATTTGTCTGGATTGTACTGTTGGGTTTTCTAGTAATAACGACGTTTTTATTCACAATATTTTGGAAATTATGTTCAAAACCAAAAAATATTGAACTGTCAACATGTATTGATTTCACTCAATTTGATTTTATGTTTCCATCTAGCGTTAAACAAGAGGATATGAGGATTTGTGAGGCCCACAAAATAAAGCTATTTTGTAAAGATTATGTTGAAAAAGCAGAATTCATGTTTATTCTTGCGATGGTTTCATGCATTCTTGTTATATTGAGCTTAGTTCACTATTTGATGTGCCTGTCTGCCAATTATGCACACATTAGAGATCATGAGAAGTTTCAAGAGTTACAAGAACTGCAGTATCTGACTAACCCTGATTTACATGCCTCAAAGGATCGTTTCTAGTATATGGCCCGTGCGCCACTTCTGCGCTCCCTTGAAGCTACTACAAAAATGTGACAGTTTTAAACTGAACTTTGAGTTAATGAAATGTTTTGTGTTCACTGAAAAAACTATTAAGACTGATACTCAGTGGGTGTATTATCCACAACTTAAAATTGTATTTCACATATCTAAACCTTATGTTAATTGGTGACATTATTTTGATGTACTTACCACCATGATGATAATAAATTAGATTCTACATGTCTTTGACATTCCAGTAAAATAAGTACTTTTAAGCATTGTCTTTAACAAAAAAGGAGAGATATGGTACTAAGCTGCATAAAACGCTATTGTTGCATACACAAACAAATTTTTTTTGAGATAACTACTTTTAATTCCTTTAATAGTCTCTGCTTATTTTACAAATGTACCAAACATACAGGCAAAATAAAAAAAAGTTACTTTTCATGTGTAAGAAATTTTGTGATAGAGCTATGATTATAGCATGTCTTGTTTCTGTTGTTTCCTTATCTGTATAGGTAAGCTTGTGTGCACAGAGCATGTAATTCAATTTGCGATTATATAATGTTCAGGAGTACCATATGTTCTCCCTTTTGTTTATATTAATTGTATTATGGTGTTTTAAAAAAATATGCAAATTCTATTAAACAGTGGTATTCTATTAAACATGTTTCTCTTATGATTTTATCGTGACAATCATGTTAACATGGTATGATTATATTTCTAACAAATTGTTTTTTTTATATTGTTAAACTGTTTCTATTTTTAATTAAGCTTCTCTATAACTACACATGCTATTACCCATTGCACCTCAATTGAGACATTGGATTTCATTAATTTTAAGTTTCAATACATATATAAGTGTAAAAAAATTATCCTTAAACTTTCTTAACCCATTCAATGCCTTTAGTGCCCACAGGCGGCATGACAATCTTTATTCACATGCCGAGGACGCCCATCGGAGTCTCATTTTCAAAGCAAAATTTCTCAGTCGAACAATAATAAAAGACCTAATATTTTTTAATGCCATATTTTACATTAATATAGGTATACTGGGAATGGCCCGAGGATATCAGCAATTTAGAAAAATGCTGATTCTAAGGTTACATGCCGAAGCCGCCCGTCATCAGCATCTTTAATAAATAATCAGAGTTTATCAACCTTTTCATGTTACGTGAATGTAAATCATTATTTGTCGGCTAATTAACGACTTGGTAAAATATAAATATATTAAATTCCAGTCTGTATAAAAATTTATAATAAATTTACAGGATGGAATTGATGTTCGAATTGCATATAGATGGTAGTGGTATAATCACATGAATATATATTAGTTTATTTTCTTGGTTTGAATTTTAACCAATCAAGATTTGATTCATTAGTCTTGACCATGAGGAAGCGGAAAAAAATTATTTTGATACTGCGTATTTGAAGAAGTGACAGCATCGCACATGCCTAATAGATGGATCAAAAGATAGGTAATGCTTCAGGGTCGACTACTGTTCTAATTGGATGTGCCATTAAAGACAAATTTTAAACAAAAGGAGTCAATAAGTGATTTCTCACTCTATGTTTTGGTAATTTATTGACCATGTAAAAGCGATAAAACAGAAGATAAATAACTGTAAATTTTTTCAGAATCGAAGCTTTGTTTGAATATAAATATGTATATGAAGTTTACTAATAAATTGAAAAGGATCTTTGTAAGTTAAAAAAAAGTTTAATGTTTCCTGATTTAAAAAAAAGCCATAATAGTATTTGTATAGATGGGCTCCTTAGAATGCTTTAGCAAGATGCCTTAGACGCCGTTGGGTGGCCGCCTTCAAATATATGACAGCATGGGGGTAATGTAATGTGTTTCTATTTACAGGAGGCAATGAATGTGTTAAACACAAAGTGTGTAAAAGATTATTTGTGATATTTAATAATTTTCATGGTTTTATATTTACGCAAAAATGCACATTTTGAATTGAAAATGTGGTACTGTAGTATTCTTATTTATATTAGCCTATGTATTATTTTCTACCTAATATTAAGAAATTAAAAATGTTTTATTGATACAGTTACTTTAATTTATACATATATGTATACAATAATGTTCATTCAGTAATAAGTACAATGGTTCTATATTAGTTTAGGATAAACTATAAATTTAAATAGGCAACATGGAACTATATCAAAATGTAAATTTAATGTTCTTTAATGTTTTTTGTGGATAATTGTTAAATTTTAATACAAAATCTTAAAATATATCTTTGTCACTGCCTTTAATAATAAATATTAATTGTAAATCACACAATTAATTCACAATTAGCTTTTAAACTGTACTGAAATTAGTTTTCCAATTATGTATTTTAATCAATTAGATATAAGGTCAATTAAGCCATATCAAAATACATCTGTTCAATTTCAAAAAGAGAAATAATGGTTCTAAAGTGGTGTTTATAGATGAATTAAAGACAATAACATAGAAAATAGATCTCCCAACTGCAAGTCCATAACTGCAAGTGCTTCACACAATGGACTAATTGTAGTAAAATTATGCTTAGCTGTTTGAACTGAATCTATTAGAATAGTGTTACACAAAATAAATTTTGATCATTTTATGGATAGTGTTTTAGTATTCACTGTTTTCTCAGTTTTTAACCAATTTCAAAAAGGGGAAGGTGATATGGGTGACAAATAATTACACAGTCCATCTGATGGTAAGCGGATGCTGTGGCCCACAGACATCTACATCTATCCTCAATTACGAATCAAAATGCATATGCATTGCATCGAACTATATTACTAGTGTATAAAACAGACACACCGAATCAAAAGTTTGCTTCATTTTGGTCAGAGTTAGAACTAAAGTTCTAATATAGCGCGAAAATAATAGTAACATCGTCTAACCAAACTATTTAAATATATGCGACCAAAACATCATAAGCGCCAGGAATTTCAAGGCGCTTACACGTAACGTAATGTACAACAAGTGGCTCCCATAGATTTTATATTTTGTACGATTCTCGTGAGCATTGTAACACGAAAAATTTAAATTAAAGAGTTTTTAACGTTTTTGTCTACTTACTGATGAAATGTTAAACCATTACTTTTTTGATGTTCTGGAGTGCTTACTGCAGTATTTAAGAACACAACCAGGTATTTTGAAGTTGTTATTTATGCGAAGCGAAAACAACGCGTCTGTGCGGGCGTTGGACACTCACCAAACAGTTGCAGTACAGTGTACCGCAAAGCGTGGCGCAAAATCATGCAAGGCGTTGTCTTCTCTATAGGTATAATCTTATGGTAGTAATACCTCAATGACGCATTGTCACATAAGGACTAAGAGTAAGATGGAATGTTTCATTTCTAGTTAATAGCGTCTCCAGTTCTTTGCACTCACCATATAAAACACCACAGCATTAATTAAATAAAAATAATACTATTTTACGCTGGTAAGCTGTGAGTGCATGTTCCTACCCAGGTTTAGCCGCCCCATTCATGCTTAACCGTAATACATCTGCAGCGTAACTATCACGTATAAATAGTAGCTATCGCTTCTTCAATACGAGCTATATTGAAGTGGTGTAAGCCGCATGCATTTGTAGACATGTCTGTTCAGTTTCTTGAATGCTGTCAAATCTGCTGAACACTGCAGCTTCATTTCCTGTCTAACAGCCATAAGATTAAGAGTGTGATTGGAGATTTTTTGTGTTCTTCTGTGACGGTTTAGGAACCGTATATTACCTTATAGAACTTAGCTCCGATCGCATGGACAATTTCCATAAGCTTGTCATTCATATCGTCCACTGTCAGATACAGTCTTCTAGTCACTAAAAACGGTTTTGTAACTGTGGCTGAAAGTTTTCGGGGCTTTGGATTAGAGCACAAGGAGGACGGAGCGATGACTTCATAAGACGAGACCTTTTCCACTTAACGTTTAGGTTCAGCGTACCTTTAAGCATTTGGTGATCGCTGCTAGTTTACACCTTCGCGATCACTGAGACATCACTGAACATTTTCCGTTTAGCCGTCATAATAAAGTCAATCTCATTTTTTGTCCAACTCGGGGCTCGACTTAATAAAGAGTTCCTCTTTCTCCATGAAGTCAGCTAGCTGCTGGCTTCTTGGTTTCCATTGCCCCATTCAAAATTTTCCTTCCTTCAGATCACAGTTTTCTCTTGGGGCTAGTTTTGCGTTGAAGTCTCCCATTAACACTGTGTAGTGGGTTTTGAAGGAATCCATCTCCTTAACGAAATGTGCCGAGGTTGGTGCGTAAACTTGTAAGACCTTCAACGAATATCGCTTGGTGATTCTGAATATAAGGTGCGCAACACTTGTTGACACACTCGCAATCTTTACAACGTTGTTAACGAGAGACTTGTAAACGAAAAATCCAACATCCTTGTCCAAAATCCAATCCTTGGGACAGATATTCGTCCTCCCGGTGATAGAACAAGTTGCCGAATTCGAGAATTACCGTGTCCTCCTCCTCTCTTCGGACCTCTGACAATGCTATATGATCCCAGTGCAACATGTCTATTTCTTCTTCCAGCTCCAGGATCTTCTCATCAGTCCTCAGAGCTCACGCTGCGTGCGTTGTATGTTGCCAGGTCGAGTCGTTCTAGGTTGCAACCGAACCTCCACCGGAGATTCTTAGCACCCCCACCCCGTTACCATAGTCGCCACCGTAGCTAGGAATAGCGGGGCCGCCGGGTACTGGGGGCCGTCTCTTCGTAACTATTATCATGGGGGATGTTCGCCATAGTTGCCACACTTGACGAGCGAGTTGGTAACCGCAGTTTTTTATTGTACTGTTGTTGGTATCAGGAAGACGCTGCTGCCTGTTTCCCTCTATCGCCTCTTACGATACCCACGGGAAGACACGGGGTAGCGGATATTCTTGACCGCTACTTCACGGCAGTAACCATTTTGTATTTAATTGATAGACTTACTTTGCGGTAATCCATTATAATAAAGAGTTACTTTGCAACCATCCGCTCAATTAACTAAAATGATGTGTCTTACCTTGTTTGAAGAGCACCTCCTGCCCTCCCTCAATTGCGTGCACTAATCCCGCTACCACTAATCCCAGCACCACTACTCCCAACACCACTATTCTAGGAAAGACACACCATCGACGATAATACGACATGTGTTTCGGCTCTACACGAGGCATCTTAAGATGATGTAGACTCTACGGCGGCTGACTGCTAAGTACTTAGCGGTTATAAAGAAGGAATAGTCTGAATCCTACTATAATTATATTCGTTGAGGACTCTGATTCATCAGCAGCCAGTGATAATGTCAGTAGAGCGTCGCTTATCCGAACGTCGATCAATCGAACGATCGCTTAACCAAACTGCTACAATACCACGCTGAGTTGCGACAACCGCAGCAGCCCGCCAGTCAGAAACCGCGTTGTTCCAAACACGTAGTGTCTATTGTTTACACCCCACAAAAAGCGCCTGGACGAACAGTTCAAAATGGAATGGTTTATAGAAGTTTTTGTACCCACTGTAAAAGCCCATGAGCTAAAGAGTGGCAAAAGAGAGAAAAATTTATAACTCCTTGATAATGCACCAACTCATCATGTACCATCCTAACGAAAAGGACGAATTTATAAAATTGATGTTTCTTCAACCTAACGTAACCTCCTTAACCAATGTGTTATTGAGACTTTCAAGAGATACTACAGAAAAGAATTGCTACGGAAGTTGTTGCTAGAAAGAGAAGAGCAGCTTGGGACAGTTTAAAATAACAGACTTTAAAAAAGTCTGAAATAAAATTTTGAAAATAGCAGAAAGTTCTCAAAGCGAAAGTGAAAATGAAGAACAGAATGATATGTCTGAAATGCTAAATATGCTACAAAAACTCAATTGCCATGAATGTGACGAAGAATACGTTCAAGTAAGGATGACTGTCGACGATGCAAATTGCAGATCCAGAGCACCAAATCTTGCAGGATAGCGACATTGTCGACCTCGAAGTCATGAGTGATAAAAAGCTGATGCCGCCAGCACCTCATCAATCAGTGGTTCAGAAAATTAAGTCGAAATTATTCCTACTGAAAAAATCTCTTCCTAAATTTATTATAATACTAGTTTATCAAGTTCTACACCTGTTTATCGACTATTTCGTTTGATGGAATAATTGTAATACGCTAGTAATATATAAATCAATGTTGTAAGGCCACATAAACGGAACATGAAAGATGAACTCTTTATAATAATAGCTACTATTTACTCAGTATTACTCGTGTTCATAATCAGTGAAGTAAGCTACTATTTTATTTTGAAAATATGTATTTTATACTTTAATTGAAAACCATTTAGTGTTTTTATTTAAAATTAAAAAATAACCCGGCATTTGCATTTTGAATTTAAGTACTTTTAATAAACAATTTTGCACATATCTGGATGTCTGTGTCTGGCAGTGACATAACAGCACCAGCACCAGCAGTGTTTGCTGCATAGAGTACTTTTATATAGGGAAGTCTGCTGTCTGTATTCTGACAATTATCAATTATTTCAAAACATTTCATACCTTCAAACATCGATCACTAATAAAGAACTTCGAAAAACTATAAACACTGTGTAATATATTTATTAACGCCATCTGTTGAATATTTAACGCATTCTACGAATAACAACAATACGGGTTAATTTTCTTATGCTCATCAGATGTCGCTGATGTATGATTACATAGTGTCTAATCTCATTACCATTGAAAAGTTACGCTATAAATAAAAGTTTTTCCGTTCATCGGTTCAAGTAATATTTTGTGTGTAGGTATATACACACAAAATAATGTATTCTTCCCCCCCCACATTAGGATTTTCTCCTTTATCGTGGAGGTAGTACATACTTACATAAATTGGGCAAACATCTAAACCCCTAACAATTATTTGTAGGCCACCGTGAGTGATCCAAACCCACGGTCATCAACGCCGTAACTCATTATGAAGCCACTGCGCCACGAGTCGTGGACTTTTTTTTGAATTTCTTCTGCTTTTAGGAATATCCGTAGTTTGGTTTATCCATTTTAAATCTAATTATTACTCAATATAAAATATAACCAATATTTGAGAGATAAATAAAAAGAAACTAACAAATTAATATCCACTGTTATGAAATCTGTCAAATATTATACACACATATATATATATATATATATATATATATATATATATATATATATATATATATATATATATATATATATATATCCTATACTATTAAACGAGCAATTCTTGTATATATATATATATCTATATAAACGCGATCTCGGAAACGGCTCCAACGATTTTCATAAAATTTTGTGTGCAGGGAGTTCCGGGGGCAATAAATCGATCTAGCTAGGATTTATTTTTAGAAAATGTCTTTTTGTCCGTGTTTTTAGGCAATGAAAAACTGCTATAATATCGTTAGAATAAGAAGGTAAATTTTGACGGCTTATTAATGATTACAAATAGCTTAATGGTATATTGGGCGGTCACAAAATCGTAATACCATGGTTCGAGCCCAGACCGGCCGACCGACTTTTTTTTATTTTTTTTTAAATTCCTTTCTTTTTTGTGAAAATCTATTTTTTTCGAGCCCTTTTTTTAGTATTTTTTAAAAACACGAAAATTTAAATTAAACTAATTGCACTCATGATTTTTTAATCAAATAAACAGTTCAGTTTTTTTCTATTATGTCGCTACGATCAATAAATATTATTCGTATTTCATCAGTATGTAATTTGTATCTAAATATAATTTCCAAAACACACGAATCAAAAAAAAAACCGAGCGAAAATTACCGAGCAAAGCTCGGTCAACCGGGTACTATATATATATATATATATATATATATATATATATATATATATATATATATATATATATATATATATATATATGAGGTGGCATACAAGTCAGCGCCGCCCTAGTGGCAGAAAAAATCGTGGTCGCTCTCATTTAATAATAAATAGTTATTAACTATTCATCATCATCATTACAGCCCTTTACAAGTCGACTGCTGAACATAAACCTCCCTTAAAGGAATGCCACAAAGCACGTTCCTGAGTCATGCATCCATAGAATTCCTGCATGTCTTACAATGTCGTCACTCCATCTAGAAGGGGGCCACTCTACACTACGCCTACCAGTACGAGGCTGCCACTCGAAAACCTTTCTTTCCTATCTTTTGTTGGTTTGTTTATGATATTTACCAACAGTAAATATTATATAACATGAAAAATATTATTAAGTCACCAGTTATTATCAACACTGAACAACAGAGTTTTTTACGTGGTAGAGCCATGCTGCAGTTATATTAGTAGTATAGTTGTAGCACGAATGGGTCGGCTCGACCGGGGAAGGACCACGCTCTCACAGAATACCAGCGTGAAATAGTAGCTTAATGCTGCTGTATTTCGTATGGTGAGTGTAGAGAACCGGAGACCCTTTTTACTGGAAATGAGGCATTCCATCTCAGTCCTCACGGGTGACAACGCATCTGCATTTTGATTTGTAATGGAAGATAGATGTAGATGTCTATGGGCCGCAGCAACCACTTACCATCAGGTGGACTGTGTGCTCGTTTGTCACCCTATTCTATAAAAAAAAAAAAAAACAGAGGACGTTACTTACTTATTTGGGACATGTATACCGATGATCTGTAATGCTTCACTAAAAAATAGCAAGTAACTTACAATTTTATTACTTAGAAATATTTAAATTAAAATAAAAAATTAAAATTAAGGAAGTTTCTTATGTCCACGAATTTTATCTTATAAATAATACTAATTTAAAATATCATTTCTTCATAAAACTGTTTATTATATGCATTTATGCAAACTCAAATCAGAATAAAAGGAATCTTGTTACAAACTGTTATGAATCTATTGAGCCACTGTAGTACGTTTCTAGGGCAGGCGGAAAAAAGTATATTGACCTTTGACGATATCATCGGGGTAGGCAATCTTTTTTGTTTAGGTTCATTTTTTTATCCTTTTATCATTACATACATCGTCAGAGTGAAAGATAAGGGTGCCGAGTGCGAAGTTCTTTACAGGCCCAAAGTCTATTATTATATAAGTACCCGGTTGACCGAGCTTTGCTCGGTATTTTTCGCTCGGTTTTTTTTTAATTCGTGTGTTTTGGAAATTATATTTAGATACAAATTACATACTGATGAAATACGAAATATATTTTTTGATCTTAGCGACATAATAGAAAAAACTGAACTGGTTATTTGAATAAAAATCATGAGTGCAATTAGTTTAATTTAAATTTTCGTATTTTTAAAAAATACTAAAAATAGATTTTCTCAAAAAAGAAAGGAACTTGAAAAAAAAAATAAAAAAGTCGGTCGGTCGGTCCGGGCTCCAACCATGTTATTACGATCTTGTGACCGCCCAATATACCAATTAAGCTATTTGTAATCATTAATAAACTGTCAAAATTTACCTTCTTATTCTAACGATATTGTAGCAGTTTTTCGTTGCCTAAAAACACGGACAAAAAGACATTTTCTAAAAATAAATCCTAGCTAAATCGATTTATTGCCCCTGAAACTCCTTGCACACAAAATTTTATGAAAATCGTTGGAGCCGTTTCCGAGATTTTATATATATATATATATATATATATATATATATATATATATATATATATATATATATATACAAGAATTGCTCGTTTAAAGGTGTAGGATAAAGAAAGAAGATTATCCTGTACCTACATGAATTAAAAAGCAAATTAATATTAATTTAAGTTTATTATTTATAAATCATGAGTTATTACAATTTTCATTATTACATCAATGTTAGATAAGTACTTTAATAAGTAGGTAGGTAGGTAGTTGTTTAAAACATAACCACTTCTTGGCAGTCAGGTAAAAAGTAGAGATGGGCCGAATATTCGTTTTATATTCGGTATTCGGCAGGTTTACCGAATATTCGTATTCGGTCGAATATTCGGCTAAATCACCGAACATTCGAACCGAACATTTTCATAGTGTCCAATGTATTGAAATGTACGAATTAAGTAATGCGATGTTGATATGTTTGTGAATGCAATGAAACGACCGCTGTCTTGAAACACTCGTTTATTACTGGTTGGATGACCGTACTGCACACGTATATGTCATTCCTCCCCACTTAATTTTGGAACCTGGTAACACGGTTTCTAAATTAAATACAGTAATTTTTTTTTTTTTTACATAAACTTAACAACTAATAATAACTATTAACAATAATTAGCAAACTTGATCTCTGAATAACTATAATTAACAATCGCTACTTAAAAATACTTTTTATAATCCACCCTTGGCGCCCAATCAGACTGCACTAGCGAGTGCGGGGGCGGACGCGGGCGCTCGGGTCTTGGCGTCTGCATATTCAGAGTGCCGGACGAGCTACGAGTGTCATTGCAAATGTGTTTGGTCGTTCTCAAACTTTGCTACGTATTTAGAAGACATGGATGAAGATTTGCTTTTATTAATGGAAAATTCATACTTGAAATGGAAATTGCAATATAGAAGTTTGGCACACACGATTTAAATAAAGAAGAGAAGAGTTTGGAGAATTTTATGTATTATACGCTGATTTAAGGACGTATCCCGATAAATTCTTTGAATACACGAGAATGTCAATAGACACTTTTGACTACATATTAAATAAGATCTCCGAGATCCATGTTTAGTCAAGATTGACACCAATTTATTTCTTCCCATAATTTATTTATTTATGGCCACCCTATTTAAATGTTACAGATGTTTGCTCTGCCAAATAGCAGTGCGATGTTGTACTGCAGATATAAATTCTTCCGTATTGATATCCATGATGATTGACGACGCTTCGGCGGGTGAATCAAAATGGTTTAGAACCACAAGCGTAGTCACATAACAGACGCTAGATCACTGTGAACGATGTGAGCGGACCCAGCCATTGGAAACACCCGCGCCGAGTGCGCCCGCACCCGCCTCATCCAGACGCTCGGCTCGCGGGAGCACTCTGAATGCAACTGGCGTCTACATACATTTTGATTTACACGCGCCCGCGCTCGCACCCGCGCCCGCCTCCACTCTGAAAGAGTACTTGGTCTTGTACGTTTCGGGCGTGTGGTTAAAAGTGGCAATGTTGGCGGTACATGGGAATCGCCAATTGTGGACGGCACAGCCTCCGTTTCTGCCATAGGCCTTTCTACGGAGGCAATGTTGTCCTTTTCATACTCCCTAGTCTCACAGTCACTTACTTCTTCTGCCTCACCGTGGTCAGATGAACCAAGATTCGGCGCTCCAGTATTCGAGGGCGATTGCAGCTCACCCGTCTGCATATTCGTAGCCTGCTCCATACTTTGCTCCGTATTACTTATACCCGGAAACATAGGCTGTTGCGCGGGAGAGTGTGCATTTACAGTAGCCGGCGACGTGGAGGGGCAACGAGTCTCCTCAGCAGCGACAATATCGTCGCGACTACTGTCTGAACCCGTATATCTAATAATTTGATCCACATGTCTAATACACCAAACCTCCATGTCCCTAATATGAATTCTATACATTTTATTTCCTATTTTTTCCTTTATTCTACCTAACTGCCAAGATTCTTTTCGTGCACTGTACCATCGGGTCCAAACGATATCGCCGATTTCAAAAGATCTTTTCCCGGCTGCCGTAAGTGAATTAGAATTATGATTTTTTAAGGGTAAAATCAAATCGAGACGCGACCGCAAATTTCTGCCGAACATTAACTTTGCCGGCGTTTCACCCGTGGTACAATGCACGGTATTTCTATAGTTAAATAGGTACCCTAATAACATGTCGTGAACTTTGTGCAAAGGTAAATTGTCAATTAATATACATTTTAACATTTTTTTACATGTTCTTACTGAATTCTCAGCTTGACCGTTACTTGGCGGATGGTAAATGGGTGACGTCATGTATTTTATGCCATTCGATGAACAAAATGTCTGAAACTCGAGTGAATTAATTTTTACATCGTTGTCGGACACTAAAACATTTGGTATTCCAAAATTAGAGAAAACGCCTTTTAATTTTGTTATTAAAGCATTAGATGAGGTTCCGTTATGCATGTATAGACATTCTATCCATTTACTGTAGGAGTCGACGATTACCAGATATACCCTCTGCCCTACAGTCATGTAATCAATGTGCACTCGTTGCCATGGCGCGGTGGAGGGAGGCCAGGGCGCGGGGGGGTCGCGCGGCGGGGCGGCCCGCACGCTTGCGCACGTCGCACATGATCCGATCCAGCGTTCGATGTCCCGGTCAATACCGGGCCACCACATTCTACTTCTAGCGTTACATTTAGTTTTGGTTATTCCTAAATGAGAATCATGAAGCTCGCGTAACATTCTATCTCTCAACCCGAGTGGTATAACAATCCTATGTCCCCTAAAAAGACAACCATTCTCATATTGTAAATCGGACTTGCAGTGAAAATAAGGTAAAATAGATTTACATTTTAATTGCCACCCGTGTTGCATGTACCTAAGCACGGTTTTAATCGTCCTATCTCGCTCCGTCGTCTGCGCAACGTCGCGGGCCGAAGTGGCCGGCGATGACGCATCGAGAAACCTAACTGCATAATGAGTGTCTATATCGTTTGTATCTATATCGTTCGACGACTCGTTGACGCATTTTACAGGAGCGCGTGAGAAGTAATCGGCCACAATATTATTTCCGCTCGAGACATATTGTACGACATAGTTATAAGCGGACAATATAACTGAGTATCGTTGCAGTCTTAGCGCAGTAGTAACAGGAATACCTGTTTTAGGATTAAAAATTGATACCAATGGTCTGTGGTCGGTTTTCAGGATAAAAGGATCTTCGCGACCGTACAAATATTGATGAAAGCGTCGGACCCCGAAGATAATGGCCGTCGCTTCCTTCTGTATCTGGCTATAGTTTCTTTCACTGCTCGTAAGTGAGCGAGATGCATACGCTAGCGGGCGTTCGATGCCGTCCTCCGCCCTTTGTGAGAGTACGGCGCCGAGACCGGTCGGGCCGGCGTCCACCGCCAGCCGCCAGCACTAGCTGCGCCGCTGGCTCGAAATGAGCCAACACGCGTTCTGACGCCAGTTCGCGCCGTATCGCTGCGACGCTTTGTCGCTGCCGTTTTCCCCATTCCCATTTTGCATCTTTACGTAATAGCTCATGTAGAGGACTCAGTACAGAAGAGGCGTTTGGAATAAAATTTCTATAGTAGTTGACTACTCCTAGAAATCTTTTAACTTCGGTGACGTTATTTGGTTCCGGTGCACTAAGAATGGCTTGTACTTTATCCGGACAAGTCCTTAATCCCGTTTTACTAATCACGTAACCCAAATACCTGACGCTTTCTCTGAAAAATTGACATTTGTCTTTTTGTAAACGTAGGCCTGCCTTACATAGTCTATCTAGGACTTTACTTAGCCGCTGCATGTGGGAATTTCTATCGGGGCCCGTGACACAAATGTCATCAAGCCATATGCTTACCCCGTCTATTCCTGATAAAAGTGTCTCCATGCTCCGTTGAAAAATGGCTGGACCACTAGAAAGGCCGTACACTAACCTAGTGTATTTAAAAAGTCCTTTATGCGTATTAATTGCCGTGAGCTCCTGAGACGCGTCATCCAGGACGAACTGGTTGTAAGCGTTTTTTAAATCAATTTTACTATAGTGCTCACCCCCTCCAATTTTGGCAAAAACCTCTTCAATTCGAGGCAGGGGATATTTTTCTATTAAGAGATCCTTATTTAATGTAATAGAAAAATCACCTGCGATTTTAACTTGGCCATTATCTTTTAAAACTGGCACAATGGGGGTGGCGTATTGAGAATAATTAATAGGAACAAGGATACCCAAGTGCACTAATCGGTTTAGCTCTTGTTCGACTTTATCTCTGAGGGCAAAGGGTACAGTACGCGGCTTAAAAAACTTAGGCACAGCATTCGCCTTCAACTGCAAACTGACTTTAAAGTTATTAAATGCGCCCAACTCGTCACGCCACAACGCCGAATATTTATTTAATAACTCATGCAATTCGGAATCATTTCTTATGTAATTTAATTTGGTAGTAATCACAAAATTAAAGGCGCTCATGAAATCCCTACCTAGTATAGGCGGTCCCCCATTTTTGACAACAAAATATTTAATCAATTTTGTACTGTTATTGTAACTAGTTTCTACAGTAATATAACCTAATGGATCAATCTTGTGTCCGTTATATAAGCACATTTTTACAGAACTACTACGTAATGAATATTTTAAGAATTTTTCCTTATATGTATTATAAGAAATCACACTTTTACTTGATCCTGAATCAAGCTCCATTGTCATACACTGATTACCTATTATTACATCAATTGAAATGGGCTTATCAGTCACATACCTCAAATTAAAATTGTGGCACTCCTCACAAGACGTGTCCTTGACCTGCTCTGGTTCGCTTACCGACTCGATATGGTACATCCGCGATCTATTGACACTATCGCACACTTTCTTTAAATGACCTTTTTCACCGCACTTTTGACATCTGTAACTTTTATAACGGCACTTATCACTTTGGTGGTTCTTCAAGCCACAGACCGAACAACGAGAAAAATCTCTCGGTTGGTCGCGACCTGCTGATGTCCTGCCAGCATTAGGACGCCGTATAACCGCGCCGCTGTCTCCTTGACCTTGAAATCTCGCTCGGTATACCGGTTCCTCCTTAATTGGAGCATGTTCGCTGGTGCACAACATAACCTTCGCCTGCCTGGCATACGCCGCCTGCTCGGCTAGCTCCATAGCTACTGACAGTGTCAATGTGGACGGATCTTGTTCGAACAACTTATCTTGTTCCGGGCCAGGGCCCAGGCCGAGGACGAAACGATCTCTTAAATTCGTTTCCAAGGCAGTGCCGAAGTCACAATTGCTTGCGAGACCTCTCAATCGCGCTGCCCAGTCTCCCAATGATTCGCCTGGATTTCTGGTTGCCCCAAAAAATTTTTCTTTATCCACAAATGAGCATTTTTTTTGGCTTGAAATGACCGTCGAGTAATTCAACGAGATTCGAGTAACTTAGAGATTCTAAGTCTTGCGGGTACGCTAAGTTTCGTACCAAGCGATACGTTTCATCCGTAAGATGGGTGAGAAGAATTCCACTTTTGTTCACTTCTTCGACGCGATTTATCTTCGCAAACTGAGTTAGTCTGCTTTTGAAAATTGACCATTCACTTGACTTATGGTCAAAAATAGGCAGATTTCCCAGATAAGCCATTTTTTTTTATTGTGGGTACTCCTTCTTCGTCGCCAAAATGAAACGCACACGTATATGTCAGATGTACTTTACTGTTGAAAGTATATTTTATTTATGGGTTAAATCTACTTACTCTAAGAGTGCCTCAAATGCATAAATCTATACATTTATGTTTTTGAGGCACTGTGGATTTATTTCCGATTATGCCAAATAGAAACTTGATAAAATGTTTTTGGAATCAAACAAAGAAACATTAAATTACATTAGTACATTTCACTTTACTTTGGTCGTTAGTTTCTCAAAAATAAGTCCAAATAGTAAATCTCCTGCCGCTCATTTTCATCATATAACTATCAATTTTCACTAAGAATAAAATTCTTACGGCTCTTTACCTTATTCACTAAGAATAAAGAGCCATGGTAGCTCAGATGGTTAGCGCAGTGCACGACCAAACCGAGTTCGATCCCCGCTGGCACCGATGATATTATGAATTGCAATTTTAAGTGCTGATTTGCATAAATTTTGAAAACATCGTGAGGAAACCTGCATGTCTGAGAAATAAGAAAAAAATATTTCGAAGACATGTAAAGTTCACCAACAAGCATATTGGGGCAGTGCGGTGGACAATTCCTTGCCCTATAACCCTCTCAGAAATGAGCGGAGGCCTGTGACCAGAAGTGGGACGTATATAGGCTATAACTTTAACTTTAATTAAGAATAAAACAACATACTTTTTTATCACAAGAATAGTCAAAACATAAGCATGTGCCGGCAATTTGCTCAGTACTAGATAATGCAATAACATGTCAGGTGTGGCGGGAAGCGAGAGGCAGGGTCCGGCGCTAATCCCGTGTGCTTTACGGCGCCTCTACACGTTGGCCAACACAGTGGCGAACGTAGTGGCCAATAGCATTGGCCAACGTGTAGACGGGGTGTTTTGGCTTCATTGGTATGTATTGGAACGATGGCCCACAAGTTGGAGCGAGATCCGTGTGGTGTCGGTTTTTTTTACAAAAGATCAAAGGATTGTTGGCAGAGTTGGGTCGCCGCGTCCACACGTTGGCCGCGCATTTAGTTTGCTACATGCTCCCAGAGTGATTACACGCATCTGATTTAAATTTTATATTCAAGCGTTGTAGGGTGGATGCCCCAATTACCAGCCTTTTAGTGCCAATTTCAACTTTAAACATTCCTACTACTTTAATTAGCGTGATTTAATTATTTTTAAACATTTGTTTTAATCGATAAGCTATTTATCAAAAAAAATAACGAACATTTATTTACAATCAGATTATTACGAGAACAATTTTAAAATGAAAAAAAAACCCACGTCGTTTATACGTGGTAGAACCATGCAGTTATATAGGAAAAGGTCGGCTCAACCGGGGAAGGACCACGCTCTCACAGAATATCTGCGTAAAATAGTAGCTTAATGATGCTGTGTTTCGTATAGTGAGCGTAGTGAGCGTAGAGAACCAGAGACCCTTTTTAAAGGAAACGAGGCATTTCATCTTAGTCCTCACGGGTGACAACGCATCTGCATTTTAATTCGTGATCGAGGATAGATGTAGATGTCTGTGGGCCACAGTAACCACTTACCAACAATTATTTGTAGGATATACAAATACTTGTTCCCTGCGGGATTCAAACCCGCGGCCCCCGGCACAGCCACTCATTGCTAAGCCACTGGGCCACTGAGCCGTCGTCTAAAATAAAATAAATTCGTCCGCACATTGGCCCGAACTGAAATAAACTGAACGACCTTCCAACGTGTGGATGCCGTCACCAACTCTCGGCCAATATATTCGCCACTGTGTTGGCCAACGTGTAGAGGCGACATTACGGTAACAAGTTTCGACATAAATTGGTTAAGTCCCGAGGTTATCCTGCCGAATAATGTTCGGCGAATATTCGGTTCGGTAAAAATTTAACCGAATATTCGTATTCGGTGAAATCCATATTCGGCCCATCCCTAGTAAAAAGATGAACTTTTAATGCTAAGCATTCTTAAGCAGCCAACCTTGAAGCATGCATAAAACTTGTCGTAATAGATTGTCTATTCCTATTAGATAATCCTAGGTCTATGAGATTGTCAGAGACACTTGACAGACTATTCATCTGTATCTATTTCAGAATCAATTTATGATGATGAAGACGTAGAAGGTTCCGTCACATTGATTATAACCTAAAATATCGGCATTCTTCTTTTTCATATCCGTTTTGGATGGATATACGTCACTAGACCACGTTTCTTTTACATATTTATAGATGTTTACAATCATTATTTTTTCGGTTTCCGAAATATGCGACGCTTTCCGCTTCCTTCGTGGTGACATAGTCTTTATGAGATTTTCATGTCGATGGACTCGTTTTCATAGTAGTGATAATATACAAAAGGTCACAAAACAATAACAAATTTTTTAATACAAAACTTAATAATACAACTAACAAAACAAACTCAATAAAAATGAAAGCAACTACTATAACCGAAAATTTTAAATCTCAAACTATCTACACGCAAGCGCATCCTAAAGCAGAATGAGGAATTAGTTCTGCTCCATCCGCTTTCTTAAATACGCACAACGTGAGACCTATCGCAAATTTTTTTAATAGAAGAGGGGGCAAATGAGCATGCGGCTCACCTGATGTTAAGTGACTACCGCCGCCCATGATCATCCGCAACACCAGGGGGATTGCAGGTGCGTTGCCGTCCTTTTAGAAAGGAATACGCTCTTTTCTTGAAGGAAAACACACAACGCACAACGTGAGACCTATCGCAAATTTTTTTTATAGAAGAGGGGGCAAACGAGCATGCGGCTCACCTGATGTTAAGTGACTACCGCCGCCCATGATCATCCGCAACACCACGGGAATTGCAGGTGCGTTGCCGGCCTTTTAGAAAGGAGTACGCTCTTTTCTTGAAGGTCCCCAGGTCGTATCAGTCCGGAAAAACCGCCGGTGGTAAACTATTCCACAGAAAGGTTGTACGCAGAAGAAAACTCCTTTTGAAACGTACAGTGGTGGACCGCTAAGCATCCAGATGATGTGGATGGTATCGGGACGTTTGCCGAGTAGTGCGTTCACGAAATTTGGCAGCTGGGATTAATCCGAATATTTCCTCAGAGCACTCTCCATGGTATATGCGAAAGAAAATGCAAAGAGATGCAACATCTCTTCGCAGTGCCAGTGAATCGAGCCGATCGGAAAGCATTCGGTCGTCGATGATTCGAGCCGCTCTGCGCTGGCTGCGGTCAAGTGGAAGGAGCTGGTACTGGGGAGCTCCAGCCCAGAGATGGGAACAGTATTCCATGTGCAGCCGAACCTGCGCCTTTTAAAGTTGCCGGCGGTGTGCCGGCATGAAATACTGTCCCGCTCTGCTGAGCACGCCAAGCTTTTTCCTTCTCTTCCAAATGACCACGAAACTGCACATCACTCGATATATCGACGCTGAGGACACCGATGCTGACTGAGGCAACAAGGGGAGTGCCTTAAAACTGAGGAGATACGACAAAAGGGTTCTTTTTAGCGGTTAACGCGCAAACTTGAATTTTCTGGTGGTTAAACTGGGCTAGATTTAGTCGTCCCCAATCCGAGACTCTGTTCAGCAAAGACTCGACTTCAGACACAAGTTTGTCCCGGCACTCGGAGACGTTTTCCCAAGAAATATTGGCTCGGCCGGTGTAAAGAGCATCACCAGTGTTGTCATCTGCATAGCAATGAATGTTACGGGTTTGCAACATATCATTGATATGCAGAAGAAACAGCGTTGGCGATAGCACGTAGCCTTGTGGAACACCAGCATTAATAGGCTTGAAATTGGAGCTTCCATCGTAAACAACGACCTTAATGCTCCGATCTGCAAAAAAGCTGGTAATCCAATCGCACAATTTCTCGGGAAGCACATAGGAAGGGAATTCGAAAGAAGCACTTTGTGCCAAACCCGATCGAAGGCCTTCGCAATGTCAAACTAACGGCCAATGCCTCCCGCTTGGACCCTACTGCCTCCGCCCATCTGTGAGTTAGGTAGATCAGAAGATCACCAGCTGACCGACCACGGCGAAAATCGTATTGGTGGCCACTAATCAGCTGGTGATCCTCAAGGTACCTCATGAGCTGGCAGTTTACAATGGACTCCATTGTTTTGGAGAACAAGGAGGTGAGTGATTTTAGGGATCGGGTGGACGAAAGCCGTCTTCCATGATTTTGGAACTACGCCTAGGGAGTAGGAGCACCGGAAAAGACACGTTAAAACCGGTGCCAACTCTGGAGCACACGTCCTCAGCACAATTGGGGGGATTTCGTCAGGACCACTCGACTTGCGAATGTCCAGGGAGAGTGAGGGGGATTTGCCTTGGCAATGACTCTTTTGAAGGACCTAGAGGCGGAATTATACTTCTTTTTTAGAGCACTGGTGTTTACATCCCGGGACGCCGATGCGTCAGCCCAGGCTTGGTAACACTCCTACTTATAGCATGATGCTATTTTACAGGAGCGACCAAACCATGGCTGAGATTTGCCTCCAATGGGCACCACAGAGGAAGGAATAAAAAGTTCCATACCCTGAAGTACCACATCAGCGACAGAATCCGCTATAACGTTACGATCGTCCAGCGAGAAGCAAACCCGCCCCCAAGGGTAGGATGCAAAGAAAAACCGCATCCCATCCCAATCGGCTGACCTATAGCGGCAAACACGGCGGCAGCCTGCAGAATGCAACTGCGATTTCAGCGTGAGTAGCACCACACTCCGGAGAAGACAATGGTCCGAGGAGCCTAAAGGGGCGTCGACGGAAATCTGATATCCGTCCGGGTGAGAGTTCAACAGAAGGTCCAACAGGGAAGGTGCATGATCCTGCGTAGGCGAAGTAACCAGTTGTGTCAGACCATATGCCAAAACAAAATCATGAACAGATCTCCCCGCATGATCGGTTAAACGTGAACCAAGCCATTCGGCGTGATGGGCGTTAAAGTCGCCGAGGATCACGATCTCTGCGGAGGGGATCTGCTGTAGCAACGAATCTGTAGCCATTTGAACGTGGTCGAAGAGTCGGTCTGTTTCGGCATTACCGCTATGGGACCTATAGAGGCACCCGTAGACTCGAGGACGGTAGTCGCTGTCTACGCGTAGCCAAATGATGGACAGGTCCAAACCTTCAAATCTGCCGAGGCGTCGAGAACAGATGTCCTCTCTGACGTAAACGCAAACTCCAGCCCGTGGCACAAAGGAGTGTTCCAGTTTATACCCTGGGTAGGAGTGGTGGGGACAGTGCCCTGTACACTTTGTGATAGGGAGTACTGCCTACCCTGATGAGAATAAATTAAACGTTGTTGGACTGTACTGAATTAGTTTTATTCGTGCTACAGAGGTAACCCGACAATGTAACCGCGCGATCGTTAACTTAAACTGAGTCGTTCTGTGCGAACGGCGAACTGCTACCGTATCCTCCGTACCACCCTCCCCCCCCCCTCCTGCCGCTGTCAAAACTACGTGACGCATGCTCATGCAGTGATGTCTCGCACAACCTTGTCTTCACCATATAATCCCGGCGTTGAAGAGACATCTTTAATGTTTGATGTCGGCAAGGAGCATATTGTGCTGAAGGCCCGCCAGATTATTCCCTTCCTGGTACGGATGTCAGCGACTCTGGAAACTCCATCCCTTCCAGGCAGCACTCGAAGGACTCTCCCAAGTAGCCACATGATCGGTGGATTGGACTTGTCTTT
Source organism: Parnassius smintheus behrii (assembly GCA_036936625.1). NCBI lineage: Eukaryota > Metazoa > Arthropoda > Insecta > Lepidoptera > Papilionidae > Parnassius > Parnassius smintheus. The sequence continues at coordinate 33,339,906 of JAUPFT010000001.1, read as the reverse complement.
TATGATGAGAAGTGTCCCTTCCTTAAGTGTTTCATGTGACTGCATCCATTTTGTCTTCTGCTGAAGTAAAGTGATATACTCGTTAGAAAATCGGTTCCAGAAATGTTGTTTCAACAGTTGGATTCCGTGAACTCGACCGAGGGGTCATTAGATAAAGGAGTGAGTGGGCGGGAATTTTATATGGCTTCTATTTGAATTAATAAACTGTTCATTTCTTCGTAATCTACTAATGTCAGATTTAAAACACGTCGGAGGTGGTGTTTTATAGATTTAATAGCCGACTCCCACAAGTCGCCAAAATGAGGGGCGGGAATAAAAGTGAAATTAATACCTTGCTCAGTCATCTCTGCAGGTGTAAGCTGTTTAAGAAGTCCAGATAACTCACGAAATGTACCTATAAATGTCGTTCCATTATCGGAATAGATAGTTCGCGGTGTACCTCTACGAGACGTAAATCTATTCAGAGCTGCTATAAAGGCTTCCTTCGTCAGGTCCGAAACAAACTCAAGATGTTTACATCCCCTCCCCTTGTTAGTTAGCTATCATCACTGGCCCAGCATAATCTACAACCGTGTCAAGAAAAGGAAATTCTAAATGGGCACGCTGTTCAGGTAAATTACCCATAACAGATTGAAGTGTTTTTCCCTTAAGCCTACAACATTTCACACATGATCGGACAGTACGTTTAGCTAGATTTGTGCCTCCTAAAACTTAATAATTGTGTCTTACTATGGCCAGCAATAGTTGAGGACCCGAATGTAAATACTTAACGTGTAGCATTACAAAGAGAGATCGGCATAAACGATGCTTGGCACTCAATAAAATAGGATGTTTGACGTTGTAGTCATAACAGGTATTAGAAAGTCTCCCACCAACTCTAATAATTGGACGCACTGATTCGAGAGCTCAGCAGCATGCGTGTCGGCTGCCATATCGGCAATGTGTGTGTGAACAATATCAGCTACGCGGACGATATGGTTCTGCTGGCACCCTCAGTTAGTGCGATGAGAGCTCTACTCGGTGTTTGTGAAAAATTCGCTGTCTCACATGGTTTACTATACAATACCGAAAAGTCGCATTTCATGGTATTTAAGGCTGGCAGTAAATGTCCTAGTGTGGTACCACCTATAAAGCTTTATAACGAACCGCTAGAAAGGGTCTATAGCTTTAAATATCTTGGACATATTGTGACTGACAGCCTTAAAGACGATGAAGACATTGAAAGAGAACGTAGGGCACTGTCGGTCAGGGCGAATATGTTGGTGCATAGATTTGGTCGTTGCACTGACGCTGTCAAGATCACGCTTTTCAAGACATATTGTGCGTCATTTTATTCTTGCAGTCTATGGACCAACTACACCAAAAAGACTTATAGTGTCCTACGTACTCAATACAACAAGGCATTCAGGGCGCTGTTGCGGCTGCCGCGCTACTGTAGCGCGTCTGCGATGTTTGCACTGGCGGATGTGGATAGTGTTGATGCAATAATACGAAAAAAGACCGCATCTTTGCTAAACAGAGTGCGCGGCAGCGGCCACAGTGTACTGAGTGAGATTGCCAACAGTGGGGACTGTCCACTGATCAAAAAAATGATTTCCAGGACCATGTCCTGCTTAATAATTAAATATTAAAATAAAAATAAAAATTTATAAATTATATTACTAACATAGATGTAAGTTTTTCTCTACTAACAATTCCTATGGATTTCAAGTTGTCCGAAATAAACAATTTTTATTTTTATTTTTTTATTTTTATAATAAGTTTATTATTGTCAATGAAGGGTGATAGAGGTAAAAGTCTGTTTTTACGAGATAATTTTTGGTTAGTGATGAGCAACTGATATTCCTCTTGAAAGGATTCTTGCTGAGCAAACCTTAACAGGAAATTAGTAGCGTTAGTAAACTCAGCAATTGTTACGTTACCGCTTATTCTCTTTGATTTATAGCGACAGTTATTTATAAATCAAATATAAACGAAGTAATACGTTGCAATTTTGAAATATGGAAATTTTTGTGATCAATTTTAAAATTATATTATTTTCTTTAACCACGAGAAAGCATTTAATCATTTCTGGTAAATTAGAAGGATATAATTCCTGCTTAGGTTGGACTAGCCAATTTGCTGGATTTAATTGAAGGAAGGAAGGCCCTGACCACCACAAAGATGATTTACCTAGCATATCATCTCCCAAACCTCGTGAAACGAGATCTGCGGGATTGTCCTTTGAGGGAACATAGCGCCATGCACGATTAGAAAAACCTTCCTGTATCTCTGAAACACGATGACGCACAAACGGCTTCAGTTGGCTTGGAGTAGTTCTGAGCCAACCCAAGACGATTGTGGAGTCGGACTACGATATACACTTATTAATGGTAAGTGTTATAGATTCTAATACCTTGATGCCAAGCCTCGCTCCCAGTAGTACACTGCAAAGCTCTAATCGAGGAATACTGACCGTTTTCAATGGGGCTACTGCCTGCCTTTGGAAGTAAGAAGGCGTGTAGTAACTGTATCATCAACGTCTAGGCATCTAACATATACGCACGCGCCGTAAGCCTTCTCCGACGCGTCTGTAAATATATGCAGTTGTATATTAATTGGTGCTTGAGAAGCAACACGCCTTGGTATAATTAAGCTATTTAACGTTGTTAATGATGAAGCGAAATCTGACCAAGCCTTTTTAATATGAGCTGGAACCGGCTCATTCCAACTACATTTTTTTAGCCACAATTGTTGCATTAATAATTTAGCTTCTACAATACTAGGCATAACTAGGCCGAGGGGATCAAATATTTGGGCAATTGTCGATAAAATAGAACGTTTGGTGATAACGTTATTTAGTTATATATAAATTGGAAATGTTAGAGTATCCGCAGAGCATATCCAATTTAAACCTAATGTTTTAGAAAGACTGTCATCACTAATGTTGACGACGCTCACGTTGCTTCTCGAACACCTGAAATATAAATAAGTAATATTAATCAATAAAAAATAAAATATGTAAAATATATACTCATAAAACATTGTTACTTACCTTATGTACTTGCTGTTTTTCTATAATAAATAAGTACGTGTGCATACGGGGACGGTGGCACTTACCGCGATTTTTATCAGTAGGGTGAAGGTATATTTGCAACAACGGTGTTGCACCGCTGAGTACATGATCCCGCGTTTCGAGTTAGTTGCACTAGAACATCATACGAGGTGACACCTATGTCTCCCTCCCCGCGGATGTACACGCGCTCACCAAATTTTTTTTGTATATTTTTCTCCCAGACGACACCAGCGGCCTACATCATCAACATAGTGGTCCTTCGGCCGAATCCTTACGTCGTCTGCAAAAAATATAATAATAATAAGTACCAGTTATGTTCCACGCGCCGGCTACGCCGCAAAAAAAGCGACGACCACGTGGCACCGCTGCAAAATCGGAGTGCAAGAACAACCAAGATGTGTTACCATCGTTCAGCTTAAAGGATGAAGTGCTGGAAAAACCTGGAAATGCGCTAAGTGCCTCTAGTAAGAGTAAAAAGTCATCAAAGACCGCAGGCACGTCGTCAAGTACGGCACGCAAACGGCAATTGGAATACGAAACCGCTAAAGCTATGGCTCTCGTGGAAATACAAGCAGCGGAAGCTGAAGTGCAAGCAGCTGAAGCTGAAGCAGAAGCCAAAGTTAAGAGTGCTCAGGCAGAAGCTGCCAAGCTTAAGGCAAATATTCAGTCGAAGCTGCTAAACAAACAGCTTGCAGCTGAGATGGCAGAATTGGAGTCTCATTCACGCTCTTCCCACAAGTCGGCTATGAAATCTTCGACCAGCAAAGTTGAAAATTGGCTGAATGCTCCAGGAAACCAGCATGAGGAGAACCGAGAAGAGTACTCTTGTGAAAAAATCGGCCTAGAAAAGCTGGCACATGCCTTGAATGATGCAGTAGCTGCCTCATCATATAAAATACAGAACCAGGAGCTCTTAACAAGATTAGCAACGTCTAAAGACCTGCCTTTATTTTTTGGAGATCCAATGGAGTGGTTGCAGTTTAAACAGGCGTACCAAGAATCTACCCAATTATGCAAATATAGTGACACAGAGAATTTATGGCGGCTACGTAAGTGTCTTCGTGGCGATGCTAAAGAAGCAGTGACTTCACTCTTGATTGGTGGAACTACACCCGATTTAATAATTGACACCTTAGAACTTCGATTTGGCAAACCAGAAACAATTATGAGTAAAATAGTTTTACAGCTTAAAAAACTATGTCCGTTGCCGTTAACTTATCATAATGATATCATTAATTTTGCAATAAAAATAAAGAATTATGTGGCTGCTGCCAAAGCAATGCAACAAAGTGATTATCTTCGCAGCCCGGAGTTAGTATCGATTGTCGTATCTAAGCTTCCAACTTTGCTTGTCGCAAAATGGACCGACTACGTTTATGAACAGCGAGAGTGTAATTTACCGAAGCTAGAATTGCTTAGTGATTTTTTATATGAGGAAGCCACTAAAACAGCTGCATCAGGAGTAAGTCATATTCACGCTCAATATAATTTAAAGAAGCCCGATGAACGTAAACACCGTTCACACTCGTTGTTGTACACAAATAGTAATCAATTACAAAACGCGGAAAAGTGTACATTTTGCCGAAAATGGGCTCATGGTGTCGCAGATTGTTCACGGTTTAAGCGCGCCTTACGCAAAGATCGCTGGCGATTTGTACGCGTAAATAAACTTTGCTTCAAATGTCTTGCCCCCCGCCATACGAATGGTATGTCTTGTATTGGCAGTAATTGCGACATTGACGGCTGCAATCAACCGCATCATCGTTTACTGCACTGGATTAAACCATTGGAAGAAAGCTTAAAAACTGTGGAGCGAAGTGAGGATGAGCATCCCAGCACCAATGAAACAGTGACTCATACGGTGGCATCCCACTGTCACAAGGTGTTTTTGAAAGTGGTGCCGCTCACTCTTCACGGACCGAATGGCAGTTTGCATACGCATGCACTACTGGATGATGGAGCTACCGTGACGGTGATATCCTCTGATATCGCAGATGAGCTCGGATTATACGGTGCAAACGTGATATTGCGCGCGCGCAGCGCATGGGACTCGGGCGAGCTTGTGTGTGAATCTCAAGTAGTGAGTGTTAGTGTTACCAATTCGTATAACGAAATGTTTACTTTCCGTGCGCGTAAAATTAAAGAATTAAATTTACCAACACAAAAAGTGCCGAATATGGACTTTAATAATTATGGATTGTTAAGTGAAGATCTTATGTTATGTAATTGTAACGCTAAGCCAAAATTATTAATAGGTCAGGACAACCATCATTTAATTTCTCCCATTCGTTGTGTTCGTGGTAAGCAGCGTGAGCCGTACATAACTCAAACTGCGCTTGGATGGTGTGTGCACGGACATATGGTAAGTGATGTTAATTGCACTGATCGCTTTGTCTCTTTCATTAATAGTTGCAGCGAAAAGGCGGGACAGTCGCAGTGTATCTTTCACTTACACACGGTAGAATCGATTGCTAGCGATCTCTCTCTCGATAACGATAACGGTGAATGCACATGCGCGCAGTTGCACGATGCGGTTCGTAGATCCTTCGCGTTAGAGTCTATTGGTGTAGGTTCGAAGCCGCGCCGCAACCCAGACGAAATACGCGCTTTACAAATTTTAGATGACACTGCAGAATTAGTAAATGGTCAATGGAATGTCGGCTTACCGTGGAAATACGATGAATTACATTTACCCGACTCTTACCCTAACGCTTTTAATCGTCTAAAGTCAATAGAAAGAAAATTTTTGCTCAACAAAGAGTATGCAACTCGTTACTGTGAAAGAATGAGATACTTATTTTCTAATGGTTATGCTAGAGAACTTAATGAGACCGATGAAAACTCTAATAAACGTATAATATGGTATTTGCCGCACTTTGGTGTAGATAATCCAAATAAGAAAAAACTGCGTTTAGTTTATGACGCGGCAGCAAAGTCGAACGGTTATTCTTTAAATGATTTTCTTTTACAAGGCCCTGATTTGTTACAATCGTTATTAGGAATAATGTTACGATTTAGAGAAAACCGCGTAGGTATCATAGGGGACATAAAAGATATGTTTTTAAGGATTAATATAGCGGGAAAAGAAGATGTTAATTCTTTGCGTTTTTTGTGGAAAGATATCTATTTAAGCAATGAAAATGAACAATTAGGCTTCGGAAGTAGTAACAAAGGTTCAAAATTACCTATACAACATCCTGTTAAGAAATATGTTATGACGTCATTAATTTTTGGCGCTAACTGCTCCCCATTTATAGCACAATATATTAACCAAAATAAAAACACATTGCGCTTTCAGAATAAAATGCCGGATGCAGT